>CM031244.1:328705726-329045730 GCA_018340775.1 Taxus wallichiana var. yunnanensis
TTGGACAAGAGCAATGCCACTCTAGATCATGTTGGGTGCATTGCATTTTAAGACTTCAAGTTGTAATACTTAAATAAGTCTATTATATTCACAACCATTTTTGTATTTTAGTATTTAGTTGAATGCTCCAGGTAACTACTTTATTCTATCCAAAATGATAGGAATAGATAAATGGTTACTTGTTTAATATGAGTTTTGAATTCATATGCACGAATAAAACATGTAATTTTACTAACAGTATCATGGAGCATTTATCTGGAGACCCTTTGAAGATTGATCACGATAAATTACATCATGCTTTACTTCACATTTTTGCAATCATGACTGTAGGTTTTGGTCGGGTTGTGGAGACGCTAAAGGAAATGGAGAGGTGACTTGCAAAACCTTATAACAAATACATTTGTCTACTGTTTCTGATTTTTCCTCTTTGTAAAATAAATTTCATACGCAAGTAGGAGCGAGTACGAATGAATATAGGATTGACAATGTACAAACCATGCTACTTTGATTGACAAAGCTAATAGTTAACAATGTAAATTGAAAAAAAGGCAATGTATCTTTTACTTCATGGATTTTATAACTATAGGGTTTTAAATATAGTGCTTCTTGTTTAGATATTTTGAACCATCGCTTAACAAATATTCATTTTGGTTCATTCATACACTCATTTATTCATCATGCTCACTAATCAACCCAAAATCCATCTACATACAATTATTACTACATTTCCTACCTACGTTGTGTTCCACTCCCCATGTAAATATAGTTCACATTATGGAACAAAAAACCCTCTCGATCCCTTACGGCGTCTACATCGCACGTTCCATCATGCGATTGCTAGTCCCTAAGATTATTATATACCCATGTGAAAGCCTATTAAAAATGTTGTTTTGTTTTATTTTCCCACCCACGTGGATTTTAATAAAGGCTTATTTAAGACTTAAACAAATGCAATAAGCCTATTTAAAGGCTATGTTGTTTTTGAAGCACAAATGTGGAGATTAATGGGATAAAGTTTTATCCCTTATAAGATGCTTATCCATATACCTTTTTTTTAAAACAAAAATAAAAGGATATTTTACCAGCTATATCGTACGTGAAATGTACGATGGAAACACCGAAGGGGATGTTTTAGAGGATTCATATTGGAGGGAGATAAATAATGGGAGAGGAAGATGGGTGAAGAAGGGGTTAGAGGGCGGAGAAGTGCGAGGGTGGTGAAAGTAGAAAGGAGAATCAATGTGAAACTGAACCATACAAAAATGGCACCACATTTATGTCAATCATATGAGGAGACTGGGATGTTGTATTAGATGATGTAGAAATAACGTAAAGAGTTATTTTTCAATGTAAGGAGCGACATAATTTTTTTTTGGAAGTGAAATTGTGTTTGTAGCTTTAGCCCTTACATAAATATAGATAGGAAGATGTGGAGTGGAAGTAGAATGAAGGTGATGACCTCATGCAAAGTTATACTCATAAACATTAGTGATGACATCGTCATTCAACAAACACCGAAAAAATAGAATTGGGCCCAGCAGAGAAAACAATGTGAAGAAGCCATGGGAAGGGGAAAGAAGCAATGGTAGTGGAGCGGAGGGGCGAGCCTGATTATGATTATTTAACTATGATAATATTTTGAAGGATTTGATCATTTTTAAGTATTTGAATGTTGTTATTATGAAGATAGAGGTTGAAATACACAGAGAGGAGACATTGTCATTACTTTTTTTGTAAAAATGGAGGTTTAAATGCATATAAAGGTCAAGGATTTTATGTTTTCTTATTCAAAAATTCTTGCAAGCTTGTGTTTATTTCTGGTTAAATTTATTCATGGAAACCCCTTGTGCGTAGGTTTTGAAATCTTGACGTCATGGATTTGAAATCTAACATTTAATTCTCACAAAAAATTGGCTATATAAATAGATCTTGTCTCTATCTTTTCCGTCAGCATGCCACACTTTGAATTGCATAGGATTTCACATACACTCTGTATATCGCAAATCATATAAACTTTGTATGTCCCACTACAAAATTAGAAGAATGACAGAGGATGAGGAGGAGATAAATAATATCAATGACGTGAAATAAAAAGAAAACAGTAAGCTAATACACAACCATATGCATTTTACAAAAAAATTACAAAAAAATATACAATAACTTAGTTACATTAAACTTCACCTAGAAACGTTAAGGATTTTATGAGATTTATGTTGTATTTTTTGAAATTATGGTTTTATAAAAAAATTGGGGAGAAAAAAGTAAACAAGGAATAACTTATCAGGTTGAATTTCATCAAAGAGGTGAAATTGCACAGCTTGTTATGTTGAATTCCATCATAAATTTAAGTGAGATTACGAGTTACAACCTATAATTCCTAGAATTAGGGTTTTGTGAGAAGCTTCAAATTTGTGTCGTTATAAAGGACAAAGAAGCTGCATGATAGCCTACGTGAGATCAAATTTCATTGTGAATCTTGGAGGATGGTGCAATATAAAGGCAAGGTAAATTGTCCATTTTCCTGATCATAGCAGGATTTTAAATAGCAAACAATCTATATAGCAAGGCGGTTTCATAATGGAAATAGAAAAGGTCATCAAGGAAATTGCTATGTCTTTTCCGTTTGGGATGGGAGATTTTATGGATCAGGCATTTATGGTGTAGGGTTATATGGAGAAGAACGTGGCCCGAGGTGGAGAAAACAAAGTGAAGAAGCCGAGGGAAGGGGGCAAGAATAAGTGTTAGTGGAGTGGAGGGGCGAGCATGCAACCGTATGCCGTTGTAGCATTTGAAAGTTTGGGAAGGTCAAGGCCAGGGCCTTATGGAGCCTATATTTTGAGGTAGAGGGTTATGAATGGGGCTATAGGAGGCTACGATTGTAGGATGCGATAATACGTCCAACATGACCGATGTCACAACAGATGGTTGCCCTCCCCTTTATATTATTTGGAGTATGTCTTCAATGTAATTGTAATGCTTCAACATTCAATAAAAATATAAAATAAATGAATTTACTCACACCTAAAACTTGTTAGGTACACATAGGTGCATGCCAAATTCAACCTAGTGATAGGCCCAAGGAAACCACATGGTCGTCGACTTGTTTTAAAATGTTTATATGGTAATGCTTGTCATGATCACTGACCACTTTATCATTATCCTAATTTTGAGAAGTCCATATGCCCTATTTATTGCAACAATATCCCTATTCAATAGGAAAGTTAGGGGACTGGATCTCCCCAATAAAATAATAGGCCTCACCAATTTATTGACAATGATACAATGGATTCAAAAGTAAGACAAATGACAAACCAAATTTTGTTACAAATGAATATAATTTGATAATAAAAATTAAAATGTGGAATTATGAGAATTTTCAAACAACAATCATTCACAGTGTCCAATAATACTAATGGTAATATTGATGTATGATCCAAATTGACATGACTCTAAACTAAGACTGGCTACAAAGAGAAATTACCGATCATGATAAACTAACAAGGGAAATGATGACAACTGTTGAATGTGAGGTGGAATTACAGAGTTGAAATATATGGCCGCTCACAAACAAATAATAGTAATAATAATGTTGAAATTCACAATGATAACCAAGCACATGCTTAGAGGGAAAAGAGGAAAATCATGTAGTTGGGAAGATTTTAAATGCAAGATTGCTAAGGAAAAAGGTAAAACTACGAAGTGAGGAAGAAGCAGAAAGTGGTTGTGTTGGGGACTTCACAAATATGATGATGGATATTTCTTTATGTTCCTACGATTTTGGATCCAAAAGATGAACAAGAAGTATTTGTTGTCTGATCTTTCATGTTAGTCTTCCCTTAGCATTGGTTAGCATCATACGACTATAATTGAAACATTAGAAATGTAAGCATTGACATTGGCATTGCAAAAATATAATTGAATATTTTGTGCCCCACAAGTAGATTCCGACTTGGTTATCACGGTTTATACTGCGACCAAAATTTTGGATCCTCCTCGTGAACCATTAACATGCCTATTTGAGAGGTAACAACAACCATCAAGGCAACCACATGGCACCTTCCAACCATTCCAATCGATGCTCATATCTAGTTATCTATCCTTGCTTATGAGTTCACGTGGAACATTTTCCAATGTTTGATATCAACGCATGTACGATAACTAAATCTTCACTATTCATTTTTGAAGTGTGTCGGTGTGGGCAACCTTCATCCATCACTAATTTGATTGTGCACGCTTCGGTGTAAATATACCTCGATTATAACATCATGGGTCATTCATGGCATGAGGGGTCATCCATGATGATATTCTAATATATCTCTCTAATCACCATATTAAGAGGACCTGTCCACAACAATATCCCAATATACCTCAATCATCGTAATAAGAGGCGTGAGTTAAAAATTATGCCTCTTTAACCAAATATGCAGTGGTCAAGATATAAAGGAGATGTATTGTCCCACCATCCACCAAAATATCCTTTGATATACCAAAAAAATGATAAAATAAGTTTAAAAATAAAATATATTACACATTTAATTATTAGTAGTAGGAATAATTCAACATCAATTCTAGATTCTTATCTTCTAACCTCTTTTCCTATTTGCTAAATTTTTTAAGAATGTAATATTTAATAAATCACCTTTTATCTTACAATTATTACTAATTTGTCAAATTAACCCATTCTAATTACAACCCAATAATGTATACCATATTATTTTTATTAAAAATTTCTTAAAATAAAATTGCCATACATTAAAAGATATTGCAAATTTTCTTCCAATTAGGTTAAATTCAAACTAACAACGAGCTGCAAACTAACAACGAAAAAAGGTTAAATTCATATATGTCAGAAAATGATCCAAAAAAGAGTGGTCATTTGAAGCGTGCCGCAATACGTCGAAAACGAGATAATTTATTTTGTCCGAACGTCTGTTTTTTGCGGTGCCATTTTCATTTCTACCATTCCTGTTTGACATTGCTCTCTCCTTAATCCTGCTTAATATTTTGGGTTGCGCTGAATTTCACCCAATTCTTATCTACTATTTTCGGTCTCAGAACGGCCACACATCTCTTAAAAATAACTGCCAATGAAAATAACTCAGAATTTAGAAATGTTTACATTATCTGGGTGAGTTTGACTGCAAGTTTTTACGACTACAAATATGAAAGCTCGCACAGACAACACTTCATGCGATAATGGTTTTATAGACTGTTTCTCTATTTTTCTTCGCGATCTTGGATTGATGGTAGCAATTCATGCGGTGAAACAGTGGTAAATTCAGTGCGTAAAGTGGTTTTGGCTGGTCAATATAGAAACTCATATTTTTACAGTATCGTCTGATTCAATCAGTGCACGGCTACGGGTGGGATACTCAAGATTTTCTTTTTAAAATTTTTGCAAGGAATTTGATCTGTGACGTTTCCGCTTCGAGTATCTGGGTGTCTAACATAGATTCGAAAAGTAAAACATCCATCAAGAAAATGGCCTCTTCCAACCGTTAGCATGCGAGTTCACGTGGACCATTTTCCAACGTCCGATGTCAATGCATGTATGACAACTAAATCTTCGCCATTCATTTTCTGAACTGTGTCAGTGCTGGCCAGCCTTCATTCATTACTAATCTGACCGTGCACGCCTTCGGCGTAATAAATCTTTATATTTCGGGCCCGTAAACACTATATAAAGGCCCCTCTCATGGCATTTCAAAATACACTACTCAAGCATCTCAATCCGTTTGAGGAGGTGCTCATAGAGAAGAGGTAGGAGTTGAGTGTCGAGAAGCTTGGAGATTCAAGCTCGCAGAGAAGAGATCGTGGAGAAGAGGTAGGAGTTGGGTGTCGAGAAGATTGGAGACTCAAGCTCACAAAGAAGAGCTCGTGGAGGAGCTCATGGAGTAGCACAAGGAGGAGTTTTAGGTGTGATTATTTATCTACATGTGGCAGGATATTATGACCCAAAGAGCCCAAATTTATCTCGGAGACAAAAATTTGAGCTTGTTATTATTACAGAGAGCTTTGAAGCCTTTTTTCTATAAAAAGGAGAGTAATGGTCTGTGTTATTATTAAGAACACTATTGTTTCTCGTTGTTAGTACGAAGAGGTCCCGCCATCACTGATCAGTACACAAAGATTATTACTTGGTTATTACAGTGCATAGTATTCATCCGGAGAGCCAAATTTTGTAATGACATTATCGTAGAGGCCGTTAGAGCCCAGTGTAACGACATTATTGCCAATTTTGGCCATAGAGCCAGATGTAACAAATTTTCTGAGTAGAGGCCGTTAGAGCCTAGCTGTTTGAGAGCCCATCGTATTCAAGTGAGTCACTTGTCAAGATGGTGGAACCATCATCACACTATCACCGCGCGTAGTACGGAGCAAAAGAAAATGTTTAACAAAGAGGCCATTGTATCCTGGCGTAATACACCATTATATTGATTTTCTCCTTGCGACAGCCTGAGATCATTGAAGCAGAATATTGTCATCATTATAGAGAAAATATATTGTTGGTCATGCTGTTTTCTCGTACTATGGAGCCAAGAGGACATTGAGACTGAAAGAGCCGAGTTGCCAATAGCTAGTGCCAGATACATAGCCAGTTCCAGGGAGTCATATCCAATGCCAAAGAGCCAGAGCTAATGCCAGTAGCCCGAGCCAGTGTTAGAGAGCCAATAGCCAAAGCTAGGTCATCTGATGTTACAAAACGATACAGAGCCAAATGTTATCTTGACAAGTAGAGTCAGAGCTAAAGTCAAATATCCTGTATCCAGTGCCAGTTGCCAGTAACCAGTGTTATGAGTCTTGAGCTAAAGCCAGTAGTCTGAGCTAGAGACATGAGTAAGGAGCAAATAGCCAGATCCAGGTCATCAGACACTGTAGAATGAGAACAGATAAGTGATGTAAGAATTGTATTTTCTACATCATTTATATACCAGTTTGGCTTTTGAGCAAATCGAGAGACATAATCCATTTTGGGATGAACTTTATCATCATCCTGGTGTTCATTTTTGTCATGATTTTGTGGTTTTGATTTCTGCTTGTTTTGCAAATTATTTTAACCATTAATCATGTAATCATGAAATTTGAAGGTATCTAAAGGAACGAGAAAACTAAGTTAGTTTTTATAACCCCGCTTTTAGATCAATTATATACAAATGTAAATCTTTCACATTACAAGTTATATTTGAGTTAAAGTTTAATTCTTTATCATGGGCATTGACTACACTCTGTGTTATAGGTTTCATCATGGAGCATGCCAACACCAAGCACATCATGGACAATTGCAAAATAAACATTCGAGCGAAGACAAGGTGTGTTTACATAGGAATATTTTCCTTTAAGCATGCAATTTTCATTTCATACTTAAAGGGGGAAATGTAGACACTCAAATTCAGAAATTTACACTTTGACAATACTTGATTTGACAATGCACTCTTGTGACGATAAATACCATCTCCTCATTCCCGCTTAACATTTTCTGAGGTCTCTTGTTTAGCTTGTTTATCCTTGCACACTAGCATGTCGACAAACTCTAAGAATACAATGCACAAATTCCAGACAAACATTTTTGACAAGCTAAAAACTTCATTTTACATGTTTTCTGTCCCCAATTTGGCCATACAATTTGGTCTTAAATTTGTATTTGTTCCCGACCGACCTGTATGTTCTTGAACCGACATGTCCTCCAACTTTTCTTTCAAGTTCATATTATTTTTTTGGTCTTATACTTCATCTAGGTTGGCATTTCTTAGATAAATCATCTATGGAACCCTATATAAGCAAGTAAACACTACCTCATTAACAACCTATAAATCTAATAGCAATGTACTAATAAACTCACTTCTTACATTCAAAACTCTCTAAATCTCATAGTATCTCATCTACAATCATTAGGGCAACACCCACATTAGGTCTAAAGCTTCTTACCAGGTCAAGACAACATTCTCTCTCATTTGCAAGCACTCAAACATCCCTCCTCCAAGTATTTTAGCAAGAGTCAAAGCCAAAACAAACATTGTCAATTTTTTTTCCAAATCTATTTGATCTATCTAGATAACACATGCTAGGTTCGAACAATGTACGTTTGAGGCCTCTTTAAAGTAGTGCCAACATCAACGGTGCACGGGGATGCCTACAACCCAATTGATTTTTGTTTTACATGAATCTTCATCCATGACTAAGGTTTGAGATGATGTTCAGTATGTTTAGAGAGATTCGTTACATGACCAACAAGTAGGGTTTGACAACAATAGACAAATACAGGTAGGAAACCACCAAAAAAGTTATAGGAGTAGAAATAGAGAAGGTCCAACACTATATAGAAGGGGCTAGACCATACAATATGGTCATGGTAGAATGGTATGGTCTTGACCCATGGTGGTTTGCAGCTACAATCTAAGTTACAAAGCAATTTCAGGTTTAGATCTCCTATTCTAGCATTGCACAATCCCATAACTTCCCAAAATCCTCTATAGCAAGATACGTTCACTCACTCCTTTGTGTTTTCAAGTTCATATCTTATATTGCATGCTTTAGAACGCTATGTTGATATTGTATAGTTAATGTTGGAAGTTAATTAATTAAAATAGTCACTTGTATCTAAAGTACATCCATTTAGTGTAAATCTAACCTCATTAAATCAAATTTAGACTAACATTAGAAATCTAAAAAAGGGTGTAAAAAGTCTTCAGTAATCAATGATTTTATAGAAATATTTCCTCATATACCTTCTTTATCCTTCATCCCTTCCTTGTCCCACAAGTCCTCAAGTTCCTTAATATGAGTATCACCTTTCCCGATTTCTTCGTAGCATGAATCCCCTTGCTATTTGTAGTCATCATATATACTTGCCAATTCTCGCTGGAAGTACCTATTTCATATCAATTGTAGCCCAAGTTCCTTTATTCATTTGTTCCTTCTCCCTGCAAATTTCTTTCATCCCTTCCTGAATATGCCTTCTAGACATCCTTATAAAAGGTGGGTCAGAGGTCATCAGTAAACCTTACAATTTCTATTAGTAGGTATTGGATATCCCCGCTCCATTGTTAAGAGTGAATTTTATTTCCAAAAGTGTCCCCGCCTTTCCACACAACTTTTAAGGATGGTCTTTGCTTGTAATTATTTTCAATCATTTCTTTCCCATTGTTATTATTCCAAAAGAATATATTTGGACATGATCTCTAAAAATGATGAGATGATTCACATGTGAAGCACCATTGTAGTAAGGCCTCATATTCCACTTGTTAAATGAACCATTGATTACATGAAGAAATCTAAACATTTTTTTCAAAGGTTAACTAAAATTAACCTTAACCTTGATTATAACATAGATTATCAAATGTATACCACTCATTCTATGATCCAACTTAATAAATAATTCAATTGAATTACCAACAACGTGCATGATGGTGGTTCATGAGATACTCTATGGATAGAGCAAATAATCTAATCCACATATACTTGAATAATTGTTTCCTTTGTTTGATTCTGAAATCAATTTTCGAAGGAGATAGAACTATGTTTTTCCCGTAAAAACCATTTCTTTTTTAGAATAAATTTCCTAGCTTGAGTCGTATGAAAGCCAACCAAAAAGTTCCTCATGGTAGAAACAAAAATGTAGACATGTCTACATCCTTCTAGTTAGCCAACAACCAAGGCTTAAGAGCTTTGAAAGGTATTCTACCACCTAAATAGTGGCCATTAGGGTGTTAGTTAATCTCCATCTCTTATAGGTGTCAAGACTATTCTTCTCAATCCATACCCGAGCCATATGTCTTGATACATTTGCTACCCTGCACCGAGGTGTAGGAGTAGATTCTTATGGGCGACCAGCCATGTCATAGGGGTAGTGTGACATTATTTGATTGTCCTTCATTGACACTTTTTCCTTCTTAAATATTAGATACAATTTATTGAGTTGATTAACCATTGTGTTTGTTAATTTTACACTTTTAAACTTTAGAAAACTCTTTTTGACAATCCTAAGAAAAAGCTCATGGGTTAGCTTAGTCAACAAGCACACCTCCATTTCTTTAAGGATCTCCAACAAAGGCACTTTTTTCCCATCTACAACCCATTGGATTTTTAGACCTATTCCCTCATTCCTTGCCTATCCGATATATGGATAAATTTAGCCTCTATCTTATCTTGATGTTTTAGTTCGTCATTCAAGATCAACCATTGCTCTTTATGATCTTCCCATATGATCCCATCACAATCTTATATCCTTTTAAATTTTTTTCTGCAATCTTACTAGGTGGATCCCTTACTTGTAGATCCCATACTACAACACCTCATCACTCCACAAAGGATCACACTTCCACCTACGAGTTAATATGATAACATGTATAATGGACTAAAGGATTTTAGCATGAGACTCCTTACAAGAAATATGCGCCATCGTGTCTTTTTCCAGCCCATTCAAAGCTCTTAGGAACAACTCTTTAGCCCTCACAAATTACCCAATAATAAATTCAATATCCTCCCTTCCCCATGGAAGGAACAAAGTTTCTAACTCTATTTCCCTCATGGTTAATGTTGTTTCGGTCTCTTCGCTCGAGAGCATGCCTTAAACATAGATCCTTGCATGACTTCCTATCCTTATCATTTCCCCTAGGAATTATTTCCTTTGGAGGTAATCTCCTTCACCAAATCAAAATATTGAGGTTCCTCCAACTCCACTTTCACTTCTTCAGTAATATTAGCTACCACTTTCGTACATAGAGTGTTTTAAAAATATCTTATTAGTGCTCACTTTTATTATATTATGAACGAGTGTGAAATTAGCTGTATTAACAAGTAATTTATCGAATTAGTATGAGTGAATACTATACATGAGTTGTGATAACAACTGACCTTGTAAATAGGAGTAGGAGGTATTCTTGGAAATAAGGTTGAGATATTTAGAGAAATATTTGATAGACCTTGACTCCCAAGTTATAAGTTATCCTCAACCTAATTATATGTACTCCTTACATTGAATAATGATCCCGAATGAATTAGTTTTAAGAGTTTATGTTGTGTAACTTATTTGTTTAAATTTGTGCAAGGCTCTACCAAATTTAATATCTATCATAGAGCGAATTTATTGTTCATCCAATGCAAATATGATTATTCTGGTGAGATATTCATATCACCCTGTGAATGAGATAATTTCTGTCAAAGATTTCTATTTATTTGTTTAAAATAATAGTCTTGTTGCATACGTTAGGCGTACTTTCTATAATACATGGCTATTTAGAAGAGACGTTAAAGTCGTTTCATGCAAATAGATCAAACATTAAAAATTGCAACGATTATATGTGTGACTTTGTGTATGTTGTTCACTACAGGTCAACGTGTAACTAACTCAATTTCATTTGGTAAACAGTCTTATAATTTAATCTCTCGTGTTCTTTTTTTTTTATTTGGTCCTTCCAAATAAATTCTTTAAGTCTCTCATATGCTAATTGTGTACAATTTAAATTTTTTTTATAGTTGGTTTAAAATGTCAAGTTGTCCATCTCTTTTGTTAGAGAGTCTTAAATTATTTAAATTAATAAATTGAATTTGTAATTGTTTGTAAAATGTTATAGATTAATTTAGGTCTTGCCATGTATAATTTGTGATTCATTTGTGTTGTTTTTAGTCAAAAGTTGTCGTCAAAATTGATGTTAAAAGTGTCATTGTGTGTCTAGTATTATTGTAAAACAATCAAAGTAGTCTTATTGTCAAAGTTAGGAGTATATAGTTAAGTCATTTTATGTATCATTAATTTGTGTCATTGTCTCATCAAAAAGTTATTGTGGGTCACTGTAAAAAAGTCCAAAAATAAAATTAAATTCCCGTAATTCAACCGAATGCATTATTGCTTGTACTCAACATCTAAGACTAAATTATTGGGGGATTGTAAATTTGAGCTTCAAATCCTATTCTACTAAGTAAGTAGCAATATTGTGGAGGATGGAGGCAATAGATGAAGGATGTCAAACACCGACATCTCATCAGTCATCAATGATAGGGCATGCATAACACCATTGGTGGTATTTTGTTTCGAGCTTATTATTTTTCCATTGTGGTGTACTTCATTTTCGAGTTCTTGTTTTGTGTGGTAGAGAATAAAAATAGAAGATGTACATTCCTATTCGCATTTGTAATAAGTGAGCCTCACTTTCCTATATAAACTCTTGATGTAAAAATGTTACTGAGAGAAAAAAACACTATCGTAATGTAGATCATAGATCTTAAAAAGGTTCGTGGTGATCCAAAAAACCATATGAGGTGATCAATTGAGTGTGTTCTTGTTCATGTCTATGTTTGTGGTAAACTTGCGGAAAACCATGGAAGGAGATGTCTTTCGTTTAGATCAAGATCATGAGCCACAAGAATCGGGTATGCCACCAGAGTTGGGCATACTGCGATTGAAAGTGTGAATGTTTTTCTACCATGTTCACACTAAGGGGGAATGTTAGGAATATCCTATTAGTGTTCACATTTGTTATATTGTGTGTGAGTGTGAAATTATTTGTATTACTAACTAATTGTTAGAATTTGTAGTGCCCCGCATCGTTATACCGAGCCAGTGAGGATTGTGGGCCCCTCTCGTCACAACCGGTCGCTTAGTTGCGATCTCATCTCGTTAATAATCACAAACATTTGAGGTGTCAAATCCCATGTGTGGATGTCATGAAGTCATATGCAAGGTTTCCATTATCTCTTTGTGCACTAGCTTGCACAAATTTCTGGCCATCGTATTTTATGCCTTCAAATACGAACTTAATCTCGCCTTGTATCGTAAGTACAAATTAATAATTCTAATAACGTTAGATGTAACAGGTATGTTGATTGAGCTTTAAGACACTCTAGTTCAAACCTTATCATCCGGAACTTTTAAGCGAACTCTATCCACATCATTTTGGAGCTCGATTTAATACTTCTTTCTTTGATGAACTTAGATCTAACCTTGACCACCTCGACCTTAGTGGCTTTGCGAATGAGTTATATTAAAATGTGATTTGATTTATAATGATAATAATAATAAAATGATGATCTTTGTAATCCACAAGATTTCAAGCATTTCCGATATTAAAACAAATTTTAAAATAAAATAAAATAAAAACAAAAACATATTAATGGATAGAAATAAAATTAATCATAATAAAAATAATAGAATATATTTAAAATAAAATAAAATAATGATAAATAAACTAAAAATAAAATTATATAAAAATAAAATTTAATGAATAAATAATTTATTTTTGGAACTTGGAGTGCAGTGAGATTTTAAAAGGAACGATAAACAGATCATACCAAGCCACAAATAACTCATATGCTAATAAAACACCACACTCAATAAGATGAAAGTAATTTGCTAGAATAAATTTACAAAAACCTTTGCAAACAAATGAGAAATAATATCATATATTATTATGGAACTCTATGAAGTACAATGAGAAAGGGCCTTGCTTATATAGGTAAGGAAGATCAATCTAAGAACCAGTCAAGGTCGTAGATCAAGCCATAAATCAAGGAAAGAACTAGTCATCAAAGAACTAGTCAAGACCATAGATTTAGGAAAGAACTAGTCAATACCATATATCAAGGAAAGAACTATACCTAACAACTAGATAATATCTTCCTAATATCTAAATAAGATAAAAGAAATATCCACACATAAGTGGGTGAGGATAAATAAAAGAAAAGGTAAATAAAGTACCTAGGTGAACATGAGCTAAGGTAAATACCTACTCTAACACCCCCTCAAGTGAAGCTAGGGGCCCAAAATAAAAGTGGCATATCCAAAGTATGAGTCTTGATAACTAGGCCTTATTAGGTACTCATGTACAATATATCCACAAAGAAATCTTGAACCAAAAGTAGGAAAGAATCCTGCTATAAGGAAAGAGAAAGAAGAAGAAGAAGAAGAAGAAGAAGGAAGATGTTCTCACAAACACCCCCCAAGAACAACTTCCAAAAACCCAAACATGCCACACAACTCAAGGTAGCGAGGTGATGAAACAGCTCAGTAAAGATGTTTGCAACTCCTTTGTTGAGTCGAATGTATTACAAACAAATAACTCCATCCTGAATGTGTTGATGAATGAAGCGTATGTGAATCTCAATATGCTTGGTCCGTTGGTGCTCAACAGGGCTACGAGAAATGTGAATTACACTTTGGTTGTCACACCAAAGTACAGTTAATGAATCCTGTGGGAATCCAAACTCACAATAATTATTGAAGCCAAACAATCTAATGACTCGTCAGAATCGCTGGCTTGTACTCTATCTTTCAAGATGAAAGTGCAATATCCTATTACTTTTTGCACGCCGAAGCAATTGGAGAAGAACCAAGACAAAAAGGTATCCAGAAGTGGAACGCCTCTCATCAATAGAATCTGTCTAATATGAATCTGTATATCCAACCAACTGAGTAGAACCCCTAATGTAGTGTAGTCCAAAGTGGGAAGTGCTCTCAAAAAATAACGCAAAATCCTTTTAGCATCCTGCTGCTAGTGACTACTATGAGGAGAATGTGCAAACCGAGATACAAGCCCTACCTGCAAATTAAATATCGAGAGCAAGTATGGGTCAAGTACATGAGACTTCAAATCAACTACCTATACAATATAGGATCACAAAATGGAGTGGCACATGTGGAAGTAAGAGTAACCCCATACTGAAAAGGATATGGACTTATCTTGCAATCGACCATATCAAAGCACTGAAGAAGATCATGGGTGTACTTTTGCTGACTCAAATGAATCGTAAATCTATCTCGAGAAATATGCAAACAAAGGAAATAATGCAATAACCTAAGATCTTTCATGCCAAAATGTGTGGAAAGAGGCATCCGAATAGTCTGAATGTGGGAAGAAGAGTTGTGAGTAAGTAATAGATCATCAACATACTAGACAAGTATCACAATATCCTCACCAAAATTATAGAGATATACTATATGATTAGAGTGACAACGAACAAAACTAGTAGATAGAAGAAAATAATCCATCTTCTCATACCAAGCCCGAGGGGCCTGTTTGAGACCGTAGAGAAACCCTCAGAGTCTAGAAACAAGAGAAGAGTTGTGAACAAATCCAAGCAAGTTACTCCATGTATATTTCCTCTTATAAATATCCATTTAAGAAGGAACTCTTCATGTCCATCTGGTATATGGGCTACCCCGTGATGCAACAATATCAAGTACAAGGCGTAAAAATTCAATTTTAGAAATGAGTGCAAAAGTATCAGAGTAATCAATACCTTAAACTTGTGAAAAACCCTTTACAAAAAAACAAGCCTTATACTTGTCAATGGACCCATCAACTGCGTATTTTTTCGGTATATCCACTTACACCTAACCATCTTTCTTACTTCTAGAAGAGATACAAATCCGAAGTATTATTCTTCATCAAAGAATAATAATCAACTACCTTTGCATCATTCCACTCATGTATCCCATGAGCATCTAAAAAAGACTGTGAATCCTCATAAATTGTCAGACACAAAATTCCAAAACTTGTAGAATGTGCATGATGATGCCTAGTGGGTGGAAGATCTTGTATGAAAGGTGTTACCTCAGAAACTATAGTACGATCCCACTTAGGAATAGTGAAAACATTAGTGGGAATAAGATCCTCCTCGGCATCTATAACCTCCTCAAAGAAGGGATCCTCAAGATGACATAAAGAAGAAGTAGGAATGAAAGAAGATGAAGAATCATGAGGAGAGAAACACTCATCAAATTGAACATGTGTTCAAAAAGAACCTCATGAGTATCAAGATCTAAAAGTCGATAAGCTCTCATGTCCTCACAATACCCTATAAAGATCAAGGGTTTTCTCTTATTATCTAAGGCTTTCCTTTTCTTCTTTGGCACAAAGGCCCAAGCATGGATCTCAAAGACTCGAAAAAATGAGACATCGGGCTTAGTTTTGGACCAAGCTTCCTCTGGAGTCAAATGCTCAAGTGCTCTATGTGGTGTGCGATTCTGAATGTAGTTAGCAAAATTAAATGCTTCTGCCCAATATATAAGAGGTAAATATCTATAATGTATAATGTAGTTATCCATTTCCTTCAAAGTTTATTTCTTCCATTTTGCTAAGCCATTTTGTTGTGGAGTTTGAGGAGAAAAATGATGGTGAATAATGCCATGAGTGGCCAAAAAATCAGAAAGCTCTTTGCTAAAGTACTCTCCCCATTATTAGTGTGAAGGTTCTTTATGGAACTAGAAGATTATTTCTCGACCAAATCCTTGCAAAATTAGAAGTGTGAAAAACACCACTTTTGTACTTGAGAAAGTAAACCCAAGTACGCCTCAAGAAATTATCAATAAATGTAAGTGCACACTTAGCTCCATTGAAATAGGGGTTGGAAAACCATCAAGTCACTATGCACAAGCTCAAGTGGTGAAGAAGATCTCTTGGAAAAAGTATTAGGGAATGGATCTTAGCGTTGTTTCCCTAATGCACAACCAGAGGAAAATTACCTTAAGACAATAAACTCTACTTGAATACCATTAACCATAGCATAGGTGCTTAAATCCTTCAAATATATGTAATTGAGATGTCCAAATCTCTCGTGCCAAATCTTACTCTCGAATCTGCATGAGAAACCAATCTTGTCCCTATAGAGGAAGTGTCATCAAAACCCTCAAAGTGATATAGTCTAGAACTAGGATCAACAATGCCTTGAGCAACAAGTGAATGAGGCTCTTACACAGTTCGACGTCTTCCCCATGTGGTGTAAAAGTCACTATTTTTCCTTGATCAGAATAACAAATTTGGTATACTGTAAAGTAAATTTGTAGTGATTTTAGAAACATACAAAGTGTATCTTGATCCGCCACCATCAAAATGTATGTCACATTTTTCCTTAATAGAAAGAAAGGAAGAATCTCCAACCTCAATTTTGGTAGTAGAACTCAAACCTAGAGAAACAAAAAGCTCATTGGAAGAAGTTATGTGATGAGAAGCACCATAATCTATAACCCAACTATCTCAGTAAATGGTGAGTGATATCTCCCAACAACATTAAGTGCTTTGCCATGTTGATTAGAAGGAGATGGGGTAGAGATATAAATTTTGTGTTTCTTGACTACATCCTCTAAGGCTTGAATTCACTTTTAACACCTATGTTATTCATGACAACTACCCCACAAAAAGAGCATGAAAGGCTATACTTATTATTGGATTTAGAAGGCTCCTTGGATTTCAAGTTGTTTTCTTTCGGTTTAGGAGCATTTTGAGATGGAAAAGGTTTGAATTTGGATTTAGATTTTTGTATTCCCTTTCCCTTAGGATTAGATGCTACTAATTCATATCTCTTCCATTCCCCTTCAATTTGTGTTAAAAATGTTTAAACTTGATAATATAGTCTATAATTGATGGAAAATATTCAAGACTAAGAGAGGTGATCTCAATTTCAAGTTGCATGACTCTCATGTGATCCACCTTACTGAATAAACCCTCCAATTTCTCCCATATTTGGAAAGGACAGTCACATTTTTCTAAATGAAACAAAAGACTATCACTTGAAAAAGTTCCTATCAAACCCATACACTCATCAAATTTGCATTGGTACTGAAATTTCTCATATTCTCTAGTGAACACTGGTTGTTATGAAGAATTTAAAGCCCATAATCCTTTGTGTTTAATGATTGTTTCCATGTGTGGTAATTATGTGTTGTTAATGGCTCAATTTGATCTAGTGCAAAATTAGATAAAGACACCATTCTCAAAAATCACCAAAAATGCAAGAATCAAACAATGCAACAAGACCCCTAGATTTGGAACTTTATAATTGAGTGCATGTTACAATATGACACTTTATAATTTTATTGAATTTCTCAAAATAAATAGTTCTAATGGAACAAACACAAAAAAATAAGAACTTTTGCAAAAAACGACACTCAAATATGAGTTACCGATCAAAAGATACAAGCTTTTCAAGTTTATGCTCTACTATTTATTTCACTTGGCACTATAAAAATTAAAATGCTCTTACCTTCACCACAAAAATAAAATTAAAGGGGGCTAGATTTAAGAACCTACTAAGTAGGAACCACTATCTTAAGCCCTTATATGACCATACCATATGACCAGGGGATAAGGATTTTAATGGGTGTGTGCACTTATTTCTATTTTGGGGGCGAATACAGTGCGCATGTCCACCCAAATAAAGAAAAAAAAATCCCGCTAAAAATTCTACTTCGCACCAACCAAAAATGCAGCAACACGTAAGAAAAAAACTTAGTTTGGATCTAAAAAAACCCAAAAATCGGGCTGTTTTTGTAGACACCCTTAATGGATCAATAAATTTTAATAGCTAAATTACACTAACTATCCCCTTTCCCGCAAATTGATGAAATTTCATCAATAACACACCATTTACCTTCTATCATCATCATTAATTACATTTCTCTAATTAATTAACCCTCTTATTGCTCGAATAACGATTAACGACCTTTATGTAATTAACACCCACTTTTACCTGTGTCAATTAATTATTCCTAATTAATGATGACCACTAGTCTAAATCAATAAATCATCTCTTATTGAACCATTTCCTCTCTTAAAATCCCACAAATCATACTAATGTTCTTCTAAAAGCTTCTATAAGCTTGCACCTACCTATTAATTAATCACCCTTGATTAATTAAGACACCCCTTAACTCCCATGAGTCACTAATGATAAATTAAACTCTCCTAAAGCAAACTTAACTATTCTAAAGTGTGCTTATCCATTACTAACCTTGCTTTTCTATTATCCCACATACAATAGGATGAAAATATATCTCAAACCAAAGGGTTATATAAATAACCCTCATCCTACCTTTCTTCTTACACCTTACATGCATATAACATAAACTATAGGCATTTTGATCTTGAGCATTCTCCATTAGTATTGAGCTAACATCTTCATCTTGCATTTAATCCATCCAAACTTTGAGTAATAATGGAAGAATCAAATGATCTTGTAGCCATGTTTGATGAGATTCCATTCTCAAGATGTAGACACCAAATATGGGTCACACTACCCTTGGTCCCCTTCAATTAATTAACGTAACACATGATGACCCCCTCATCCCATATTAATATTCATCCTCACATTATTAATTTATTTAATTATTTTCATTCCATCCTCACACCTCTACCTCATCATTACACCTCACCTGGACCCATTCCAGGGGCATTTAACTCATGATGACCGGTCATCACTCTCAACACCGAGTCATCATTCCCAATGTCGAGTCACTACTTGACGTAACTAACTAATAATTCTTCCTAAACCTTATTGGAATTCTTCTATGACCTTCTTACCGTTTCTAATGAGAACTCCACTTCCTAAGAGGGCTCAACAATCAAAATCATGCCAAAAATAGTAAAGATCTGCCTATTTTTAGAAAACCTAGACTTACCCGCCTTAACCAACGCCGGTTATCCCTCGACCGACGCCGGTCACCTAACCGCCATTGGTTACTTTATATACAACTTTGCAACCTTTTACCTAGGTTGGGCATTTTCAGTTTTGGGAGAAATATTGTATTCAAGTGAAAATCCAAAGCCTCTCAGCATCAGACAACACAAAATACTCAACCATAGGCCCAAGAAAACATCTGGCTCTCATCCCAAGGCATTAGAATGTTCACAGGGGACACTCTGGGAGTATTTCCACGACACTGAACATAGAAGCTCTTCACGAATCAACTACCGTCCTCCTTCACCTACCAAATCTATAAATGCAAGTAAGTATATGTGATTTTAATCATATTGTGATTGCTTAAATTTTAGATCCATTACCTCTTTCATTATACTTTACTTCTCCCGTATTCCTTTATCTCCACCTTCTCACCAATCCATCAATCCAACCACCTATGGAATTTTGGCTCTCTGTACTTTCCCCCTATGTATTCCTGAGTCTTCTTGGTAATATTACGAACCCAACCACTCTCCCTTCATTCTCTGTGCAATCACAAAGAAGTTCAAAAACTGATTTTATTAAATTACTACCAAATTTCCCCTACTAACGTTGATCTATCATCACCAATCCGACACTATGATAATTCTCCACCTGGGAACTCCTCATGCTATGATTATTTACTAATGCATAACTTTTAGTTTGGTGGATGTAATTTGGAAACACAACAAAAAACATAATATAAGAATACCATAGACTATGATACGAAGGAATGATGAAAAATCTGAAATATACGTGTAAATTATAATATCAACATGAAATTGTTACAATGTCACCCATGAGGTTCTTCAAGTGTTATTAACTTCACTTGCCTTCCAACAATAACTATGGGAGAAACTTCACAATTACACCTCTTGATGGCTTCTTTAACACACTTACTCATACAATATTTCTCACTACTTCCTTCTATGCTAAATGAGGGGGTGACCTCTTTATTTATAGGATTTCAAGCTTATCCACCCTATCTCCAAGATAGGATAGGAAATCTCCTCTCGGCCAATCACATTCCATGCCTAAACTCTTTCTTTTACATGTAGGCTTATCTTCTAAGATAAGATAAACCTTATCATCTCACATGGGTTCCACCTTTTTAAACTTTTCCACAAATAAAATACACAAAATATTTATGACATCACTCTTTGTCCTTATTACAAATATAATATTTCTAATTCCTAATCATGTAGACCCTACTTCTCTACTTACCCCAACTTTGACATTTTAACATTACCGGACCACTTATGACAAATATTTACTTTTTACCACAACATTCCTTTTGTACTTTGACTGTTACCGTACTCTACTTTATTGGCAAAGATCAGACCGATTGGTGCCGTTATCTTCTATCAAACGCCACTACTAATCATACTTAACAACATCCTATTCCTAATACATACATAATAAAATAGAAATTATGGAGGAAAATTTTAATGTCAACATTTTCCCCCTTCCTAGCTTCTACTCCGTCCTCAGAGTAGACTATTCTGGTGCTTGGAAAATCTTTAACTTGTCGTGGTTGACCCATTTCGTAATGGGAGTTCCATCTAATTCCTCCAATTGATATGTACCATTTTTTTCATGCACAACTGCTATTTTGTAGGGCCCCATCCATTTCGGAAGAAATTTTCTCTCGCCTTTTTTTTTGTATCGGAATCATGTACTAGAACCAAGTCATTCACATGAAATGGAAACCAATGAATCTTTTGATCAAAGTATTCCTTCTACTTCATTTTCTTCTTATAGCTTGTATCCTTCGCTATTTCCTCATTTCCTCTAGCAAATGAAGATGCACCAACCTTTCTTTTACTGAATCACTTTCATCCATCCTTTCATTTTTCATAACTCTCACAGTGGGAATATCAAACTCAATAGGAAGAACTGGATCAATGCCATAAGCCAACTGAAATGGGGAGTATCCTATTGTTGACTTTGATGTTGCCCTATATGCCCACAATGTTGCATGAATCCTTTTATCCCACTTATATACCGCAAGGCTGCATATTTTGCTAGAATTTGACACAACACAAAATTTGTTCGTTCCACCTGTCCATTTGTGCTTGGCTTGTATGTTGTTGCCTTCTTGTGCTTAATAGAAAACTTGTTGACTAGGGCTTCTACCACCTCATTAATGAAGTGGCTTCCTTGATTTGTTACAATTTCTAATGGGCAACCAAATCTGGTGACAATGCGTTTATATATGAACCTTGCCACTTTATCCATGGAAGCTGTTTTCATTGGCCTAGCTTCAACCCACTTGGTTAAATAATGTGGCAACTACAATATACTTATTTTGGCATGTTGTAGTTGGAAGTGGACCTACAATATATATTCCCCACTTTTCAAAGGGACCAAGTGGAAACATAGGGCATAATGGAGCTGATGAAGTCTTACAGTTACCATGTGTTTGAAAAATATCACATGTCTTACAATAATTATAACAATCTCTAAAAAGAGTGGGCCAGTGATAACTTGCATCTAAGATCCTTCTTGCTATAAGTTGTCCAGAGAAGTGTCCTCCACATGTACCATTGTGGAATTATTCTATCAGCTCCTTTCCTTGATCACGCCCAATGCTCTCTCTTGTATTTATCCATCGGTCCTATTTGAAATAATACTCCTCGCAAAATAGAATATGGACGACTAGCTTGAGTAATCTTCCTCTTAGTCTTTGCATTGGCGCCATCAGGAAACTTGAATTCATTTAGATAATTCTAAATATATATGTATTCACTAGGGATCATGTCAAGGGATAACAATGTTGCATCTGGGAAATCATCATCATCACAAGATGAACCTAAACCATCATAGGCTCGAGAGAGTGCATCTGCATTGACATGCTTCTTTCCTAGCCTATCTATAATATCAAATTCAAATTCTTGTAGAAAAATTATCCATCTTGCTATCCTCCCTGATGGGTTAGGATTATTTACAATATATTTTAGAGCTTGATGATCTGTTACAACTATAAATTTTTGCCCTAGCAAGTAATTTCTAAACTTCTTTACAACAAAAATGATAGCTAGAGCCTCTTTTTTAGTTACAGTATAATTTACCTCAGCACTGCTCATTTGTCTGCTCCCAAAGTAAACTAGATGATTATTCCCATTTTCATCCTTTTGGCTCAGAGTACTTCCTAGTGCTGCATCTGAGGCATCAGTATACACAATGAATGACTTGCTCCAATCTAGATTCTTTAAAATAGGTGAAGACACCAAAACTTCCTTCAGTTGTTTAAAAGCTTCATGCGCCTTATTTCCTGGTTCATAAGTAACATCCTTCTTCAAGAATTGGGTTAGTGGCTGTGCAATCTTTGAGAAATTCTTGATGAACCTTCTATAGTAACCCACATGGCCTAAAAATGATCTCAACTTACTTTTATTCATAGAAATGGTATCTCTTTGATTTTGAAACTTTATCGGGACCAGTACCAATACCATCTCTAGATACAACATGCCCTAAAAAATGCCTTTAGAACATCCAAAAACACACTTTGTAGGGTTTAGTGAGGCTTGTGCTTCATCTAACCTTTGAAATGCTATCTCCATCTCAAGCAGTGCGGGTGGTCCATCTTGCTCCCATAGATGAAAAAATCATCCAAAAATACTCGATGGAGTTTCCAATGTAGGGTTTAAACACCCTATTTATCAAGCGCTGAACGTTTCGAAGCATTACACACCTAAAAGGCATAAATCTATAAGCAAACGTTCCCAAGGAGTGGTGTACATGGTCTTCAATGATCTTTCTCTGTTATACGAACTTGGTTGTATCCACTATATCCATCAAAGAAACTATAGCACTCTGGCTAGCTACTTCATCCAAGATTTGATCTCGAGAATGGAAGAGGGTAACAATCCTTCTTTGTTACCTTGTTGAACTTCCTATAATCAACACAAATGCGTAGTTTCCCATTCTTTTTATTGAGATCACAATGGGAGAAACCCATTTTGAATTCTCCATAACAAATATGAATCTTGCATCAAACAACTTATCTATTTTGTCTTTTACGGTCTTAGAAAGATTAGGATTCATTCTATATGGCATTTTCTTTATGGGCTTCGCACCATCTACTAGCTCAATAGAATGTTCTACCCAACTTACTTGATGGAGTTCCTTGTAATCAAAAGTGAATAGGTGTATGTACCTTGAAAGAGATGGAGGTAGATTCTTTCTCACTCTCCATCACAACATCACCAATCTTTATTTATCGGAGACGATCAACAATTTCTTCTTCAGATAATCTTATGGGTTCTTGAGTCGGTGTGACTGGAAGGATATCCATGAACGAAACATCAACCTCACTTTCTTCATCTTCTGTGTCCACTTCACTGGTACTAGAGTAATCAAAGGATGTCCAATCATCAGTTTCATCACTTGAACCACAGGTTCTACCTTATGATGCCGAGAGATCACGTTTATCTTCACCCTCTCTCTGTCACATCCAAGTGTCATGAAGCTTTCATTCCAGTAGTTTCTTGCATGAACTCTCCTTAGCCATGGCCTTCCCAACAACATTGGGTACAAAAGATTATCATTTTTCATCACCGAAAGTCTACCATACATACAACACCCATAATGAGATATTGCCACATTTGAAACAACACCTTCTCGGTTTAGTTTTCTCCTTATTTAATGACCTTAACATAAGTGTTGAGGGGCGATCAATTTTAAACCTAACATATTCATTACAGACTCAGTCATTACATTAACTGCAACACCTCTATCAACTAAGACATCATGAATTGAAATACCATTACATAATGCCTCAGCTTGTGGAGCGTAAGGATTCACCTCTGCCTCTAAAACAGGTACCTCAACCTCCTTACTTCGTTAAGCGTTGAGTCCACTTTGCAACTCCTGCCTCTTCTCAGAAGACATAGCTAGAAGTTGACCATATGTAATATTTGCAGGCCTTTTGGATAGATCTTCTAAGATGGAGTATGGTCCTTGTCCCTATGAAATTAGAAAATCCTGCACACCCAACTTTCTTCTCCTATGTTTCTTACTAGTTTCTCCTTTCATCTTCTTAGGATCATTTCCATCTTGGTTATCTTTTTCTTTCTTTTTTTTTTGTTACAAACACATTTGCTTCATTATTTATGCTCCTATCTATTACATCAAAAGAATTCACAGGTGATTTTCCTTTATCATTATCTCTTGTACTAGATGTAGAAGCTCTATCTAGACAATTATACTTATAATGACCCTTTTTATGAAAACCATAACATACAACTTCAGTTATATTTCTTTTGGACCTCTATCTCCTCCCGAGAACTAAATTATTTTCCTCAAAGAAGATTAATAGTTAATCGGCCCATCTTCCGAGCAAATCTTCATACTCAATATATGTAATAGAAGAAATATTTTTGCTCACCGAGAGTGGTTGTGGATTCTAGACCAAAGGTGTTGGTGTAGGCTCTACCTTAGCAACAATTTCTTTGGGCTCTTCTTCCATGCTTTCTTCTTGCCTTCTTGCAATATCCTTTGCTTGTTCGAGGGTCGCTGGGCGGTCATACTTCACTCGTTGTTTGATCTCTGGCTTCATCCCAAGATTGAAGTGCTTACAGAGGAGATTATCCATGCCATTCATCAATCCATTCGATAATCCTTCCTTCCGGATCTGGGCATCGAGCTTCCTCCTTAGCTCTAGAACATAAGCATGATAATCCCTTATCTTCTCCTTCTCTCCTTGGGATAGCTTTGTGATATCGATCATGAGATCTGCATATTTCTGTTGTTCACCAAAATTCTTTAAGAAAAATTTCAGTTAATAAATCCCATGAGTTTTTCACATTATCACCTAGTGTTTCAAACCACCTAAGGGCTGAACCATCCAAAAAGGTAGGAAAAAATTCAGTCCATTGTTCCCTTCTTATAAGGCCATTACAAATACAAGATCGTTTAAACTCTTGAATGAAAGAGGAAGCATCTTCATTAGATTGGGCTGAAAAATAGGAATCTTCCCCATTTTCAAAAGTAACCACAGTGAAATACAAACCAACAAGTACAATCAACAAGACTTATGTTCACAAATAATTGGAATCACTATAATAGAAAGTGACTTTACACCTTTCTATAGTAAAACAGGAATGACTATGGTAAACTATGGTAAAACTTAACTTATTCTTTGTAAAAATGACTTTACTTGTGGTAAAACTATTCACGGTAAAAAGTGAAGTTATCGTGGTAAATACTATTCACGGTAAAAGTAAAGTTATGTAGTAAATACTATTCATGGTAAAAGTGAATTTACCATGGTAACTACTATACACATGAGTAAAAACAAGGTTACCCTCCAAATGATTTCTGACTAAGTGGGAATATCTCTCTAGAAAATCCACCAATGAGGAATGGTCTCTAAATGGAACCAAAATTTCATCACCAATCCAAAGACTATGATAATTCTCCACCGAGAACTCCTCGTGCTATGATTATTTACTAATGCACAACTTTTAATTTAGTGGATGTAATCTAGAAATACAACAACAAACATAACACAAGAATACCATAGACTATGATACGAAGGAATGATGAAAAATCTGAAATATACGTGTAAATTATAATATCAACATGAAATTGTTACAATCTCACCCATGAGGTTCTTCAAGTGTTATTAACTTCACTTGCCTTCCAACAATAACTATGGGAGAAACTTCACAATTACACCTCTTGATGGCTTCTTTAACACACTTACTCATACAATATTTCTCACTACTTCCTTCTATGCTAAATGAGGGGGGTGGCCTCTTTATTTATAGGAATTCAGGCTTATCCACCCTATCTCTAAGATAGGATAGGAAATATCTTCCGGCCAATCATATTCCATGCCTAAACTCTTGCCTTTACATGTAGGCTTATCTTCTAAGATAAGATAAACCTTATCATCTCACATGGGTTCCACCTTTTTAGACTTTTCCACAAATAAAATACACAAAATATTTATGACATCACTCTTTGTCCTTATTACAAATATAATATTTCTAATTCCTAATCATGTAGACCCTACTTCTCTACTTACCCCAACTTTGACATTTTAACATTACCGGACCACTTACGAAAAATATTTACTTTTTACCACAACATTCCTTTTGTACTTTGATGCTACCGTATTCTACTTTATTGGCAAAGACCGCATCGACGATGCCATTATCTTCTATCAGACGCCACTACTAATCATACTTAACAACATTCTATTCCTAATACATACATAATAAAATAGAAATTACGGAGGAAAATTTTAATGTCACAGATCACCTTAACCGTCATTGGTCCCACCTCTCTACCAACACCCGTCACCAGACCGATCTCGGTCATTGTGTATTTTTCTTAACCTCCACAAAACAACCCATAACTCAACCAAACTCCACCTAGACCTTACCATACACCCCTATAACCTTACCTAATACCTTTACGACCTTTCCCAACTAGAAACATACCTTTCCTAATGCTAGATTAGTTTGTATTTCAATATTCTACTTAATCTAGTGTGTTGATAATGTTTTGAGATACCTAAATCAAAGTGTTAGTAATAGGACCTTTATTTATCATATTTACTTTCATTAATTTGATAAAAATAGTGGATTGACAACCATCTAGGAAGTATCACACTTCCCGAAACTAGCAATCGCTAAGGCGGTCATTTGATATTTAATATCATTTGGTGGTCTTGTTTTGTTTCTTATACAGGTTGTTCCTCCTAGCCAAAGGGAAGCTCTCACATTCAGTCTGATCAAATTATACAACGCGCATACCATCTACATAATCATAGGTATTCCTCCTTGACCATTACCTTATCTGTTTTATCGCATACTTTGAGGTGAAACATTTTGGCACGCTTGGTGGGACCCATTTGGGTTCTTTTTCATTGTTCATTCCTAGGTGAATCAT
Source organism: Taxus wallichiana var. yunnanensis (assembly GCA_018340775.1). Taxonomy (NCBI): domain Eukaryota; kingdom Viridiplantae; phylum Streptophyta; class Pinopsida; order Cupressales; family Taxaceae; genus Taxus; species Taxus wallichiana. The sequence continues at coordinate 328,733,057 of CM031244.1, forward strand.
TGTGTGTCTATTTCCTTTTGAAAGAGTTCACATTAAATTTTCTCCCTTGGAACATTCTTTTTCTTCTACTGGTCTCAGTGACACTCGTATTTTGGACTAAAAAGAATGCTTCTTTCTATTTTGTATTGCATTAGTGAAAGACATACTCTTGCCTATTCATCATTGCTCTCATCGAATTTCATTGTGGATTTGGGTCTAAAATATTTTGCATATCATTTCTATGTGTTGCATCGTAGCTCATTTAAAAATTGTGGGCAACCTATATGTTGGAAGTCATGACCAATTGATGGTTGAAAAATTGAACCATAGCTCACACTTTGCACCCTTCTTTCTCTATACCAAACCACTGAAAATAAATTACTCATTTTCTTGAACAACATCTTTCCTAGAAGAAGCTGTCAACGATCACACAATTAGAGGATTGATAAAGTGGGATCCAAAATGGTTTCTCTATCCAGTTATCATCTCAGAGAAGGATTCCCACACCAAAACATACCTGAAACTATCCATAGTTGTTCGGATTTTGTAGGGCACCTTTATCAAACCAAAAATCTACTATATTCACAAGTCAGTCCAAAATGGCATAAGCTGAACATAAAATCTACCACATAGGATTTCGTGTTTGCTAGCTTTCTGCTTGATCTGTGTTTTGAGGTGTGAGTTTGTTTTCTCCATTCTTCTTTCCCTTCACACTCCATAATCATAGTTGGTGTATTCGACTCTTTTTGAGTGTGTTAGGGTCAATCATTGCCATACTCAATTTCTGGGTTGGTCTTTTACTTGATCTAAATCACCAAATTCATTTTTTTCCATCTTTTCACAAATTTCATTCAGAATCGCATCGGTCAACAACTGTCACAGTTCCCTCATCTCACCGCTCATTGGTTTATTGACTGTTGTTAGTTTCTAGTTGTTTTGGTCATTTTAACTAAAGTAGCATTCACCACATTGCTATTCTTTTTGGGATTTCCTCAATTACCTCACCATATCTCTGTGTCTCTGAAATCACTGTCAAAGTCCAGATCTGCTCCATTTTCATCATTTGTTGCCAAATTTTCAAGTCCTTTTGTTTTCCACAGTGACCAAATGTATTAGTTACCCTCTATCATCAACACTGGTTACTCAACTTCCGTCGGTCTCTATGTTTTAATTTTTCAATTAAAACAATGATCATTTTTCACCTTATGGAACCATTTTATCCATTCCTTTTGTACTCTATGTCATATGCGAAGCTCAAATTACTAGGTATACTATTAGTCACATAGTTTTGACTCATAGCCAAGCCAATGCCCTTTTGTTCAACGCTATCCTTCATCCGCTCCTTCTTAGCCCATTACGCCTTCCATTTTATCACCTATGGATCCCAATAAGCCTATTACCATCAGTACCAGAGATGAGGAGTTCACAAGAATCCTTAATCAAAACCCCACTACTTTACAATATTATTTATCCCATTCATCCACTGGGACTCATCTAGGTAGCTTATCTATGGCATTCCTATATTTATCCCACCTACACTTACACCCACCTATGCCTTTCAGAACTACTAGTATTGCCCTAGTTGCTTCCCACCTTACCACATGTTGTTTCTCATCTTGACCCCACCTCATTGATATCTGCCGCACATATGGCATCTATCACACCCACGACGTCCGTCACCCTTACGATACCTACCATGCCTACATCATCAACCACCCTTAGTAAAGTCTTGTCCATATATTCCTCTACTCATATACCTATTGTATCTGACCACCTTTGGTGTTGTCGAGTAACCTACTCCCTTCCAAAACCTCATTCTCTCCATCCTACGGTCTCTTCCTACGATTTCTACGAGAGTCATTACGTCCACCCCACCTACCTACACTTATCACCAACAACACCCTATTTCATATACATCTATTCCACCTATATTCCTTCCTCACAATTTTCATACTCGACACCACCACATACTGGGAAGCCACCCATGTCATACCCGACTCATATACCCCCTTATATTGTAGGGGGTGCCTAGCCATCACAACCTACCAATGATCTTATCAAAATGATGATGGATAAGATGTAGACATTGGAAGCATCTTTCTCTGCCTCAATCTTTGACATATGACGAGATTTGTAATGAGCCCATTCACCTATCTATTCCGATTCATCCATACCCTACGCATTGGGAAATGCCTAAATTCAACCAATTTAACAACAAAGAAGACCCACAACAACACTTGTGGTCTTTTAAACATGGGTGTTATTTGATCGCTCATGATGACGCTTTTCTCTTACAAACATTCCCAATGTCCTTGACAGGACTGATTTGGATTGGTATAGTGATCTACCTAGGCACTCCATTTTCTCATTCAACCAAGTAGCTCAAGCTTTCTAGACCACTTTTCTATCAACATTGTCAAGAAGGTCACCATGACCGACTTGTACACGACACACCAAGATGAATCTATCTCTCATTAGCAGAGCCCGATCAACTAACTCACATTCCAATTGCCTCAAACCAAGTTAATAGATTTGTTCACCAAGGCTTTTGCTAGACACATCTCACCAAATCTCCAAGTTCAAACCTTTCACACGTTTGACGAGGCATTCACCATTGCCTTAAACTTGAAATTCATGCCATCAAGAGAAGAATATAAAATTACGTAATGAGAATCGTGTTTAAATAAAACGATACCTCTTCTTCTTCCAAACCGTAAAATAATTACTCTAAAGAAAAAGGATCTACCAACACAATAGCTTTGAAAGCTGACCAATCTCACCCATCCAACCAATCAAAACCTTCTTCTAATATTTCTGCTGTTTAGGATTTCCGAGTTCAAATAGGAGAAACAAAAATATACTCCCATAGGAGAACCCTACTCTTCAGTTTTAGAAAAACTTCTAAAATCTAGAGCAATCACTCTTCCACCCATCAAACCACATACTGGTTTCGACCCCTCTCATCCTGTGCCTGCATGGTACAATGAAAATGATTACTGCAACTATCATTGCGTTAGAGGTCATAGTGAAGGTAATTGTATAAATTTTAAAATATCTTCCAAGAAATGTTAGATAATGGAGATATCGTTTAGGATAATCCTAATGCATTGGCTAATCGAACATTCACATATTCAAGAATCCATTCCCAAATCACACCCGTCGTTTAACCAAACCAACGAAACCTCAACCAATGATGTAATTTTTGTGAGGTTCATGCTGTTTCGACATCATATCAACTCTTCCTTAGTTTACTCCTAATCCATCTATCGAGGAGATTCTTACTCGAGATTCTTCATCCATGGAGGGATTTGTTTCATCTTCTCCTTTACCCACAGAGGATTCTCCCTTATCTCCCCCTTCACCCATGGAGGAGTCCACCATATCCGTCGATGTAGGTTCCCACTCACCTCTCAATCGGACGAACAACCCCAAGATTTCTTAATTTTCTACCCACATGAGAGTCATTCTTACCTTCTTTTTCACCAAAAGATGAACCTACCTCATCCAAGTTTTCATCTCCCCTACCCACATGGGGATCCATTATCAACATCCATTCCTATTGGAAACAATTATCCATTGGATTTTAAGAATCCTATTGATTTTTTCTTGGCTCTTTTACCCAAAAATTCTGAAGCCAATCATTTCCCTGTCTCACATACATTCTTTATAGGGATTAATACCAAATCAACATCATCCCCCATAGTGGTGCCATTTTCAAGTTTGGACGACCGCTTGGATTATGTTGAAAATTCCATGCTTTGGGGACGCCTTCGGCTACCTTTCTCAACTCAGATGTAAATGTTGTCTGCCGATACTTCCACGATCTATCCAAAGGTGTTTCAGATAACCAAACCCACCATGCCCATGACAGTTATAGCGACCTCTTCTTCATCACCCTCTCCCACACCTAAAACGTTACCATCAAATGAAATTTTTCCTATGCCTAAAACCTTACTTGCACCTATATCTTCCTTTGTGTCTAGACCCATTGCCACATTGGGAGTCATGCCGACATCAAGCCTAGTCCATCCTCTTGTCAAACTGGATTTAGCCACGTCCTCACAAGCTATCAAAGATACTATTCCCTCACCTAAGAGGAAGACCCAACCTCTTAGGCCACATACACCGGCTTCGCCACTACCCCTTTGTCACCTTCACCACTTCCATCTATCCTAGGTCCCCACCCATCAACCTTGGCCAAACAACCTCCTACCTAGAGTAAGCCGAAATCATAACAATGAACCTCGTCACAATCATCTTACACCCAAATTACGTACATAACTTATGCCTTCACTTTCACCTACATCCTTTTTACCTCCTATACCTACATCACTTCCAGTATCCTCATCATTACCCATGCCATTCCCTTCTCTTCAACCAAGACCTTCCATATTACCTCTTCCCATATCCTTCACCACACCTCCATTATTACCTTGGTTAACCCATCCCTTTCCTCTATCTTCCTTCCCTTATAAATCACACACTTATTCTTCACCTTTACCTAAGAAGGTGCAATAAAGCCCAAGAACCCACTACCCTCCAAAGAGGTAGTTAAACCTAAACCACCTTCAACAACTAGTTCACTTGCTACATCATTACCTAAGAAGGTGCATTCCAAACATATAAGCTATACTATCTATCAAACAGTGGTCAAACTTACTCAGCCTCTGATTCCACCTCTGGTGGCACCTCTCCCACCAAAGTCACCCACACTTCCATCCAGACCCAAACTGACTTCACATTGTGATCCATTGGTAGAGTCTTATGCCAACATCTTAGCTAACCTTTTGGAAACCTCTGTCATCACATTGCCACAACTTAGACCTTACAATCCACTCAAACCTAAACTAGAAGGGTTTGACGATACCAAACTTTGTACTTACCATCATGTGCCAGGCATGATGTGGAAAATCTGTAAGGATATTAATACTATTCTTCTCCAACTATGTACTCTCAAAGAAAACTTTAATGATGATGACCTTTTGGATGAAGAGCCCATTCGGCCTTCACCTCCACCTCCACAACACTCTTTTCCTCCTCTGATTTTTTAAATAAACATGGCACATATAGCCACTTAGTCACAATATCCGAAAGACAAAGGAAAAGAGAAAATTGGTAGCCCATCCAGTTCACCTTTACCTACTATCCAACCTCCACATGCCCCAAGGTAACATTCCGTGGGCGGCCTATCCTATTTCTGATGGAGTCGCACACCGCTCCATGTTTCAACAACTTCATCAATCTCCCCAATGATGTCATTTTCCTGACTAAGGCTTCTACCCCATCTGCCTAAACCTTGCCTAAACTTTTCCCAATATTACACAACGTTACCTATCATCACCTTATCCTACTTTACCCTATGGGGACTCAACATTCCCTCTTCTTCTATTTTCACCTCTTGTCCAAACCGAACTTCGTCATCTACCTTACCTAATCTACCCACCACCCGCCCCATCTACCTTACCCAACTTTACTCACCCGTGCCCAATCTTACCCAACCTAACCTATCACCATCTCATTCTTCCCTATACCCATGGGGGACTTGTCACTTCCCCTTATTTTATTGAATGTTTCACTAAAACCAAACCTTTTTCATCCTACCTTTCCTTCTACAAAACCTTCCGAGTCGAGACCTCGTCCAAGGAAAATCAACATGTAAAAAAGCGGAAAAAAGTAAACGGGAAAGTTTTCTTAATTGGCTTGGACCCTATATCATTACTCATGCCTATGGATCGTGTGCTTATCGTTTATCTTCAATCGAAGGTAAACCCGAACTTGAGCCCCTCAATGCCTTGCATCTTCGACCATTCTATTGTTGAATTAATTATTATAACACCTTCTCGTTTATTAAATGCTCATCCCTTGAGTAACATTCACCTTCCACTTACCTATTTTAAGGATCAACGACTAAACAAGAATCATGTGATTACCCATCACCTTTCAGCCTTATCTTCAATATGAGTACCATGAATCTACTCATGGCATGATTCTCATGGATACTTTTCATCCTTTTCAAGATGGAATCCCATGGTCATTCATCACTTAAAACCTCTCTTTCATAACTACCCCGTGTCCCGTGGTTTTGTCTTCATAAAAAGAGCCTATACTTCTCTATAGTCTTGTCCATGACCTAAAAGTCCACAAACAATTCAAAAGTAATATACGAGATTTTCAAATTCAAACTCCTTGAGTCAAACTTCTAGCAAAAAGATGACTCCCTCAAAAAGGACATCTATCTTTCTATCTTGCTGCTATAAATAGACTGCTCCCTCGAAGGACAACTATACAAAGCTATCCATACTATACATAGTCTATCACAAAAAGAAGACTATTCTGCAAAATAAAATAAAAATATTCTGAAGCTTCCCGCATCGATTAGCTTCACGAAGACCTCAAGGAGATATTCTACTCATCCCACCTAGACTTCCCACATTGATCAATATATAAAACAAAAGAAAAAAGAAAAAGATAAATTTTTCGTCATGGACTCACCTATTTTGATCTTGGGTATCTTGCCAAAGAGGCATGTTGTCTCACACCAAAGTTATGCTAAAAACCTCTTTCACCTCACTTCCTTTCTTCTCTAATATTCTACCTACTCAAGGGACGTGTCACAAATGTAAAGTTTCCCGATCATGTGACCTTCTTCACCCTTAGAATATTCAATCATGTAACGCCTTTAGGGTTTTATGTTCATAAGACAATCTTTGGTATGATAGACTCATAATTGTTCTTCTCAATTAGGCAACTTTTTTGTCTCCTCTTACCATTCACCTCTTCTCTTACTTATTGATCCTCTTTCATAGGACCCGATCTTCGACACCTACATTTTAGGAATTCCTCTTCCACCAAAATCACCCATATCTATTCAACCTCGACTCAACCATGCCTATTTGACCTATACTCAACCATGCCTAAATGACCTAAACTCAACCATGCCTATTCAACCTATACTTAACCATGCCTAAATGACCTCGACTCAATCATGCCTAAAACCTACCGACCCATTCATCTACCTCATCATATTATTCCCTATCTTATGGGAGAACTACATCGGCCTGAGGCCCCTTTTTCCGGGGCTATGTAGGAAACACTCCGAGGGCATGGGGCCCTTGGAGGTTAGCTTGGCCACTTTTTCCCCTAACCAATTTTCCCCCTTTATATTCACATTTTACCCTAGTTAGTTTCCATTTTACACAAAACTTGGAAATTAAAAATCATAAAAACATACATACCTACCATTTTATAACATCAACCATATCACACATAAAGCATTTATTATTTCCATGATATCAAGTACTTGGAAATTTAGGCACAACATACATATAATCCATTATTTTCCATAATAACAATAACTTGGAAATTAAATCAAATGCAAAAACATGACCAAACCATGCCTAACTCACCTAAACTCCACCATGCCTATACCTGACTAAACCATGCCTATACCTAACTCCACCATGCCTATACCGAATCCATCATGCCTATATGACCTCGACTCCACCATGCTTATACCGACTCCATCATGCCTATATGACCTCGAATCCATCATGCCTAAATCACCTAAAATCCACCATGCCTATACCTAACTCTGTCATGCCTAGATGACCTAGGCTAAATCATGCCTAACTCTCCTAGTTCTCATGATACACAATAATAATGGTAATTAAATAAAGTACATCATCCATCCCATAAAAATCATCAACTATATAATAGGAGTGTTTGTGTATCAATACATATATACACAGGTATAAATAAATATCAATATCTCAAAAATCTAATGTACAAACTCATGTCTTTGGCACACATACCAGTATATATATCAAAAATCATAATAAGGGTACAATATCACATATAATGACTAATCACCCCCACCGATACCCTCCTCTCCGATATCACCTATCTCTTCCTCCCTACCAGGTCACCATATGCCCCGCCAACATCTCACCACCCTTTGCAAAAAGAAAGCAAAAATCACCTCCAATGTGACGGTCATCTCGCTAGTCGGTAGATGAAAGGTATTGGTCGTGGAGTCCCATCTGTCGATGAGAGCGACCATCAAGCTAGGATCTCAGCCTATACGCCTATAATGCCTACTTGAACTAAGTCCCACATCTGATATGTTCTCCCACTCCTCAGATGTCACGTTAGGCCACATCTATACCAATAGAGGTGGTAATCTGTCTCTCATAGTCAACTAATCTCTCACCTACATCATCCAAAACAACACTGTCAAGTCACGACCCTCTCAAATTACCTATTCCCTAAAACCTCAATCGACCTCATACTTAGCCATTTTTTTCCAAATCATACCTAAAACCATCCATCATACCTATCGACATCGAAACATAGTGCCTTAACCTCTTCCACCTAAATTAGTTTTCACCTACCCCTGCCTCACTGTTTAACTTTCCCATCTAGCCATTCTTTCATCTAGTCACTTTTTACATTGACCGACATCGGTTTCCTTGACTGTAATTGGTCATCTTGACCGGTGCCGGTTACCCCAACATTGACTGATGCCGACCAAAACCAACCGACGCGTCGGCCAACCAATGACCGATGTTGGTCACTATTTCGGAGATGAAACCAAAACACCGTCCCTCATTGTTAAAAATTAAAAAAAACCTAAAAATTACACCAACCCACCCAAACCTATCCTACATTCATTCCCAAACCTACTTAAGCTACATTTTCCCCTTCCCACCCCCCGTTTCACTCATTTTCAACCATATTTTTAAAACCAACCCCCAAATGCATTCATTTAAACCAACATTTTAAATTAAACAAGAGGTTTAGGAATGCCTCCTACCTCTACTTAGCATCGCTTATGTCGTGACACCTCTCGGTCTCGTGCCGGTGGTCCTCCCTCTCCTTCTCCCGGCTCTGTCATGACAACAATCAACCACGAACCTCCCAACCAATCAAATCACTCCAATCGATCTTGTGGACCCACCTATCGATTGCCAATCACCTGTAGTAGCTCACCAACTCAGCTAAACACTTCGTACAATCACTTTCCAACCTAACACCTCTTCTCTGTCATTTTCCACAAATGGAAAAGAAACAAATGAATCTGTAAAACACAATTTTTTCCTTTTTAGCCCCAAATCGACATGACCGACCTTACCATGTCGTGCCCTAGAAAACTGACACTAGTTAAGCTATAACCGGCATCGGTCACTCGATATAACCATTTGACCCACACTATGCCCACTTTGCCTACAAACAATGTTGCTCAAACAACTTTTACCCTTACCAACACCTATTACAACTCACCCACAAGCCTATATTACCTGTACATTTCCTTACCTACATTTAGGGACATGTTATTTACCTATACCTTGGCCTTACCTGTACCCTCGACCTACATACCCTAACCTGAACCTCCTTTTATAACATTTGAATTTGTGTACTCGTTATACCTTGCGATATTGCTACCCATGTTGTTTAGCCTAATGACCTTACCTTGCCTAATGTCATGATGTTTATCCCGACCAAACCTTTGGTGCCCTGGAACAAAACCTATTACCCGTTCCTACACCTTGCCTAGTTGTGATTCAAGACCATATCCTATACCTTGGATACCTGAACCACTTCAACCTTGTTTGGATAAACCTATCGACCTTTGACGAAGTAGAGTTTATAAGATCTTCAACTTGGTACCTTATCGCAATCTATATGTGTGCATGCGTTTGATTTCCATTACCTATTACCCGCCCGACCATTACCCTTACCTACAACCCATCCACCCTTGTTTTTATTAACAACTTGTTTATCAAACCACTCACCACTTCTGCCTCCAACTTCAATAGTTCCTGGTTTGAGGGGGGATCACCTTCACTCCTACCTAGGCCAACCCCACTCTCACCTATATTTGGGGCAACCACTTCTTGTTTTTGTCAGCGTTGCTTATCAATACAAGCGACGCGATAAAAGGGGCAAATGTAGACACCAAATTTGGGTCACACTCCCCTTGGTCCCCTTTAATTAATTAAAGTAACACATCATGACCCCTTCATCCCATATTAATATTCACCCTCACATTATTAATTAATTTAATTAAGTTAATTTCATCCTCACACCTCCACCTCATCATTACACCTCACCTGGACCCATTCTAGGGGCATTTAACTCATAATGACCAAGTCATCACTCTCAACACTGAGTCATCAGTCCTAGTGCCGAGTCACCACTTGGCCTAACTACCTAAGACTTCTTCCTAAACCTAATTAGACTTCTTCTATGACCTTCCTACCTTTTCTAATGAGAACTCCACTTCCCTAAATGGAGTCAATAATCAAAATCACGCCAAAAATAGTAAATATCTACCTATTTTTGGTAAACCTATACTTACCCGCCTTAACCGAAATCGGTTATTCCTCGACTCGCACTGTCACCTAAGCGCCATCTAAGTTACTTTATATACAACTTTACAACCTTGTACCTCGGTTGGTAATTTTCAGTTTTGGGAGAACTATTGCATTCAAGTGCGCATCCAAATCCTCTCAAGATTATCTAGACAACAAAAATACTCAACCACAAGCCTAAGAAAGCATTTGGATCTTATCCCAAGGCATTATAATTTTCACGAGAACACTCTGGGAGTATCATATGACATTGAACACAAAATCTATTCACGAATCAACTACTGTCCTCCTTCACCTACCAGATATGAAAATGTAAGTAAGTATACATGATTTTAATCATATTTTGCTTTCTTAAAGTTTAGATCCATTACCTCTTTCATTATAATTTACTTCTCCCTATATTCCTTTATCTCCACCTTCTCACCAATCCATCAATCCAACCACCTATGAAATTTTGGATCTCTCGTACTTGCCCCCTATTTATTCCTGAGTCTTCTTGATAATATTACGAACCCAACCACTCTCCCTTCATTCTCTCGTGCTATCACGAGAGAAGTTAAAAATCCTTTTATTAAATTACTACCAAATTATCCCCTACCGACATCAGTCACCTTAACCGTTGTCGGTCTCACCTCTCTACCGACATCGGTCACTAGACCAATATCATTCACTGTTTATTTTTCTTAACCTCCATTTAAAAACCATAACTCAACCAAACTCCACCCAAACCTTACTAGACACCCTTGTGACCTTACCTAATACCTCTGTGACCTTCCCCAACCGTAAAACATACCTTTCCTAATGCTAGATTAGTTTGTATTTCAATATTCTGCTTAATCTAGTGTGTTGATAATGTTTTGAGATACCTAAATCAAAGTGTTAGCAATATGACCTTTATTTCTCGTATTTAATTTCATTAATTTGATAAAAATAGTGGATTGATAGCCATCTAGGAAGTATCACACTTCCCAAAACTAGAAATCGCTAGGTAGTCCACTGTCATTTGCTATTTAATATCATTTGGTGGTCTTATTTTGTTTCTTATACAGAGTTGTTCCTCCTAGCCAAAGGGAAGCTCTCACATTCAGTCTGATCAAATTATACAATGCACACATACCATATAAATAATCATAGGTATTCCTCCTTGATCATTACCGTATCTATTTTATCGCATAATTTGAGGTGAAACACAAGCCTTGAGATCAAAAAATCAAATTTGATTTCCATGGATCTACCTAGGTTCATTTTGTAGTTGAGCAATCTAAAGAGTAGAGATTATCTTAGTAATGTTAGTTTGATTTTGTTCAAAGTTGCATCCATTTGAAGAAGTTTAGTCTCCATAAACTCTTATCTTGATGGTTGATACCTAAATCAAAGTGTTAGCAATATGACCTTTATTTCTCTTATTTAATTTCATTAATTTGATAAAAATAGTGGATTGATAGCCATCTAGGAAGTATCACACTTCCCAAAACTAGAAATCGCTAGGTAGTCCACTGTCATTTGCTATTTAATATCATTTGGTGGTATTATTTTGTTTCTTATACAGGTTGTTTCTCCTAGCCAAAGTAAAGCTCTCACATTCAAATTCTATCAAATTATACAATGCACACATACCATATAAATAATCATAGGTATTCCTCCTTGATCATTACCGTATCTATTTTATCGCATAATTTGAGGTGAAACACAAGCCTTGAGATCAAAAATCAAATTTGATTTCCATGGATCTATCTAGGTTCATTTTGTAGTTGAGCAATCTAAAGAGTAGAGATTATCTTAGTATGTTAGTTTGATTTTGTTCAAAGTTGCATGCATTTGAAGAAGTTTAGTCTCCATAAGCTCTTATCTTGTATTAGGTGTTAGTTTCAATTCATCTAACATAGTTAATTATACATGAGCACATTTGGCATGCCCGGTGGGACCTTTCTCCATGGTCCATAGAATTTAATCTTGAACTTTGTTGATCTTATCTCATTTTTGCTAACCCTAATTGTGCACATGTGAAATATATTGAATTCCTTATGGTATTTTACTAACTTTGCATGTGTTGAGTCTTTCTTAGGGGTTTAATTTAGATGGGTTGTTGCTAAATTTGGGCTAAGGGATCAAAGTTTTAACCTTTTTGAGATTGTTGAGGTCAAATTTCCGTATTTTGACGTCATCTCCAGGTACATGCGCAGTGTTTGGTAGGGGAAAACATACTGCTAGAACTTAGCACGCAGGTGTTGTAAAGGGCATGCATATGCCCTCGAGGTCACATGTTTGTTTTGTTTTTTTCCATGTCATATTTATTTAGAGCCCGCGCATACTCTTTAAAGGTGTGCATATGCTTCTTTCTCCACACTTGTCATACTATGTTTTCACCTCTATGTTTTCCATTTTACCAGTCCATCCATGCATATGTTTTAGGGGGCATGTAAGTGCTTTCTAAAGGTGCATATGCTTGCTTATATACCTCTATTTTTTCTCTCTATTTTTTGATAGATGCACGCACTGCACTAAACCCACTGCATATGCTTGAAAGGGCATGCACATATGATTCTCTATCACGCATACACTTTGAGTTCATTGTGTTTTTGACAAAGCCACACACTTGCTATTTGAGGCATGCATATACACTGCTAGGGGTGCACATATTCTTTAAGTGGCACAATGCATCACTATATAAATTTGAACCTTGTTTAAAATTTGCAAAAGCTTGTTTCCTTGATTTTCTAACACCTTGCAGGTTTTCTTGAGGCTAACTATTGATTTGCATAGGGTATATTTGATCATGCTTTGTGCTAATTTTTTGGTTAAGTTAATGAATGTTGCATTTTTATTTATGAGGCTAGGATCATGTATGCTCTTCCCTCACACCTTCTAGGTGATCTTGGGAATTAGAAATGATTCTAAACCTTTTTCATGCTTTCAAAAACATTTCATTAACTTTTTGTTAAGGGAATGAACTTCAATTTGGCTAAAATGAATGATTTGTGCATTTGAGTTAAGATTTTTCCATTATTTTCTAACTAGTTGGATTTCTCATTGTTGCGTATGCTCTTCTCTTACATCTTAGGATGATCTTGAGAATCAGAAACAATGTTTTATCCTCTTTTTATGATGTTTTGATCATTTGGAAAACTACTAAACTTTGCATGCAGGACCTAAATACGCTTGTCAAAGAATCGGGATCTAAACAAAATACTAATACAATTTGATGTAGGTTTCAAATGGTGTACAACAAAACCACATTAAGTTCAAAAGATAAGAAAATACACCACATTCAAAACATTGTATATGTAAGTTTCGGTTAAGAGCTATGGCTCATCCACTTTAACTAGGAGAAAATCCCTTTGGCATAAGCCTTAAGATAAAAAGAGGGATGCTCCTAGGAACCCCAAAGTAGTCCACACAAGAGGGAACCTTGTGGATGAAATGGGAAGCACTCCGCTTACCTACTTGTCTAGTATACACTTGTGAGATTTAGAGTCAAAATTATCTATCATGTGACCCCAGTGAAAATACAACTGAATGCATTTATTTCTCATTGTATGAAGGGGGTAAAGTAAATCCAAGATACTCCAAGGTTTAGTCAGTGTGACTTCCTTGGAAAAATTGATGCTCGCAAGGATAATTTGTGACACCTAGTTGAGAGAAACAAATAGGAAGCCATTTCATCTTGGAGCCAACTTGACCATCTCAAAACCAATCATGTTTCATAGAGATTTCATGAAGTAAGAACTTTTTGGAGTCAAAAATTTTTTTTGAACAAGGGAGAGTCCATCAAAGTTTGAACTAAGCGTCATTCATCACAAAATTTGTGAAGCATTACTTTGCCTTAGTTTTTCACTCACCCTAAGGTAAGGTGAAACTTTTTCAAAGTGAGGCCAAGTATTTTTCAACCCCACTTGATCTACTCCTTTCTCTCTTGTTGATATTTTGGATCAAAAGAGGAAACATATGTGTGCTATTAATCGATTGTGTCCACCACTTTTACACCCATTTACATTCGTCCTTGCTTGAGACTGGATGGTAAACATTGAAAGTGTGTTGGTACATCTTCATATCTTGATAGCCATTTGATCTTGATACCCAAGTCAATATTTTCATCGTAGTTAGGCTTGATTCTTCATTGATTTTCCTTTGAAAGTGTTACGTTCTTGTATCGCATCGAAACAATTTGATACTTACATCTTATTTCTCGTAAACTTGACCTAAGTGTCTAGATTGTAACATTACGCTACATGCACATCTTAACAATTCCTTGGTATACTTTGGCCTTGTTTGTTTTCAAACATTACCTCAACCTTGAAAGTGTGTTGTCGTTACTTTGTTTCATGTCATGTCAATATTATTTTGATACTAATACCTTGCTTTTTCACAAATCTTGGTTAATGTATCTTAGTGGTATTGTTACATTTCTCACATTCATAACTTCCACTTTTTGGGATTTAGGTCTTGCTTGGATCTAAACTCGTTATAGTATACTTTGATCGAAATCACATCAACCCCTTGTTAATACTTATGCCTTGTTTATCTTAAACTTGACATAAGTGTTGACATTGTGTTGATCATTTTATGTCAAACTATCATTGAAACACATAGGGAGTAGTTCTTTGTTGATTGATTGGTTTACCAAAACTTGTGTGATTGTTCCTTGTGATTACCTATCTTGAAAACTTGTTTTCTAGGACAATCCATTGATTCCTTGATTCATTAAACCATTGTTGACATACTTTGAAACATTGAAAATTGACACAAGACTTACTTAGGTTTGATTGAATCCTTGATCATATTAGACAAAACCTTTAGTAAAAAAACCTCTCAATGCCACCTATCACAAGAATGGCATCCAAGAAATAGGAGAAAAATCCTTTTATAGGTCACAATTTAGGTCCCCTCTTCTCCATGGAAAAAGACATGGATGAATTGATTGATCATAGCGAGAGATGAGAATGATTCACCTGAGATAATGAAAACTTTGATATCACTCACTTTGATGACCTCCTATATCTTAATAGAGACAGAGTGCTTGCACGAGTCTTAGAGTTAGGTGTAAAAAATGCCACAAGAATGAGAAGCACCTATTTACAATGTCAATGAGGAAGAGGAAGAACCCAAAAATACCTCCCCTCATTAACATGGATGAATATTTGAGGGAGGACACACTTCTACTTTGGGTGTCCAAAATGATAACAATGAGAGTGAAGTACCAAAACAAACTAGTGGTTCTCGATTGCCACCCCTTAGAGTCCCTCAAAGTTAGGATAGAACATGAACATAAAGAGTTACCTCCTCCTCTTAATGAACAACAAAGAAGACCTAAAAATGAAGAAGTCACTATACAACATCAAATACAAGCCCTTAGTCAACAATTAGCAAACTTAACTTCCTATGTAAATAGGGACACAAACAAGGGAACACGTCAAGAAAAACCTAAGAGAAAAACTAGTGAACTTTGTACCAGAATATCAAGAAGGTGAAGCATCGAAGAGTAGTTGAGTGCACATACCATCTTCCCCTAAAAGAGAAAACTCTTCACACAAGAGTTACAATCGATGAAAATTATGCTCATGACCCTTCAAGAAAGCAATGTGGGACATAGTAAGAAGTATCAATATGAAGAGCTATGCCCTTACCCTTTTGAAAGAGACATGCTACGTATACCATTCCCAAAAAAAAAACTTTGATTGTCCAAAATTTGATAAGTACAAAGGAAAAGGTGATCCTGTGATCACATCAAAGAATTTTACATGGCTTCCAAGAAGTATCCTTTAGTGACAATTACCTTATACATTTTTCCCTCGTAGTTTAGGAGGACAAGCATTAGAATGGTTCCTTCATATACCAAAGGGGATGATTGTCACATGGCCTGCATTAGCAGAGAAATTATGTACATTTTTCTCATTTAATATGGAAAGTGACATAACTATGATGGATTTGTGTAGTTATAAAAACAATGACCAAATGAGACCTTTTCTAGTTTCTTACAATGATGGTGAGGGTTAGCTAGCCGCTTCCCTTGTTCAGTCCCAGAGAAATAGTTGGTCAAGTATTTTCATACCAAACTTAAATCTAGACATTTTTTTTCACCTACAGATGCATTGTGTCACTAACTTGAAGAATTTATCAAAAAGGAAGCCAAATTGAGAAAGGATTTGATAGAAAAGGGAACACTAAAACCTTTTCAAAAGATAGACACAAATCAAAACCTATGGAAAAGCCTAAATTATTTAACAAAAAAAAAAACTGTATAGGAGATGGTATCACTGACTCTAAATGAGTCCAGATAGTTCAAAGTGGTCCTCTTCTCAAACTCACCAAAGGACCTAGTCAGAATCCAATCAAATGATGAGTGTTCACTCCCCTTATGGACTCATTGTCCACAATTATGAGACAATTAGATGTAGTGAACATGGTTCAAGATATCAACCATAGTGCCTTATGTAGATGCACCCAAACTAGATGGTATAAAGATCATGACTACTTGTGATTTTCATCATGTAAGGGACACAAAATAGATAAATGTTTAAAATGAGACACTTCATCCAAGACCTCATTGATGATGGGAAGATTGAAGTGGATTCACCTGAATCGGGACAAGGACCTAATGAAAAATGGGAATCTTTAAACAACCCTTCCCTAAACATGATAGAAAGGAACAAAAAATCCAGATCAAGGTCAATCTTCTAATGACTATAGAGCTACAAAACTATGTGTATACTCAAGATGATAATCCATTCGATTCACTCATAGGTTGTGTTCATTCATCCGATGAGCATGTAAACACCATTAGAATCATTGGCAATGCAATGATTGCACCATGGAAACATGATGTGCTCATCTAGTGATTCCAGAACCTCCTTTACCTACCCCTCAGGAAGGTCAATATGATCTATTAGATCAACTTGAGAAGACCACAACTAAGATTTTGATCTTGGATCTTCTCAAGATATCAAACATTCATAAAGACATTCTTTACAAAACACTTTAGGGGTTAGGAGTGTCAATGAGATATTGATCCTTCACACCTCCAAGTGGTGGTCATGAACCTTGCTCATAATGAATGCATTTCCTTTGACCAAAGTGAAATTCCACTTAATAATCACACACATAACTTTCCCTTGTACATAGAGGTATTTTCACTGTAGAAAGATCAAGAGAGTGCTTGTGGGAAAATGGATGGGTTTAAATATATGTACCTTGAAGCTAGTCAAATAGTTGGGATGAACAAAGGTAGACTTAGATTCTCATATCATCACAATTACAACCTATGATAATGCAGAATGAGAATCAGCTGGGACAATAGTATTCCTATGGAAGTAGGGCTGACATATCATGACATGAAGTTCCATGTCCTCGACTTGGATCTTCCCTATAACATGCTCCTAGGCCACCCATGGATCCATGCCATGCAGGTTATACCATCCACTTTCCATCAGTGCATTAAATTATATCATGGAGGACAAATGATCACCATCCTAGGAGATCTAGAGCCATTTGTGCATTATAGAGCCTTGCATAGTTTTTCTCGTGCATGGCATATGAATTTCCTTTCTTGACATTGTTTTACCATTATAGACTAAAGCTCTAAAATCTCACATTGATCAGACACATTGTGTACTAATGATAAAGGGCCTTCCACATCTATTTCTCCCCTTTGCATGGGAGATGAAAGTCCTGTATAATGGCCCAATTGAAGAATATAACCTCCAACATGCCCTTCTAGTCTTTGACCTTTCACTATCACCCAAAACACATGGTAGGCCAAGTTTCCAATTCAAGAGTTCCTAGGATAGTTGTGATAGTCCTTTTGAGAAATTTGTTCCTCGACCTCTTATCAGATGAGAAAATGTTGGATTCACCTACAAACTAGATCCCTGAAGGTACAAAAGCTTCATGTCACCAAGCTCCAGAATATATCAAAGCTCTCACATAGAATGATGTATGTCATGGGATATCATGGACAAGGATGTGGTGCAAATGAACAAGGAAGATTGGAGCCTATCCCGATTCCCCATTACAAATAGATAAACATGGTCTTGGCATTAGGCCTCATGGTGCCACCCTAGGAAATGATGCTACCTCTTCAGAATGTGAGGATAGCTCATCTCATTAGATAGACGATGTAGATTCTATTGTAGCCTATATGAGGATCTTTCCTCCACAAACCTTTTCCTGGATTTTGTCATCTTTACCCTTTCCCAATCCAATCCCACTCCAATTCCCAATTCTGATTCCCAACTAAACCTTGTATATCCCACTCTCATTGATTGGACCAAAACTTCATGCACCAATTGATCTCTTCAAAAATGATGAGGCAATCACAGAGTTCATGGGTATTCATGATACTATTCCGATCGATGATCACAAAAAGGGTTTTTACATCAATTTAGATGTGTGTGCATATTTTGGAGAGGAGGCTGAAATGTGTGGTCAGAAAAACATAAATGAAAGTGAGGGAAAAAGTACTTCTAAAAATCCTCGGAAAAAATGAAAGTCCAAAATGCATAGTGAAAACCTCTTTGAGGTGCTTGTGGAAAAACAAATGGAAAAATTAAAGGACATAAAAAGTGACCACACCCAAGGTGAAAATATCATTGAGATGCCTTGGAAGAAGACCTTAATCTCCCTCCTGATCCCATGCATGCATGGAGGATGCATCCAAAATGTTGGTAGAAGAGACCATAGACGTCAATATTGGGTCAGAAGATAATCCGAGAATGGTAAAAATGGGAGCTTCACTCTCAGCATAGGGAAAAAAAATTTTGTCATACTACTATGAGAATTTATAGACATATTTGTGTGGTCTTACATAAATATGCAGGTTTGGACCCAACCTTAGTCATGCATAACCTTTTTGTGCATCAGATGCCAAACCTATCAAAAAAAAAGTTGAGGAAGATGCACCCATGTGTTGCACTTCTATGGTCAAAGAAGAACTAGAGAGGTTATTGGTGGTAGGTTTTATCAGACCTATCGATTATTTAGAATGGATATCCAACATAGTTGGTATAAAAGAAACTAGTTGGTATCAGAGTATGCACTGATTTTAGAGACATCAATAAGGCATGCCCTAAAGATGATTTTCCTCTACCCAACATCGACATGATTTTTCGATTCAACTGTGGGTTATGAAATGTTGTCCCTCATGGATGGATTTTTTGGTTATAACCAGATCAAGATTGCAGAGGAGGATCAACATAAAACTTCCTTTACCACCCCTTGGGGGACTTTTCTATCAAGTGATGCCTTTCGTCTCAAGAATGTTGGGGAAACGTATCAAAGAGAAATGACAGTAATCTTCCATGACATGATGAATGACATCATGGAAGACTATGTTGATGATATCTAGGAAAATCCAAGACTAGAGAAGAACATCCAAAAGTGTTGAGGCATGTATCTTTCAATGCCTCTCGAGACTACAAAGTTAGAATGAATCCAAAGAAGTGTGTTTGGCGCATGCAATCAGGAAAATTATTGGGATTCATTGTCTCGAGAAGAGGGATTGAGGTAGATCCTGCTAAGGTTTCCCACTATTACTGAGATGCCTCCACCTAAGAACCTTAAGTAGCTACAACTTATAGGAAAAATTTAGGCAATCCACCACTTCATTTCTCAACTTGTGGATAAGTTCCATCCTTTCACCCACCTTGCTTAAGAAAGATGTTACATTCCATTGGGGCCTAGAATGCCAATAGCCTTTGAGTTACTTAAAAAATATATGGCTAGTCCTCTATCCTCATGCCACCTACCCCAGGTGAGCCTTTGCTATTATACATTTCAGCCACCCAATGTGTTATTGGTGCACTACTAGCCCAATACAATCTAAGCAAAAAGAAAGAGTAGTCTATTACCTTAGCCACACTTTAATTGCTTATGAGCTAAATTATCCCCAAATTGAAAAAGCTTGCTTAGTTGTGGTCTTTTCCTTTCAAAAACTTCACCATTACCTACTAAATAACAAGACCAAGCTTATCTCCAAAGTTGATCCTTTGAAGTACCTTTTATCTAAACCAGCACTTACTGGATGGATGGCTAATTGGATCATCCTCCTAAGTGAGTTCGACATTGAATTTTTCAACCAGAAATCACTCAAAGGATAGTTTTTCCGATCAACTAGTTGAAGCTCCCCTACAGGAATGGAACCATTGTGTCTGGATCTTCTAGATGCCTCCATGATGTATATTGAAGATTTTGTTGTATGGAAAATGCACTTTGATGGATCATTCACTTACCACGGTTCAAGAGCTGGTGTGGTACTTATCACTCCAATAAGAGAATTCATCCCACATGCTTTTCATTTGAGTTTCCCATGTACCAATAACATACAGAGTATGAAGCACTCATTTCTGGGTTGAAAGTTGTTATCAGATGGAATATATAGACAATTAAGAGTCATTGGTGATTCACAATTGATCATTAAACAAGTCAATGATGAGTATAAGGTCAAGGATGACAAGCTCATCCCATATAAGAAGATGGTCGATACTCTAAAGGAATATTTTTTGTGTTACTTTTGAACAGATGCCAAGGGCACAAATCGATCAGCAGATGCCATGGCCAAAATCAGAGCTTTGCTTCACATTCCACCTAGGAAAATAAAATTCCTTTCTTTGTTGAACATTTGTGAGTGCCAGCATATGACATGTCATGGAATCATGTCTAGTATGTGAAGTTGTTGGTCCTTTTTCTCCCCTGGTATGAACCCATATTCAATTACCTATAAGATGGTACCTTTCCCCAGATATTTCCCACCTTGAGAAAAGAAACCTTATCGACGATGCATAGCCCATTATACCCTCCTAGGAGGCACCCTCTATCATCATGGCTATGATGGGAATCTATTGTGTTGTCTTAATTTGGATGAGTCAATTCAAGTGATCAAAGAGGTACATGAAGGTATTTGTGGGGCACACACAAGTGGAATGGTGCTCGCTAAGAAATTGTTAAGAGTAGGTTACTATTGGCCTACCATGGAATCAAATTGTTTGTAACTATGTCAAGAAGTGTGAACTATGTCAGAAGTATGGAAACTTAATTCATGCACCAACACAAGCCTTGCAACCAATCACAATGCCATGGTGGCCATTTTCAAAATGGGGACTAGATCTCATAGGGAAGCTCACTCCTACTTCCTCAGATGGCCATACCCATATCATCACCGCCACCAAGTATTTCACTAAATGGGTAGAGGTTGTGCCTCTTACATATGTTACCGGTGCACAAATTTCAAAATTCATCATGAACCACCTCATTTGTCATTATGGCATCCCCTCCATTGCCATTATCACTGAAAATGGTAAATATTTCAAGAACAAGATAGTCAAAGCATTATGCCAACACTTCCAAATCCATCTAAAGTGGTCCACCCTATTACCCTCAAGGTAATGGACAAGAAGAGGCCACTAACAAAACACTTGTTCATATTATGGAAAATATGGTAAGTAAAAAACAGGTCATAACTGGCACTTACAAATCCATCCCACCCTTTGGGCTTATAGAACCTCCATCCACACCCCTACTGGTGTTACGCACCCTACTCACTAGTCTTTGGAACTGAGGCCATCATACCATTGGAGATCAAGCTTCCTTCCCTGAGAATATATCTCAGAGACTATCTGGATAAAGATGAAGACTACCAGGTAGCTAGACTGTAGAGTTGGAGTTGTTAGATGAGAAACATGCATGTGCACTCAATCATTTAAAAGTGTATCAGAATCGAGTGTCATGGGGCTACAATAAAACATCATCATACCTCACAATTTGAGGTAGGGGATCTTTTCCTCAAAGAGAACCATTTAACACTATCAAGAAAAGAAAAGAAAGGAAAATTTGAGCCAAACTGGTTAGGACCTTACGTGGTGATAGAGAAATATGGGTTAGGAGCATACAAGCTCACTTATCCTAATGGAGAAAGAGCTCCTTGAACCAATGAATACCATGCATCTCAAGTGGTTCTACACTTAAGCATGGGGAAAATATCAGAAAACAACCAAAAAAAAAGATAAAAATAAAAAAAAAAAAAAAAAAAAAAAATCAAGAAAAAGAAAGAGAAAACAAGTCATCCAAGTGTGAAAACACACAATTGTGGCACTTTGGACAAGTCCTGGGGTGAAAACGGTTTCCAGCACCTTGGGAGGATTTTTGTTCACAAGAAATCTCACATCTAAAGGGGTACACTTGCTTTAATCTAGGGCTAGTTTTTCTGAATCTGAGATTCCTTTTGAGCCTATCCTTCATGGCCTTGATTTGGCTGATTTACTCTTGTATATATGTGTGAAGAAACTCACCCTTGTATATTCCCATCTAATGTTGGGGGCATCTTCACATCTTCACTTTCTTGCACATACGCACAACATTCTTCCCTTGTACATTCCCATCTAACATTGGGGCATCCACTTCTTTTTTTTCTATACATAGCTTCGGAAAACTTTTGGAAAAACACAAAAACATTCAAATATGTTCAAAAAAACAAAAACATTCAAATATGTTCAACAAAACTTAAAAAAACATTCAAAAAATGGTTAGAAAAATCCAAAACATTAGAAAACATCTCATAGAAAATACAAAAACAATAGAACATTGTTTCCAAAACTCCAAAATAAAAAAAAAACAAAAGTAAAATGTATTGAAAAATTGTCTCACAAAAACATAGTAGTACTTTTGCTTACTTGTTTGTTTGTTTTTTTGCTTTTTTTAGTTTTTACATTTTTTGTAGTTTTTTCTTACTTCTTTGTACATTTGTATAGTGTGTTTCTTAACATACTTCTTTGATTGGTCTATTCTTTTCTTGATTAGATTCATTCTTGTTTATATTTAGTGTGTTTTATGCATGCTTGTTTATATTTGTACATAGTTGTGTTGTTTTTGTTTAGTGTGTAAATTTGGTAGATTTGTTAACTTTTTGTTTTGCTTGTTTGTTACTTGTACATTTTTTGTTATCACATCATCATCTATATCATCACATCTAACATCACATACATCATATATATCTCATCAATAATAACTAAGCTACATAATCATGAAAATAAACATCCAACATGTATGCTAAGCTACTATCATCATACCATATCATCAATGGGGCAATAGGGACCACCTTTGTCCCCCTCCCCAATATCAAAAATTAAAAATGTGGAAAATCATAAGTATCTCATCAAATAAAAAACAAATGTGATATCATCTAATGTTATCTCATAAATCAAACACATGTGATACAATCATAACATCATAATAAAAGTCCAACATCATCATAAACCATAATAATGTCCATCATCATATGTATATATGTCAAAATATCAATGTCCATATACAATGTGTCTCTCTATACAAATCATCGGATACATAGTATGCCATCATGGGCATTGATAAAAAAATGTGCCTTCATATTGAGGCATGAAAAAACAATACATATACATCATGTCAAAAATGTGCCTTCATATCGAGGCATACATCAAAAAAGATACATCTGTACATATACATCAATAAAAGGAGTCAACTATGACTCTCTCCCATATGTGGACTACTAGGTCTACCACCAGGTGGTGGCATCTACTATGGACCTATGGTGGTGGATTTGTGCAATGGACCTGATGGAGGTGGACATCTGATGGGGACGAAGCAAATGTTGTACCAAAGGACCCTCATGATTGATCTCATGGAGCGAGATGGTCTTTGTGATCTCAATGATGACCTGACTTACTGATGGCCAATCGTAACTTAAATGGAATAGCTCACTACCCTATGGGATAACCACATGATGATACAAATCCTTGTGTATATGTTAGCCTCACCACCGGTTGTGGCTAAATCAATAAACACATAAGAGTAGATAGATATGTGGTGGTTACCTATCTGAGCATAATGAAGCTCTACTATTGTGAGTCTCGCCCACATCCACCGAGCTTGAGTCCGCTCTCGCAAAAAAGTGCATCCACTCTCCCCTCTCTCTCTTTTGATGTCTCTCAAGCTGATCCAACTCCCACTCCCCTATGACCTAATTGGCATATGGGATTCTCTAGAAGCAAACTCATCTTCTTCTTAGTGTGCATGTCTAATCTTATGAACTCCTACCTCAAGATCATTGAGTCACCCCCATCTCCTCCACCTCCATCTCCACCCTCTACCTCCATCCCACCCATCTCATGGGTGTGTGTGGACTAAGATACATGTGGTGGAGAAAATGTAATGGTAATGTAGAGGAGCTTCACCTATAATGGTCCCTGAGGAGGATCCTGTTGTAATGGCACATGAATCCCAACCTATATACCAACCTGTGGGGCACCTGTAAATGTGGAGTACCTAAGAGCCCTGTCCTTGTACCCTGCCTCCCTTTTCATCCCCGCCACCATCTCCCCCATCACCATCAAACCCATCATCATCTCCACCTCGATGTGCTCTCGCTACACTCTCCCCTCTGGGTTCTGGTCCTCTCAGTAGCTAACACATCCCCCCATATCCATCTAGTATGACCTATGAAATGGTTAGCCACCTACCTAACAAGTATTGTACTACATACCATGCTAGATAGGTTTCATCACCCCCTAGATCTACAATATGTCCTAACTGTATCCAAGGTTGTGGAATCATCTACTCAAAACTATCTCGGGCTCATTGAGTCCTAATCAGCGCCCAATATCAAAAGTCTCCTAGGGAGTGGTGGCCATACCACAACTCATCTACAGGAATGTCCTAAACAACACCAAATTGTCTAAGAGACATGATCAATCTGATACCACTCTATGATATAGTTGTGGCTACCAATGAGAAAATTCTCAACTAATGCAACACTGAGCTCAAACGCATCCTCGGCCACTGATATGCTCTATATGGGCACCAAGTAATCATCTATAATTGTATCTCATCAAAATGCATGATGATAATAATAAGTGTCCCCCATGTGACCATGAACATCATCACCAATAGGTGCCCAACCAAAGACTGAGGGCTCATCTAGGGCCCAACCTCGTAATGCTCCTGAGGGGTGACCAATAGCAATGTGGTCCCATGCCCATATCTGTAATAAGGTCTCCGGTCCCACGGTCTTCTGACCACGGTAAGTGATAAGATGTAGGTCCTAGTATAAATGTGTGAGCAAGCATTAACCCCAACAATACCTCTCCCTAGTGGATCAAGCCACAAATAACTCCAATAAGGCCCAGGGGAAATGAAGCACCAGTCTTGTCAGGTAGCAGGATGCCATTGACAAGAGCCATAAGATACAACAACATGGAGAAGTCTCGGATCTCGAAACATGGCACAACCGCACTATGACATCCCCTCTCATGGTATCTCATCTACACCAAAAACCTCAATCAAAAAATATATGATCTGAATAGGGTCCCCATCATACTCTATCAACTAGGCCTTGAATAGGTACTCTGAGTATCTACCAGACGTCCTCAAGAGTCACAATCATCTCACCAGTGGGCAACCTAAAACACTGACTCTCACTGTGCCACCTCTCAACCAAGGATGTGAGAAGGCTATGATCAAGGGTGATCTGGCATGCGCCACATGTATGAAAGCCCCATCACATCTAAGTGTAATCTCTAGAAAGACCTCTGACATTGAGAGAAGGTCACCTCGAAGGTGGCTAGCCTTCCATGTCTCTCAAGTCTGCAAGATAGGTAGCTTGATCTGCAAGATCAAAAAACACTCATTACTCATTATTCATTTTATTCTATCTAACATCATCTAAAATTATCCTAATCATCCCTACATTCTTTTAGAAATTCTCCAAAATTCTTCTAAGGTTGACCAAAACCTCCCCCAACACACATGCCTTTTCACAACGCATGCACTATCTTTCTAGTATATGCCCATGCCTAACGCATACGCCCCCTTCTTAAGTGCCACATGCGCACCCATTCAAGCATATGAGTGCACACCCATATGATAACATCCCCTAGTGCATTCACACCCATGTGCCTACACACTTAATTACACACACGTGCGCGTGCACCTATATGCCTAGGATTCTACCCTACGCACATACGCTGCCTCCCCGATTACGCATGCTCTGGCACATATGCCCTAACCCCACCCCTATGCACCCACGTGTGCTCCCTACTCGCACATGTGCACTGCACTTGTGCATATGCCTAAATCTAACCCCCATGCACCCACCCCCACAATAGCATATGTGTGCCTCAAGGCACGCATATGTTTCCGTGACCCTTTTCTAATTAATAAATGCTAATAAATGCCAAAAAATTCAAAAACAGAGGGTGTACTTATGTGGGGACCGTCCTCGAGATACCGCGCGTACTCTTGGACTATGTTTGTGTGCCTCTATGGTTCACAACTCATGCCATATCTCTCAAGGGTCAGAGCAAAAATCAATAGAAAATTAGCAAGGGTTTGGTAACAAATGAACTACTCACGATGTTTTACCCCGATAGTATATATATATATATATATATATATATATATATATTACCATTTTCCCCTACGTAGTGCATTTTCGATCTCCGCGATGGTTGAGACAATGATTTGATGGTCGTGATCATTCTAATTTCTTCTACCACCTTCCTGATATTTATTTTTAATAAATAATCATTTTCACCATTTTCATCCCATCTTTGGGGCATATTTTTGCTACCTGGAACCATTTCTTCTCCTTGGGAATTTTTCTTGATTTCAAGTGATCTTCCCTCCTATAAATTCTTTCTAAAAATCAAAAAATCTAAAAAATTGCAAAAAAAAATCAAAATTTTCATAAAAATATAATTTTTTCAAAAAAATCCTAAAAATCCGTAAAATTCAAAAATCCAAAAATTGTGAAAATTCAAAAATTTGCAAAAATTGGTAAAAAGTTGGTACATAGCTGAAGCCTATGTCAAGTGCATGGTATTCCAATCATATCTTGCTGGCATTTTCACTTGTTTTTTTCACAATGACTCACGCAGATCATTTGGATCTACCCCCATTAACAAAGCTGGTTTGCTTGCTCCATTTGTACTATCTTGGCACAAGTTGTTTCTTGTAATGTTTCATGATGCACATGAATGCTTTTTTTTGGAATCCTGCATCCTCCATTATTCCCCTCACATGTATCCTTTCTTGGGGCACCATTTTAACCCTTATCATTAATCACAAACATTTGGGATCTACAATTTGATGTTTTTTTGTGTAAATGTCTTGAACGTTGTTGGTTTGAGTATGTGTGTTTGTACTTGTTTCCCTGTTAGGTCAACTTGTTTACTTTCTCGTATTGCATTGCATTTCTGTATGTTGCATGGAGTTGGTGTTTTAGAAATGAACAATTGTTTTATTATGGCTTTTCATGTCATTATACACTTTTGTTGTATGCTTACATATTTTAATAAGGACCGATGATGTAGATCATAAGAAATATGATGAAATAAAGTTGTTTTGAGTGAAAAACTGGATGAATGCTAGTTCAATCCCTCCTTCATCATCATTTTCTCTTCTATATCATTTTCTTCTATCCACACTATTCTTCCAACTAACTTGGGGCATCTTGCCCCCTCCTTATTCTTCTATCCATTTTCCTTCATCTTTTTGATCATCGATTGACCTCTTTCATCACCCCATCGACACTCGAGGGGGCATCCTTCACTCTACTAATTTTTCTTCTATCCCTTCAAAATTCACTTTTTGTACTTGTCTACTATATTTTGAAGTGGCATCACTTACACCACCCCAAAGAGGGGCAAATGTAGACACCCATAATTGGATCAAGCAATTTTAATAGCTAAATTGCACTAACTATCCACTTTACCACAAATTGATGACATTTCGTCAATAACACACCATTTCCTTCTATCATCATTAATTAATTACATTTTGCTAATTAATTAACCCTCTTATCACTCAGGATGTCGATTAACGACCTTTCATTAATTAATGCCCACTTATACCTAGGTCAATTAATTATTCCTAATTAATGACGACCGCTAGTCTAAATCAATAAATCATCTCTTATTAAACCATTTCCTCTCTTAAAATCCCTAAATCATACTAATGTTCTTCCAAAATCTTCTATAATATTGCACCTACCTATTAATTAATCACCCTTGATTAATTAAGACACCCCTCAACTCCCATGAGTCACTAATGATAAATTAAACTCTCCTAAAGCAAACTTAACTATTCTAAAGTGTGCTTATCCATTACTAACATTGCTTTGCTATTATCCCACATACAATAGGATGCAAAGCTCTCTCAAACCAAAGGGTTATATAAAGAACCCTCCTCTTACCTTTTCTTACACCTTACATGCATATAGTATAAACTATAGGCATTTTGATCTTGAGCATTCTCCATTAGTATTGCGACAAAGCTAGCAATCTCTTGCTAGGGAAGTCTTTGTCTGTAGAGCGGGAAAGGGGAGTGAGAAAAGAGGTAGGAGAACTAATGTTGTAGGTAGAAAATCAGATTCCTGCACACACACTAGTTAGAAACTTCAACACATGCATTTATCGGAAGAAACAACTCTGCGAATAGCAACAAGACCAAATAGAATTCATCGATCACCAAGTATCAAGAAACCCCTTAGTCAAAGAAAGCTAGAAACTCCTTCTTCTTGTATTGATTGCTCAAATCAAAGTTGTACATAATGTGGGAATGGAAGAAATTTGAGAGGGGAAGAGAGTAGAAGAAAATGGCTATCTCCTTTGCTTTCTCTAGGTACAATGCACTCTTGAGTCTACAAGATCAATTACCAACCCTTTGAAATGGGAATGGATTTACAATTTATAGAATAGAATATGACTCTTCATCTTCCTCATGACCTTTCGAATACCTTAATATGACTTAAGACTGTTCATATTCCACTTTAAATATTTAAGTCCCTTTTATAATAGCAAGGCGACTTAATTTACATTATGTTTCTAAAGTCACTTTTAAGTGACTTAAAGGTATATCAAAAAGTGCAAACCCCAACAAAGAATTAGAAAATTTGAAAGTGAGAGAAAGTTGGGGGGAAGAGGAGAGAGAAAGAGAGAGAGAGAAGAAGAAGAGGATATGTCTCCCGATGAAGTCTGTTGATCCTCGTTGATGGAAAGCTCCAAATGCAATGAAGTTCTGAATGTCCCATTGTGCCAAAAATGCCCTTTGAGTGTGACTTACTATTTTTAGTAAATGGTCATTTCCACTATTTTCTGCTTCGGATAATCATTCTAGCCTTTTGGAGATCTTCAGTGCACACTGCTCTTTCCATAGCCACTTTTGATGAAGACTTGCCAAAAATAGCAAGCATGTATAGGAAAACTTACTATTTTTAGAAAGTGTGTTTCCAGTGCTCGATTTGCAATGGAACATACTTTTTTGGACTCTTCTTGTTGTTATGATCACACCCTCCGAATTTCACATAGTTTTGCCCACTAGAATGCCTGGAAATAAATTTTGAAATTTTGACTTGGCACTCAGGCGCAGGCTGTCATGGCAGCCATTAATGGAGCTCAAAATTTACAGGTCTGGTTTTTGTCTCCGTTTGCAATGAAAAAAACTCCATTGCGATAGGTTTTTCATTTGGAACTCATGTGCAAATTTTTAGCTCATTTCTATTACCGGGATGATGGGAAATTAGACAAATGTGACTTGGTGCACGAAGTGAGGGTTTTGTTGGAGAAAATGATTCTGGACACCATTTGACCTCTTTTTGTTAAATCTTGATCACCTTGAAAAATGAGGAATTCTGTAAAAGACGGCATCTCGATCGACTTGTATCTTGCAAGATATGAGGATTTTTCGATCGGGTGACTTCACAATTATCTGGCAAAAAATCTCCATTTTTCTCTTCATTCTTCGTCATTTCACTCCATTTTTCTATGAGGCCTAAATATTTCTATGCATTCATGGTTTGAAGAGTTTATGTGGCCATGGTGGAGCTGGTTTGGAGCAACAATGGTGGACCAGGTGTCTGGACAATCACGCACGGAGCCATGACAAGGTGAGGAGTTTTGAAGGAGAAATGAGAGGAAGAAAATGGCTAAGTGCTGGATTTAAAATTTAAAAACATGCACATGGAGGGGCTGGGTGAAATTTTATGTCCCTAATGTCCCTAAACTTAGGGACGTGAGGGACATCAATTTCCATGGTGGTCAAGGCGATGCCATGTGTCCTTGATCCGACGACAGGGGATTTGCTCCAAAAATGCACCTGGGGGCTGAAACTCGGTCACGTGGGTGTCAAAATGACTCTCCATAGGGGATGGGAAATTTTTCCATGTCTGATGTCCCCACCTTAGTTATAAAGGAACATCTATTTCCACGGTGGTCCTGGAGGTGACACGTGGCGCCCGATCCAACGACAGGGAATGGATGCTCCAAAAATGCACCTGGGGGCTGAACTGCGGTCACGTGGGTGTCTAGAAGACTCCCCATAGGGGATGGGTGAATTTTTAAAGGTATTATTTCCCCACCTTAGGTGCATAAGGGACATCAAATTCCACGGTGGTCTGGAGCTGACATGTGGCGCCCGATCCGACGGCAGGGAATGCATGCTCCAAATAAGCACCCGGGGGCTGAACTGTCAAGTCTGGAGGTCATATGAGGGTCCCAGAGGTCACATGGGGGCTGGGTGAATTTTCCAAGGGCTGATGTACCTGACCTCAGGGATGTCGGGGACATGAAATCCCACCAGGCTCCTAGTGCTGACACGTGTCCTCTTGAAAAAATGACTAAGTCTTGAACTACCTTTGAGAGGGTAACTTGGAATGAAGATAACTTGAGCTCCCAGTGGAATTTATTGGTGAAATTTTATATTATCCTGACTTGAAATGGAATTTTTAATCCAATTATGTGGGTCTCATGTCTTAATTCGACCATATGATCCCTGAAAAATCAGATTTTTGATCTGGGACTCCACTTGTGCCTGAGAAAACTTCCTTCCAATCATATGCGCCAAGGTGTTGTGAAAAATATTATTTCACCATCATGTATGCATTGGAATCCTCTTTCTGAATATGTTTTTTTACTTCCAACTCCATTCGAGCTTAGGAATCTTCTTCGAATCCCAACAATCTGTTTTAGGCACGTATACACTTTAGGCTTGAGAACCTTGTTTTTTTTTTCTCAAAATGCTCCAAGTATTTCAAAACTTCCCAAAGCCTTCCAAAATAATTTCCATGATGTTCTAATGTATTCAATTCATGTCCATGTTTAATTTGGCCCTTATGCTCCGCTCCAGGGGGTTGAATCCAGTCCTGGGAAGGCCAGCGATAGCCCTTCCCAATACTGCCAGAAGATAACATCTTTTCAAAACTCCCTAAAATCACCTAGGTGGAATGAGTGCACTTTACTAAATCACCTAGGGGAAAAATTTGACATCAAATAGGGGGTGATCAGACTGATGGATTTGACCTGGGGTGCCTAGGAATGAAAATTTTTCCATAGGGGTATAGTTGTCGTGCTTGGAAACTTCCAATTTCCTTGTTGCACATTTTCACGACAACACATCTTCATCTTTCATTTCATCCATCCAAGATTTGAGTAATATGGGAAGAATAAAATGGTCTTGTATCCATGTTTGATGAGATTCCATTCTCAAGCCTTAAGATCAAATAATAAAATTTCATTTCCATGGATCTACCTAGGTTCATTGTGTAGTTGAGAAATCTAAAGAGTAGAGATTATCTTAGTAATGTTAGTTTGATTTTGTTCAAAGTTGCATGCATTTTAATAAGTTTAGTCTCCACAAGCTCTTATGTTGATGGTTTGTGTTTACTTATATTTTCTTTGAAACTATTAGGTGTTAGTTTTAATTCATCTAACATTATTAATTATACATGAGCACCGTTTCCACGCCGACATGGATTATAAAATAGATTGTGTAAGTGCATATACTTATACAAAAACAAAAAATCAATAAATCAACTGTCTCCATTAACAATCGAGTTTATAGTCATTTTTGGGGTTTAGCCACCTTTAAAATCTAATGGAGGGATCTGCATTTTGCATAAAAACACATGCTAAAAAAAAAAAAACAACAAATTATGAATATATGAATATACAAGAACCTTGTTTGTAAAATGAAACTTACAAACATATGTCAATAAAAATATCTTGCTCTAATACCATTAAAAGGAACGATAAACAAATCACACTAAGACACAAAGAACTCAAATGCTAATAAAACACCACACTCAATAAGATAAAATTAATTTTCTAGAACAACTTTACAAAAACCTTTGCAAACAAATGAACATGAATATCATATATTATTATGGAAATATATGAAGTATAATGAGAAAGGGAATTTATTACATATGCAAGGAAAATCAATCTAAGAACCAATCAAGGTTGTAGATCAAACCATAAATCAAGGAAAGAACTAGTCAGAAAAGAACTAGTTAAGACCATACATTTAAGAAAGAACTAGTCATCAAAGAACTAGTCAATACCATAGATCAAGGAAAGAAATATACCTAATAACTAGATAATATCTAAATAAGATAAAATAAATATCCACACATAAGTGGGTGAGGATAAATAAAAGAGAAGGTAAACAAAATACCTAGGTGAACATGAGCTAAGTAAAACACCTACTCTAACATATTTAAAGGCCAATTTGGTGAAATTTGATGGATTTTGGTGGTGGCATATGGGTGGTTGGAGACTTATTGATTATGACAGGGAATTTTCAGACATGGTAGGCACAGATGCCCTCACCAAATTTCACACGACCCACCAAATGCATCAAAATAGTTTTCTAACCTAATCAGTTCTTCCCCTCGCATGTGCGCCCATGCCCGTGCTAAAATAAGAGCTTTTAACATATATGAATTCAGATTTTACAACTTCTACCACCATCCTTCCTACCATTCTCGAATTGTGAGATTTAAAATAGTGTGTGGATGTCTATTAAAGAAGATGGATAAATATTTTTAGTTTTGTAGTTATTGTAAGCCTACACACAAAGTATATTTGTTAAACATAAGGCTTTAAAAACTTCCAAAGTGAATGCAATCAACATGTATAAAGCCAAAATCCACAAAAATTTCCAACATACTCCCTTGTTGTGCCAAATTAGAGACATTGGGGCGCATGGAATGTGTGACAAAATTCCTTGAAAGGCATTTGAAATTTCCAGCTCACCCCCTCTAAATATTTCTACGAGTTTGAGATTGTCAGTATATGGCATTGACATTGTTCTATTAGTGGCATGATTGAAAATGGACTATCATTTCCATGTGAAGCCATGTTCTTTAGAATGTAGGTCTGTACCTAATGGAAATATGTTGAGTAATCCTTAACGGAGTTGAGTGTAGTAAGAAGAATGGGTATTAGGTGTCCACCAAAGCATAATAGAAAGGATATTTTTCGATACATGGTAGTTAATTTCGAATGAATGTAGGTGTATAGAAAAGACAAATGGATTGTTTGAAATAATGTGTTGAAGAAATGTGGTCTCATGGAACGTGATGATTACAGGGTAATTGGTGTTATTGACTAGTCTTTAAGGCATTTCAAAGAATCACCTTGTCAGATGATGGATTATCATTGTTACATGAAATTCACAAATTATTTTTATTAAGTTTGTGAGGTTGACATGCTTGGTCGCATCCAACTATCTTAAGGAGAATTTAAACTTTTCCTTCAACATGCGGATAAAAATTGTGATAGTTACGTGGATTTATTTACTTGGTGCATAGTTAAACCTGGGGTGGTTGTGTGGGTTTTTCTACTTGGTGAATGGAGGTTACACTAAAAATGGGGGAGGGATTTGGATACATCTATAAGCATCCTTCAACCACATTGGAAACAAAATTTTGAGTCGATGTAAAAGTGTGGAATCTTCATGTAGGAAAAAGAATAAACCCGATTTATTACTTTGATCATCAAATGTACTCATAAACACAACCTAAAATGTTTTAAAACCAAGGTATCAAATATATATGTGCATGCATGATTTAATTGGAAAGATTGAGATGAGTCATCGGCCTAAAATACCCTTTTGTTTACCTTGCAAAGTTAATAAAACATGATTTTTGGTGACTCACAAAACACCCCTCCGAACCTTGAAATGGGAAATTTGAGTTGTGATTGTGTTCCTTGTCATGTGGGGTATTGTATCAAACCTTAGAATGCCCTCGAATGACCATTTGTGTACTTTTTATCACCTCTCTAGGAGCCATGTTAACCATTTTTGTAGCTTTGGGAAGCTACTAAAAATCAAAAGTTGGGTTTGGTTTTGGCTTTCCGTTTTGGCCATGGGTTAAGAAATGGATATTGACCTCCGTATGCCTCTATTATTTATCCATGAAAATTATTTGCACCCCTTAGTTATGAGAAAAAAACCTCACTAGTTAGTTTTACGAGGGTGTTTTGTAGGCCCCAGTCCATGGTGAACAATTCAAACTGTTCCAACTACGACCAATGGCTCAAAAAAATTAGTCGTCATTCATACCCTATTCACCAGTTCTAAGTTTTGTCAACTCTTGTGAATTCCTTGTATATAGGAAAGTTTATAGAATTTTCCCCATGGTGCGTTCACCCATTAGAAATCAATTTCTGAATGCGGTTTCATAGCCCTTGAGTTAAATTTAGACATTATCACAAACTAGTAGGAAAATGTGAAAGAATGTTGTGGGACCCTCTCAAGTCAAATAATTGGTGAGAAAACTTGTAAACACTTATAGATGATTGTTGATTTAACAATTTTTTTGTATAAATCCTAATTGTTGAGTAAGCGATGTACACAATGATATAAAACTACTTAATATGAAATGACATAAGCAATAAGAAAGTAAAGTGCAAACCCTAAGAAAAGAGGAAGGAAAGAGGACTTAGCTGATTTACACGCTATCTCGGGACTAGTCTAAGCTAGGAAAATTGTTGAACAGAAGTGAAGAATTTCGTAAATGATTAGGATAAATTATAGACTACATGAATATGGTGGACACATGCACCCATAGCTAGACAGGGGCGCCTGGGCATTATAGACATCTGCTTTGAGCACCGATGAGTGCACATGAGCTCAGAATTTGGTTTCTCCGGTGTCACACAAGTGTCACTGGTAGTCATTGTTGATTGACTATATGTCACACACTGATCAAAAAATTCACCTGTAACCTGTAAAGAGATGACCTGCAAAACTCGTAAACTACATCAACTCCCAAAAAAGAAATATGCAATATGAGGATTCGGACTTACCCCGATGGTCACCCAAATGAGTGAAATTACGATCGAGTGCTACAATACATCTTAGAATCCTTGTACTTCTTGTATGTGTGTTGTAGAATTGTGCCCTAGGAATCCATTATGTAAGTGAATGTGATAGTGGGAGATAACTAGATGTACCAATCTAAATAAATGTGTGGATGACAAAATGAACTTCCCCTTCTTATGTTGTGTATGCAGAAAATGCAATCCCTTGTCCCTTGAATGAAATATAGATGGATGCATTTGGATGCAACCTTAGGTGATGATAATATATGCTTAGATCGTGGTCTTTTATTATGGTCACATAATTTTGTATTTATATGATTCACTTGGTTGAATTTCATAATTGACAATTGGAAGGCCGACCCATAAGAAAATAAGATGCCAAAAAGATAAAATTAGCCCAAAAAGAGTGAGTAAAGTAGAAATAGGTCAGGGGCGCCTAGAAGGATGAGGGTGTTTGGGTTTTGGCATCCTATTTGGGTGCTTTGGTGTCCATAGTCACGAAAGATAAAGGAATAAAATTCAGACTAGGTTGTAGGGTGTGTAAGACTAGAAATAAGACAAGAAGAAAAGAAAAGAGGCCAAAGATAGAAGTCAATTACTATTTTTCTTGCTTAGGAATCATATAAATGCAAGTATTATTTTAGGACCTAGAATTGTACCCAAGTGTCTACAATTATATAAAAATCTCTTTTATGCCTTGTTTTAAGAAATTTGGTCATCGAGAAAATGATGTTTTTCTCTCTGTTCTCTCTCTCCTCTAGTTAGGAAATGAAATGAAATGAATATCTCCTTAAATCTCTCTTATTGCATGCTAGTATCATAATCATGTGAATGGAAAACTATGAAAATGTGAATTATGCTAGATTTTGGGTAGATGTCATGCCAACAGTTTGTGTTGACCATGTGGTGGTTACAGGTACCAAGACAAGGAGAAAGTGAAGTGTTCTGGTGATTTCATAATAACATGTTATTTGGAACAATGTAATTGTATATGATATATCAATAATACTATTATATATAAAAATGATAATTATTGAATTTTGTGATGAGTATGAAATTGTTAGCATTTTGGGGTGTTTGGAAAATGAACATTTGGTCATGGGTGTTAACTTAATTCAAGATTATGTATTGTTAAGGGGGTGGATGTATATGCTAACTGGAAATGAATTGATCTTTTATAGTGTGCTCCAAAGTGTGAAATTAATAAATGAACCTCTTGTGTGTTGTACTATTTACTTTGGAATTATAGGAAATGAACCTAAATAAAAAGGTCAACCTTAGAGTAAAATTCTTGTATGATTTACCCTTCTTGTGTGATCACCTTCTTAACGTAGAAAACTAAAATTTTAGGATGAGCCTAGCTCTTTATACTTGATGGTACCTTCTAGCTTAAGGAAGTAAGATTCCAAATTCAAGCTACCATAATAACATGTATGCTTATTGACATTGTTGCAAAACCACCTTGTAGGAATGGGAATGGTTAAACACTATCTAGAGTATGTGGTGTTTTTGAATAATGTAATTGTATATAATATATCAATAGTACTATTATATATAAAAATGATAATTAGTGACTTTTGTGATGATTATGAAATTGTTAGCATTTCGGGGTGTTTGGAAAATGAACATTTGGTCATGGGTGTTAACTTAATTCAAGATTATGTATTGTTAAGGGGGTGGATGTATATGCTAACTGGAAATGAATTGATCTTTTATAGTTTACTCCAGTGTGAAATTATTAAATGAACCTCTTGTGTATTATAATATTTACTTTGGAATTAAAGGAAATGAACCTTAATAAAAAGGCCAACCTTAGAGTTAAATTCTTGTATGATTTACCCTGATTGTGTGATCACCTTCTTAACGTAGAAAACTAAAATTTTAGGATGATCCTAGATATTTATACTCGATGGAACCTTCTAGCTTAAGGGAAGTAAGATTCCAAATTGAAGCTACCATAATAACATGTATGCTTATTGACATTTTCGCAAAACCACCTTGTAGGAATGGGAATGGTTAAACACTATCTAGAGTATGTGGTGTTTTTTTTCTTTCTAGGAATTATATTTGTGCATGTGGAAGTTGTGTGGGATGCTTTAGTTTAAGGTATAGAGTCACTTTGGGTCATGTAGGACGTAAGGTCTAAAAAACATAATTTTTAGTTGTGTTGAGGCTAGGCATAAAGGGATAAGAAATGAACGTACTTGGTAGCATATGGGAAAATAGGAAATATAAATTTGCAACACGATGGGTGATTATACAAAATTTGGAAAACCGTAAAGTGAATGGGTTTTCTTAAGTCAATACCTCAAAAGTGTCCAGTTTTAAATATGAAAACTTTTTTAAGTGACACATGAGTAGAATGAATGGTTTTATGTGAAAAATATAGAATTTGCATTTGGAAGACATCTTAGAGGATTTGGGTTGCGAATGAATTCCATACCAAATTTCAGTTATTAATTTGGTTTGATTTAAAACGATATTAAGAATTGAATGTGGATAATAGAAAAATTGTAATTAACACTTAGTCTTTGAAAGTGTATTCACAAGATTTTGTTCCAGGAGAAAAGTGAAATTTAGAGCTTTCTTATAACTTGATTAAGCCTTCTTATGTTATGGGAAAATAATATAAGTTTCTCCATGTGAGATCGTGCATTCGAGAAAACATAAAATTTTATTTGAGAAAAATAAACTCATGACATGTAAATGTTAATATGAACCAACCAATTATTAAAGTATAAAAAGAAAAAGAATCTTGAACCTTAATCCTTTAAACTATAAACCTCTCCCCTCTTGAACTCATACTAGTTCCTATTGTGTAATGAAAGTATAAGGCCAAACCAAGTAAACATGTTCTTTAGAAATGGATCCTTAAGACAATTACTAGTAGACCCATGTGTGTTTTAAATGCTCATATTAACAATAATTCTATATAAATTAATTGTGATAAGAGAAATGAGAAAAATCAAATGGAACCATTATAGGTAAAATGTTAAATGAAATAAAGAAAATGCAATCTAGTTTAAAGAAGAATGAAGGTTTACATGTTAAGTGCTCTTCAAATAATTAAAGTCAAATAATGAAATAGGATTGTAATAAATATGTAACCATGAAAGTGTTGTGTCGTGGAAAGTGCCTATCCGTGAGTTATATTGTAGTTGGATCATTCTTTTGTACTTTTTTCAATTGGAAAATGTGGTTTTGATGTGCATCATGTGTTTTCATGTGGATATGTTTTCTTCTTGTTGGGGTGAGGTTTCATCATTGATTATTGGAGGAATAAGGTGTAGCTAGTGAAGGGAGGAATAAGGGGAAGTGTGTGTTTTGTTTTGGAGGAACCAAAGGAATTCATGGCTAGTCTTAGTGGAGGGATAAGTGCATGTTATAATGGATGGATAAGGGTCCTATTGAAGTTGATGTGGTGTGTATACTTTGGAGGAACCAAAGGCTAGCTAGGATTCCTTCTTGGAGTGATAAGGGGTAGTTGCAATGATGACCTCTCCCCATTGTAAGCCTCTTAGGTAGGCTTGGAAATGTGTGTTGTCTCTCCTTGTGATGCCAATCACTTCTCATCTTGTTGTATGTGTGGGTCCATGTTGGTATAAATGTCTTATGTGATGTGAGTTATCCTAAGTGATCCCATGTGGTGTCATGTATCAAGTAATGAAAAAAATTATTCTGGTATTTTTATTGTTGTATTTGTGTGTGAAAGTTGTGGGTGTAATATAATTAGTGTGAGTAATTATTACACATGAATATTATGCATGAATATTGATAACAACTCACCTTGTGAATAGTAGGAGATATTATTGGCGATATGGTTGAGAGATTTAGGGAATATTTGATCGACCTTGACTCCCAAGTTATAGGTTATTCTCAACCTATTTATATGTACTTTTACACTAAATAATGATTTTGAATGAATTATTTTTGAGAGTTTATTTTGTGTAATTTATCTGTTTAAATTTGTGCAAGGAGCTACCAAACTTAATAGAGTGGTATAAGTTACCAACCCAATTGGTCAATCATGAAAATATCCTCTTCTTGCTTTCAAAATCCACCCTACATTTAAAGATCCACCCTTTCGTATTCAAATCATGTTTCTATATACCAATATTATATCATCCATGTTCATAAAACATAACTCTAATATCCTCCAAAAACATTTTATTAATGAGCCCAAAATCCTCCTTTGATATTTTCATAAAGAGGCTAGGCATAGACTTGTGTAAATCATGTGGCTTCATATTCCCAAGGTCCATCTTTGATGCAATGGAATGCATAAGGATTTAAAGACACACCATTCCTTTGATCTTAGAAGCCACTCAATATTTTCATCAAGTCCATTAGTTTGTCTATTCCACCGTGCATCTCATAGTTCCCATCGGTCTTGAAATTATGATATCCAATAGAGAAGAACATTATCTCTCTTGCCAACGTTGAAGTTATTTTTCCATAAAATTTAAATGGCCACCTTCCATTATAACTTATTCTCCTTCTAACATATTTTATCTATTTCCATTAGATCTGTGAACCATGTAACCATATCCGTCACCTCAACCATTTGATAAGTATCACCCTTTTATATGCCCAAAATCTTAGCTCATGGGAAAACCAAAAGGGAATCACACATTCCCTTAGCCTAGATATGTATACAATATAAATAATGACCCTTCTGATCCTAACCTCCATTAGGATCTCCCGATCCCATTTCCACTCCTTATGAGCTTCCTCCCTTTGAAAGAAAAAACATCACATTGGAATACCATTGAGTATGCCATGAAAAATATTCTTTGCCACGTCACCAAGATTCATTGAATCCTTAACTAATTTCCTCCTCCACGCCAATCTATGGTCTAAATGATGATATCACCAATATTTCCTACTTTCCCAAGACTTAGAGCTAGACCTTATAGGACCCTTCCATCAAGTTCATCTTCAAATTTCTCCATCCATATCAATCTCAGGATCTTAAAACCTTCTTTAAACTGATGGTGATAGTGGAACATGGGGATGGGAGAGGGTCCTTAATGTCTATTAAATGCTCTACATTTGATGTGCTCTCACGAGTTCTACTTCGTCCACATGGATAAGTTCGATACCTACCTCAAGGTGTCTCCATGATCACTTTAACCACCATGAAATATGTAAATTTCCCACTCCACACATCGTGGGTAAATTAGGAATTGAACCCATGACCTAGGGGTCATCAATGCAATGAATCACCATTGTGGCATAACCCTAGGAAATTTTATTAATGATGGTGATAGTGAAACATTGGGGTGGAATTGGGTCTTTAATGTCCGTTAAACGTTATGCATTTGGAGAACCCCACTATGTTTTGCTTGTTCCACATGGAGAAGTATGACCCCTACCTCAAGGTATCCCTATGAGCACTATAACCACCATGTGATGTGCAAATGTCCCACTCCATATATTGTGGGTAAGTCATGAATCAAATTTGTGACCTAATAGTCACCAATGCAATAACTTACCATTATGGCATAACCCTTGGGGCTAATACATTATTTGTTGAGAATTAAACCTATATTAATTATTTTTGTTGAGGATTAAATCCATCGAATTTCTTTGCAACCTATAAATCCCTACTTTTAAATGACTTTGTAATAACTTTATAACTTTTTGGGATGATTGTAATGTCATTATAGATAAGTGTTGAACTAATACATCAAATAAAATATGTAAATAATAAATAACATACAAATAATATTTTTTTACGTGAAGGTTGTAATAAATTTGATAATTTAAAATATTGGGACCACGGAGAATGACCAAATAAATTGGTGTCATTACTTCTTGACAAGTATTTCCCAACCCTTGTTTTAATTTGAATCATACTTATTGAGTCTACCACACACCAAATGTGACAATTTGATGCACGTGGGGATGCATATATAAGTAAAACTATCCCAAATAACCCATCTAAGTAACAAAATAGAATACTTGTAGCATATGATAAAGATCATATGTAGAACTTTCCCCACACATATTCCTTAAATTACACATGCCAAAGTACTACTTATATTGTAATTCATTTCATTGAAAATGGTGGCAAAATAACATAGACATGTTAGCAAAGGTCCATAGATCATGATATAAAGACTTGCAATAGGTATTAGTCTATCTTAAATAAATATTCTTCCAATTGAACAATACACGATAGAGATCATTGAGACTTAATCTACAGATTACACAATAACCACATAATTAACAAGTTTCAAGAAAGATAATGACAATGATCAAGAATATGTAAATAAAATAAATAGGAATTTTCATTACTGAATCTAAACATATACATGATTTATAATGGAGATTAAAGGAATCAATATGAAACTCCATAAGGATCACATATGAACCTTTTGTGTAGTACGATTACATATTTTTATACAAAATGAGGTGCCTATTGAGTTATCAGTCCCTTCTTCTTCCTTTCATACAAAATAGGCTCTTTGCATTCACCATCCTGTCCTAAGAGATCACTATATACTCTATCATTTTCCTTATATATTATGCATATACATAAGGATTGTGGGATCATATAAAATATATTCATGTTGGCTTTTTAATCCCTTTTATACTCCCAACATTTTCCCAAACTTAAATAGTTGTCTCATCCCGAGACAAAATATGTTTCGATGATATGGGAGGTTACTTGTTCTACTCCTTCGAGCTATGTTGAATATTGATTACACTATGCCTTGTGATAATTCACTTAGAGTCAGTATAGAGGATGATGTTTACCAATTTTCATCCTTTGTGCACTACTTAACCACCCTTTCAAGTTTTTAATTAAGTAAAATTTCCAACATATTGCACTTTCGGGTTTTCTATCTGCATGAACTCCTTCATAGACCACCCTTGAGGATTTTTAATCTATGTGGGCCTACTTATGGACATAAAAAAATCTGATATACTTCTAAATTTATTTCTTACCTCAAAAACCGTGTTGTTCCTCTTTCTTATGGTTGTTTCTCGGGTTGTTTGTCTTATGTTAGCTAGATGACTAGAGTGAAAGGAAAAGGCGGGAGTATATTTTCTTCTTTGATTTGGTGGAGTTTAATATGTAGTTGGACATATCATAGAGTTTTCGTCATTGTATTCATAGTGGGGATGAACGCTTCCAAATCTTCCTTATACACATTACAATATGTGAGTACTTCACTCACTCTTCTAAAGTATATCCGTAACTACGATAATGCTTGCATAAATTCATACAAAACAACCTATTTAGTGTTATCTAT
This sequence comes from Taxus wallichiana var. yunnanensis, assembly GCA_018340775.1. Taxonomy (NCBI): domain Eukaryota; kingdom Viridiplantae; phylum Streptophyta; class Pinopsida; order Cupressales; family Taxaceae; genus Taxus; species Taxus wallichiana. Next base: position 328,775,789 of record CM031244.1, read on the forward strand.
AGCTTTACCATGGAGAGTGATGGAATTATGGATGTTCTGTATCAATAATTCTAGTTTATCTTGCATTATTGTTCTTGAACTCCTACAATTGTATTGTGTTCCTATTCCCACAGTCTATCACCGATAATATCTCAATATTGTAAGGATATTTGTAATACTTTCTCGACCTCTTGATCATCTATATCTATCAACATTTGGGATTTCATTGAGTTTATTATATTTTTATTAATCTTACTATCTTCCATTGTATTTTTTAGTTGTGTATTCCAATTGAGAAGCTTGAAATTAAGTTGTTTAGCTTGTTTTTGTCTTGCTAGAGCATCTTGTTGTATTCCTACAAAATCAACTCTACATCTTTGAATTCCTTATTCAATTGGGATACCCACACTTTGAGTTTCTTTTTAGTCTCATTTTCCTTCCATTTATCCACCATTTTCCCTACCAAAGTAGTTAATTTCACTTATTCACTCATTATTTGCTCACCTATGGTGTCGGTGATAAGTTGTGGATAGTTGTCTTTAATTTGAACTTTGAGATTACACAATTCTGATCTAAAGTTACTTTTTGCTTTGTGTAATTTACTATGGTATTGAACCGATGTTTTCTTAGTGTGTACATGCATGTAATCTATATCTGCAATGGTAACTACTCAAAATATACCTCGAATATGCTAACTCTTGCTCAATAGTTTATAGCTTGTGCAATTTTTTGGGTAATATGGGGAGCTATAATGTGGACATGAGATGAAGGAGGACCAACTTACACTTTCCTATTTCCATATTTGGTGTGATGCCAACCAAAATGTTTGCATGTCACCTTTTGCAATTTTTTTGTTGATGACTACTTCAAACTTGAGGTGCTAATCTCGCGTGGCACTATGTATTGGATTCAAGAATAACCATGTGGTAGTTGATTGCATAGGGGGAGTTAATATGGTTTTCATAGTGCCTTTGGTTTTTTCTCCTTTTAATTTTACTCTCTTTAACTTTTAAAATTAATTGTGGCGGTGCACTCGCTTCTTAACCCTATAAGCTTCTACCTCTACTTTTGTAATTGATTATGTAATGTTTTGTGCATACTTGGCATTTTTATCTTGTTTCTCTTTATATTTTATGGCCTTTAATTATTGTATCTTATTTTTCTCTTCTTCTTTCTTCTTTTTCTCTTCCTCCTTCTTAGCCTCTTCCTCTTTCTTTACTTTTACTACTTCTCTGCCTTGGCCTTTGATTTTACTTCTTATTTCTACGTCTCTTCTTTCTTATTTCTCTACTCTTCCTCTTGGAATTTATTTTCCAACATATCTTTCTTAGCATCAACCTTTGTGGAGTTGCTTTTTTTTGTTTGGTATCTTGCTCATTATAATTTTGTTCTTTTTCCTCTTATTTTATTTTTGCGACTTCATTGGAATCTTCCTCTTACTTTTTACATTCTTCTTCTTGTTATTCAACACTTTTTGGTTGTGAGGTTGCTTCAAGCTACAATGAATTTTTACACACAAAGAATTATAGTCTTTGGGTCTACTTGTAGTCTTTTATATGTTGCATATTTTTTTCCTTTTCTATACACCTTTCTAAAGGAGTAGTTAAATCTTGCATGGATGGAGGAGGAGAAGGTATAATCATTGATTGTTACATTATATATTTTGAGACCGTTAGTTTTATCCTATTATATGTCTTGAATGTCTCCCTCTTTTATACAAATTATTCTATTTATTGTGTGGATTTCCTCCCGACTTGATGTGTGGATACTTGTTGAGATATCTCCTCTTATGTGTGTGAGTCCCTTATGTGCATGTTGACTCCCAACCCGGAAGTGTTGTCTCTCCTTATGAAGTTGATTTTCACACTAAAATATATGAGCTTGTATTTTTCCTTCTTTTCTTGAAAGGTGTTACCAAGATTTTTCTTCAAGCATTGTCAATTAGATCTCATGAAAATATGGTTCTCGCTTTAGAATCGACTCCCACATCCTTGATTCCATTGGTGATGTTTTTAATCAGTTGGTCGTGGGTTACATCTCCCTACCTATGTTGATCATGAGAAAGTGAAACATGACTGGAAGTTTCACTAGATCCACAAGATTTAATTTTTGATTCAGAGATTACACTTTTAAAAATAATTTCCATATGTACCACTCTCTCTTTCTCTTATGGTAGATATATCTTAATGCCCATATCTTCAAGTGCTTGTGTGCACTTTGTTTCTAGTAATTTTCAACTTGTCAAAATCTAACTCAAAGAACTAATTGGGTAATCTCAAGTCCTTTTTAACATGTGGTTGGGTTTTTACAACTTGTGTAAAGGTCATTTGATTTCCTTTTTCCTACGTCCTTGTTTGGGATTCTATTTGTACATCATGTTGAGCGTGAACCTCGGGTTGTATAATTACTTTGGCTTATAGGGATCTCTTGACTAGTTGTGTTGGCCTTTCAATGTGCAATGGTTATACTTGTTTTACAATGATGTCATGTTTACTTCTTAATTTGTTTTTGGTATCTATATATTGATGAAGAATGAGAGTGACTTCGAGATGCTTGGTGTTGGATCCTTTAGATTGTAGTATGACCCCATTATATAATAAATTTATCTTGGCATATGGGGATGTGTATGCACACACTTCCTTTGGTATGTGAGGGTTTGCATTGAGTGTCTCCCTTATTGTGTTAATCCCATATCCCATCTTCGAGTGTCTTCATATGTGGTATATGAATTGGGTGGAATGTATTGTGTAAACCTCTCATGTGGGTAACATGCATCTTCTAATTTTATTATGTTTTTCTGGGCTTACTAATGTGTAAAACACAACAACATTCTCAACCATTGATACATAGAAACTTTTCGAGCAGCTTCGATTTACCTTTTGTGCGTTTTTATTGAGATCTTGAGTAAGGAATTCAGGCCAATTGAAATCATATCCATATTCCCATTATGGTAATGATATCCACTACTTCGAGGATAAATGCTTGCTTCCACCTGTAACTTGCTAATATATTTCTACTCAAATTTCTACAAGAACTCACACTACTTGATTTACAACAACATCCAAAGGTATTTCACTTTCCTTGCACAAATGACCCTAGATGGTCATAGTTTATTTTTCACTAGTGATTGAGTGATTTTGAATGTGAGCATAAATATACCTTTGTTGGGAAATCTAATGGCCCGAATGATTTGTAGTTGCATTGATTGAGACCGAATCTTGTGCACTAGACAAAATAACACCATTGAAATATCTACCGATGATTATTTGCATGATTTTTTGATGGTATCCCAAGTATGACAATATCACAAGCCTATCCAGTAACTATTTCTCACAATGAATATTTATCCACTAAGTTCCCTCTTATGGATTTGGTTTAGATTGCAAGCCTCTCTACACCCCATAATTGACCTTCTCTTATCAATAGCTTGTGGTACAGTGAGTCAATCCACTTTGTTTATCTCAATATTGTAGAAAACCCCATGTATTCCTTCTCCAACTCACTCGAGAAGAAGGAATCTTATTCCTTTCTCATCCATCATACATTGAATCTTAGGTTTGATGGGTTAGGTGAATGGATCTACCATTTTTATTTTGGTGCTTTCCTTCGTAAGATCAATCTATGGTTTTCAAACTCCTAAAATTTTCAAAAAAATCAAAACTTATTGGTTGTTTCTTCTCAATATCAAATTAAGTACAATGTGTTTAACTCTTTCTCCATTTCGTCTCCTATTTATATCTTTTATGGATGCGATGAGGCCATTTTTGAGCCATTTATATTTTGATCTACCACCTTAATGACTTTCATCCATTGGAGATTTGGATTGATGTTGCACTAACTCTTTAGTTAAATTACCATGAAATCTTGTTAGCATGATATTTGAGACGTCATAAATTAGTGAGTCGGTAACTTTCCATCCTCTCAAATTTTGAATTTTCTTTTTATATCATCTACTATCTTATTCATTATGTAGGTTTCCTATAATTATTTGTTTTCTATACTTTCTTCTTTATTTAGTTCTCACATTATTATTTTTGGTTGTTTTCAAGGTGATTTTTAAGATCTTAGATACTTTACGAGACATTAGAACATAAACATGTCAAATACACAAACTTCTATCTATAAAAATTGCATAAAGTTTTAAAAACTCCTACTCTAACTCTTGTGCCGAAGGAACTTATTTCTAATTTAGTATCATTGAAAAATTATTGAGTGTAGGATTTTAGCTTACATCCATTAATTCTACCATGTAACACGTTTCCCTATAGATCCCATAATACAAGTGTGCCATATTTTGGGATATGATGAATGATATATATAACTTTCGACATAATACACACTTTTCCTTGGTGCACTTTAGACGTGCTTTCATATATTAGTAAAATTTCATCCATTTAAAACTCTTTACTACTAAGATTCTAGTCATGCCATGTTTTCTAACTTTATTTATGTGCCTCCTGATTCCATTGTGTAGTTGCTTTGTTTTCTTCCAAATTTTTCCAATCTAAAAGTTTGTTTTCTATGGACACTTTATCTCCTAACCGCATGATTATCGAAATATTTAGGATTGGTATAATGTAATCCATTATCAATATTTCTTCTATTTCATAGACCAATTGAAGTGGATCTATCCTATACCCCTTTTATAATTTGTTTTGTATGCCTAAAGTCATTGTGAGAATTCTATCTTCCCAATCATCTCTTTAAGCATTACAAATCTTTGAGGCACTATTTCCAAGACATTATTAGTAGCATCCTCTTTTCCATTTTCTTGCGGGTGATAATTTTTTCTTTCAAAATTTACAATCATATCTATCAGGATTTTGATTTTGTTATCTAGGAAGTGTGTTCCCCTATTACTAACTAGCTTATACGGGTAACTACACCTAGTTATGATGTTCTCATATAGAAGCTTAGTTGTCTTACACTAAAAATTTTGTGTGGTTGTAGCTTCAACCTAGTTTGTGAAATAAATGGTTGTCGTGATGATATATCTATCTATAAACCTTCTAGTTTGTGTATGAATCGACCTAGTAAATTCTATCCCCCATTGTTCAAAGGGTTGTATGAATAAAACTAGATTAAGTGGTATTTCATCCTTTTTATTGGGTTTCCATATTTTTTAAAAATCATAATTATTTATAATATGGTGTGCATCTTGAAAAAAAATAGGCCACCAAATTTTACTCTGCAAAATTTTCATTGCACACAGTTCACCTGTAAAATATCCTCTTGCTATGTCAACATGTGCCTTGTGCAATATTTCTCTCTCTTTCATTTTCCAATGCAACCCTACGAAGTACTCAATCCTTCTCCAATTTATACAAATCCATTTATAGTTGTGCATGAAAAATATTTATTAACAAAATGCTTCTCCTTTTCTAAGTCGTGATATGGTAAAATCCCATGTTGAAGGAATTACACAATTTCCTTAAGGTGCTCTAAGATTGTGATAACTTGAAATTGTATGCCTATATTTGGATCACTTGTAAGATGTGTTATTTGATATAAAATATATAAATAAATTCTACAAAATAAATGAGCTTATAATGTCATTGCAAAGAGAAGACCAATCATGGGTTCTTTTAATGAATAAAGTGGTTAAACTTCATGATACAAATCTATAACCTCCACACAAAAACACTTAGAAAAAAATTAGTTATTTTTGGTGGTTAAGGGACCTACCTTGGTTATATCCCTAACCATTTAAGGATATAAAAGTGAATGGTATATTTGAATCAGTCAAAAACTAGTTTCGAATACGATTCACTAAAAAATCGTATAGAGGTTATAGACCAGTCTTGGCGTGATTGGTACTGCATCTTTGAAATATCACCAAAACAATGATGTTGCAAGTTGCACCAATCCTTTGTGATCTGCCTTCACCTCTTCAAAAAAATGAAATACCAAAATATGCAAGCAAAGAAAAAAGAAATCAAGTATGGGCTCAAGATCACAAATAACGAAGGGGTTGGAATGATGGGGGTGAATGGTGTTTGTAGTGTTTGATAGTTTTTGAGTGCATAGAATATTGTGACATATATATAGGTGTAATGTGCATAGATGGGTGAGATGATAAGGGTCCATAGTGTATTGGGCATGTAAATGGGTAGGTGGGATGGAAAAAATTAAATGTGAGTGGGTGATGGTTAGTAAATGAGTGATGAGGTGTCTTTTATCACCTTTTTATGGGGTTTTATATTTTTAGTTACTTTTGTGGGATTATTTGAGTTATATGGGATTATTATGTTTTATGTTATTTTGGTATTTTTGAATATGAGACTTTATGTGCAATTTACATTTTCAAGTGTCCACATTTTTCCCTTTTTAGAATATGTGTTGTAGTAGGAACGATGTAACAAAAAAATGAAGATGAGATAGGGGTCGTCTAGCCCTATGACATGATGGTTTTCATAATTTTAGGATTTGATGGCTGATTTGGATAGACAAGAAAGCGTAAATGGAATCGATGGGCCATTTCAACTAGATTCTATAAAGGGATTGATAGATTGATTTCAAAGGCAAATAATATTGAGTCAATTGAATAATATGATTGATGGCTGGATATCATAAGATTTGATGAGAATGGTTTGATGTGATATCCCCCTCAAGTGAAATTTTTTTGGGGCTGCTCATTTCTCCAACATAACGCAGGACAAAAAATGGCAATTGATAATGACAAAAAATGAACCTTGGAAAAGGCATGATGAGTGAAAGTAAGGAAAATGTTGTCATATACATGTGTAGGTGAACATGTGATGATATGTATTTACAAGAATGGATACAATTTAAAAGCATGAGAGAGAACCTGTTGCTCCCATATAAAGTGATGAGAAATGATTGCAAGGTAAATTACATGAAAAGTGGTGGTTATGAAAAAGTGTACATGAAGGTAGTGAATTCCCATGGATGTTCATTCCAAATGAGGTGGAATGTAATTATGAAAGTGACATGGTTGCAATAATGGAGTGCAAGAGGTGTGTAGGTGTATGAACATGGTTTGCAACAAGAGTGTTGGTGAACACATGATGAGTGAGAAGGCATGAGTCATGAGATAATGAGTGAGCCAAAATAAGGTATAAACATTACAAGGTGACATACTAGCCATGTGTCTCATTGAGATCATATGTGTGTGTAAAATTTAATTACTACTTGAAGTGAAGACCCATAAGAAAATGAGTGAAAACACGAGCCAATGTGTAGGTGTGATTGAAACAAGTGATTGATGATAAATGAAATGGAAGGAAATTGTAAGCCATGCATTGCTCCATTGCTAGCTATTCATCTATAGTGTCGATGAAGATACATTTAATTATAGTCAAAAAATTTCTCTACTTTCAGCCAGGCATCCATAGCCCTGGTAGAGATACTAGAAAGATCCTAAAGAGAGAGAGAGTTTTGATATTTTTTATTTTTTTGTAATATTTTTTGTGAATTTACTTTTGAGTTTTTTTGGATTTTTTTTTGACATGATATTCAACCCTCTCATTTTTCCAAGGGGTTTTAAACCACTACTATATTTATGGAGGGAGTGGAAATGATTATGAATATGACATTGGTAAGCATTAACAAATAATGCCATAGGGCCTTCAAGATAAGTTGTTAAGTGTGTAAGAGTGTGTGGATATCTAAGAGGATAGTCATTCAAAATTCACCAAGTAAAGAGAAATAAACTAAATCAACTATAGTAGAGACTATTGACTCACAAAACATGACAACAAGATAATCAAGAGTTCACTAAAAGTTGTGAAACAAACCAAGACATGGAATGTGATCGAATCCTGTAAATAAAATATGTATTAATCAAATGAGAATTGGAATGAAATATAAATAAATAGATCAAATATAGAAAAACATCCATGAGAAAGCATTGTTTATTGCAATTTTTGGATGTGTGTGTGTGTGTGTGTGTGTGTGTGTGTGTGTGTGTGTGTGTGTGTGTGTGTGTGTGTGTGTGTGTGTATGTGTTGTGAAAAATGTTTAGCTATTTTTGGATTTTTTTGTGTGTTTGTGTCAATGATGATAGTGCATGATGTGTGGAGAATTAGGAAATGTTTAAAATATAGGTCAGATGAAAAGAAGAGAAATTTATGGAGCACGTAAAATGTGGTAGTGAAGATAAAGGAGAGTCCCCATCCCTACGTGTAGGGACTGGATTAATAAAAGACATGATGTAGAGGAGTAAGTGATAGATGAGGTAGATAATTGGATTGGATTGGAGGATGTGGATGATGAGTGAAAAAATGATGAAAAATATAAGCCATATGATGGTGGTGAGTGGAGGACGTGAGTGTGGGGATGAAACAAACAAGAAATATGTCAAGTGTGGTGAATGTGTGATAATGTCAGGTGGACGAGGACATGAAAATAGATCAATGGTAGAAGATAAAGTGATATGAAGCATGGTGTTAGTGATGATGTTAGGTGGATGATAAGTAGAAAACATAATGCTTTGTAAAAGAAACATGAGATCCAAGGGTAAGGTATTATGATGAATGAGTATGATGAGAGGAAGATTACATGGAATAAGAAGGGGTATGTAAGAGTGATGTCAAATAAATGAGAATGTGGGAGAAAATCAAAATGATGTGAAAGTGTAATTGGATGTGGAGGAGGCTTGTGAGGAAAATTTGTAAGAAAAAATGGTTATGTGGTCATGATAGATGATGTGAATAAAGAAGGAGGAGTCGATAATAAGAAATTTTTATGAATGAGTGGTGATAGAGGAAAGAAGGTGCATGTGGAAGAATGCTCCAAAAGAGGTGAAGCAATGCGTGAAAGTGGAGGTGACATGTGAGGAAGAGATGGAAGAATAAATGTATAAAAATTATGGGGAATAAATGCAAGGGGAATGTGAATGAGCATAATAGATGGTATATGATGTAATGGAGGTGCAGGAAGTAATAATGGTTCTGAATGAGTGATGATGAAGGCAATAAGATGTGCATGGAAGAGGGCTCTGAAATAGATGAAGAGATGAGTGAACTGATATGCAATAAAGAGCACAATGTAGATGTGGTAAGGGTTATTTTCTAAGTGGGGTGTATACGATCAAAGAAAGTGATGAATTAGAGGATGTGGTGGTCAAGATAGAATCACATGATGATATAGATGGTGGCAATATAGATAGATGTGGTAAAAATGTGGAGGACTCGGAAAGGATGAGGATGAGACCACGTCCAAAGTGGAAGCACATGATAGTGGAGATTGAGAAGGGGATGATGTAGATGATGAGACACTATGAGAGAACGATGGTGTGGAGTCTAAGGTGGAAACATGTGATGATGTGGATTGTGAAGTGGATGACATAGATGAGGAGACACTAGGTGCACATGATGATTGGAAGATAGTGGGGGAGGATGAGTCGAATAATGGAGACATGAAACATGGGGAATAAATGGGAATAGTAGTAGTTTTAGAAGTGATTGGATTGGTGTTAGTAGGTGAAGTAAGAGGAGATGAAGGCTCAACAATAATGTCTCCCTTGTCGAGAAGGTCTTAAATGATGTTGTGAAGTTGGGGACATGAGTCAGTGGAATGACCATCAGTACGATGATAGGAACATGTTTCATAGGAATCACACCAAAATAGAAAGTGTGGTATGAGAGGGAGTGTGATGAGATGGGTGTCATGCCACTTGTAGAGAATATAATAGAGTGACTCGATTAATATAGTGAATTTACAACTAGGTTGGATGAAGCGATAAACACTAGTAGAATGTGATGAATGTAAATATGTGGGTGTATAAGATCATGAAATGTGAGGAGGATTTGATTGGATGACATTGTGAACATGTAAGAATGATGGTGGAATGGGTGGATAAGAAACCAAAATGTGTGGAAATTCGGAGAATGATCAAGATGGATATCCTCGAGGCTTTGTGCCATGTTTACAACATCATCAAATGTATGTAGTGGATGAATTTGTAAGTGGTGTGAGATATGAGGGACACAAATTTTATTAAATATTTTAATGATTTTGGATCGTGGGAGAGGAAATGAGAGGAAATTAATGAGTGCATGCCAATGTATGAAAAATTCAAGAATAGACTTGTTATGGGACTATATAAGCATGTAAAGGGTTGCATTAGGTAAAATATAGATGGAGAAGTGGGATAAGAAAGTGTCTCGCAAGTTAGAGGAGTGTGTAAATAATAAGTTGTGGGAGGAGAGAATACCAACCAATTGCTTGGCCAATGAATGAAATTGGGAAGGTGTATAAGAAGAGTGTGCCATCATGTTGAATGAGGTGGCATGCATAACAAAAGAGATGCAAGTGATGTTGGGAGCCCTTAGTGCCATTAATGTTTTCAAATGTGGGAAGTTTGAAATGTGGCAGATAGGGGTGGCATGATACCATGACATGAACATGATCATTGCAAATTGTGAGATAATTTGGTGTAGGTAGAAGTCTCCCAAGTGGTAAGAATAAAGCTTGGTAGTGTGGTCGATGATGTGTTGGTGGAGAAATTCAAGGTGTAAATGAGCATGGAGGTGAATAGATGCCATGTAGAATAACTAGGTGGAAGGGGTGGGTGGAGAGCACATAGGATATGACCATAGAATAAAAGGGGGTAGAGTGGGCATGAAATGCATTAGAGGGGAAACGTAATGGACCGGGGCATGCAACTAGGTGGGGATAATAAAACGGCCAAAGGTTCTTTATAAGAAGAAATTTGTTTTTGGTATTTTTTTAATGTGATTTTGTTTTTTTGTGCTAGTGGGCAGTCATGTCTATGATTGGCCTAAAAGAGAGGTGATGCGGTCAAGTCATGGGTGAAATTGACCTAGAAGAGAGGTGACGTGGTCCAGTCATGGGTGTGGACGGCCTAGAAGAAAGGTGATGTCATCTAGTCACGGGTGTGACTGGGCCTATGTGTTTTTTTCTTGTTATTTATTTATTTTTATTTTTTAAAGGGAAGGAGAAGGTGAAATTTTTGGTCACACCTACAATTGGATGGAAGGGGTACGAATAAAAGCGTGACCGATCTGAATATTCTTTGTTTTTGGGTGATCTTTTTAAATATTTATTTGGATTTTTGGTGTTTATGGTAAAGGGGAGGGAGCTGGTCACATGAACAATTAGTTAGGTGGGACTGGTCACATCCGCGATCGGGTGTTTGTGTTTTTTTGTTTTTATTTTATTATTATTATTATTATTTTTGGTGTTTTAAAATTGAGTTTTGGGAATGTTTTGGATGGGGAGGGGGAGAGAATCAATCCGGGCATAATTAGTTGGGTAGGACCCAGATCACGTATATGAGTTTTGGTTTTTATTATTATTATTTTTATATGTAGATTTTATTTGTGGTTTGTTATTACGTTCTTTCGTGAGGTGAGGGAGGTGAGGCTAGTCATGGGCATAAATAGGTAGGAGGTGGTTGAGGGGTGGGAAGGAGGTGGACGGGGAGAGGGTGAAGGGAAATATGTGTTAATCGATATAAAATCTCTAAATCAATGCTACTAAATAAATGGGATTACACTACCATTGAAAAGAGAAGGACAATCATGGGTTCTTTCAATGAATAAAGTGGGTAAACTTCTTGATATGAATCTATAACCTACACACAAACACACTTAGAAAAATGTTAGTTATTTTTTGTGGTTAGGGGACCTACCTCGGTCAAATCCCTAACCATTTAAGGAGATAAAAGACATTTTATTGTAGAAAAATGACAAAATAATGCATGAAAATGAATAACATACCCGAATCAGTCACAAACCAATCACGATCGCCATTCACCGAAAAATCACATGGAGCTTGCAGAGCCAGTCCACAGTGCGACTATAACTTGTGCTAAAATATCACAAAATTAGTGATGTCATGAGTTAAACCATTCCTTTGTGATATTCCTTCACCTCTCCAAAACCTTCAACACTGAAATATGCAAGCAAAGAATCAAAAAATCATATATGGGTTCAAGTGCACAAAAATTCAAGGGGTTGGAATGATGGGGTGAGTGACACTTTATAGTTTTTAAGTGCATAGAAGATTGTGACACATATGAGTGCAATGTGCATAGATGGGTGAGATGATAAGGGTCCATAGTGCATTGGGCATGCAAATGGGTAGGTGGGATGGAAATAATTAAATGTGAGTGGGTGAGGGTTAGTAAATGAGTGATGAGGTGTCTTTTATCACCATTTTATGGGGTTTTATATTTTATATTTTTTTGTGGGATTATTTTGTTTTTTTGGGATTATTGTGTTTTATGATGTTTTTGGTATTTTTGAATAGGAGAACTTATGTGCAAGGTGTGTTTTCTAGTGTCTACGAAATAAGTGCACATCGATGCATCTTCGTCCAACTCCTCATGTTTTTCCCCGTATTAATGCAACTTAGGTGATCTAGTCTTACATGTTCTCTTCCCAGTTCTACCTTTATCTTCAATTTCTATTCTGAAATAACATAAGTCATCTAAATATCCTTTCTCCTATTAATGACTTATTTACTATATACCGTAATACATGGTGATTCATGAAGAACTCAAACAATGTCGCCAAAAGGTATTTCCAAAAATTTTGAAGTGTGAAGACCATGGATAAATCCTCTCATTCTACGGTCATATAATTTTTTGTGCTGGTGATAATTTTTGACTTGTAAAATGAATTGGGTGATCAATTCCTCCTTCTCTTGGTTTCACAAGGATTTCTCTAATCAAACTTCCTAAAGCATCAACATGTACATGAAAAACTTTGGTCCAATATGGAAAAACTAATATTTTCACACTTTGAATAGCTTCTATTTAAGTTGCATGAATGAATTTTGACACTTCTTGGTCCAATCAAATTTGCCCCTTTAGTAATAGCTATTCTATTGGTTGTAATATACTACCTTATCCCCTTATGCATTTTTGTAATAGATTATGTGTCTTAGAAATGTTCAACATTAAGAGGGGTTTGTCGGAGGTTTAATACCAATTAAAACTATGATTTTCTTGATCTACTACAATACCTTCTTTAAAACAACATATCTAAGTAAAAGTCTATAAAGGGTAAATAAATAATATTTATTTAAATTTAATGCAATGTATAATGTTTTAAAATGTTTTAATGTAAGATATACGTTAGAGATGTGTTATTTGGATATAGATAAAACTACCCAATCATCCAGATGGACTTTAAGGAAATCATGTATGAAATCTTTGAACACATTGACTACATCATAAGAAAAGACTATAAGTGCTTTCTTTTATCTAAAAGGCATTACCTAATATGTAAATCCGTTCCACTCAATTGTGAAAGTAGTATTTGTTTAATATTCTTGCAAAATTAGAATTTGGTGATAGATAGCATCGAGTCCATATGTAAATGATTACAAATCATGTTTTGCTACCGATTCCAAAATTTCATCAGTGAATGGAATTGGAAATGGTTCATTTATATGTGCATCATTGAGATCTCTATAATCCCCATAAATTCTAATCTCTCATGTTTTTTGGTTGAGTGAATATAGGGCTCACCTAATATGAATTTTCTATGGGATAGATTAGTCCTAATTCAACCATGCAATCTAGTTGTAGACAAAAATCTATGTACTTGGGTTTATTTCTAGGTCTTAAAGCATTCTAATGTATACATGATTCGTAAGAAAGAAAACTAGTGGTTGAAAAATCCTTTTGGCCTTTTGAATTCTTTATCTATTGCACTTTACTATCTTTACACATATTATAGCTATGTCGACACTTGACTAATTTATATTTTGATGACCTCGGACACTAGCACCCGGTTAGGATGGAAAAACCCATGAGTTCCTATCCCTCCGGGTGATCTTGCCATTCTTTATCTTTGTTTACTCTTTTTGGTCATTTTCACCTTTTATTCACCTTTTAAAACTTTAGGTTGGCCTTTCAATTGTCAATTAAAAAATTCAAAAAAGGGAATCATATATATATACTTAGTTATTACTCTCAAATAAGGCACCAAAACTATAAGCATTATATGTTAATACCTAAGCTTGCAAACATGCAAACGAGCATTATAAATAATACATCCAAAGACATCCATACAAGGGACAAGGGCTGTATTATTCTACATACACATTTAGGATGGGAGTTCATTCTATTTCATCACACATATCTTGCACACTCGATACAATATACATCTAACTTGCTATCATCATGTAAATTGCATAAGGGAAACCTAGGACATCATTACACATAAAATAACGGATAAATACATGGAGTCCGAGATGTAGTGAAATGTGTGGTTGTAAGTTAACTCTTTGGGTGATTTCGGGATCAAGTGACTCCACTTTCTACATATTTTAAATTATATTTGATGTGGATTGTGGACATGTATAGGTAGAAATTTTTTTGTGGGTTACGGGTATGATCGAAACTCTAACAACGAAGTTAGAGTGATAAAGTGAATATAGGAGCAAAGACCCTCGACCTAGAAAAAGTAAAACCTGAGCATCTAAGGGGACACAATCACCCTAATTAGCCACGAGTACCTAGGGCATTCCTATCCTCTCATGGGCACTTCGTCTCCGTATAGTTATGAGTTCCGAGGATCCTCGGTGAGCCTTGAGAACACTATTTCTAGCCGATCTAGTAGACATTTAGTCGGATCATCTCCATATTACATAGAATCAAATAAGTCATCTTGCATTAGTTACTTTGGAATTATGGTTTAATTTAGTTTATATTAAATCAATAGTTCATCCTTAACCTTTTCTTTTATATTTGGATTTAATTTATAAGGTCTCTTATTGAAATACTTTTCTCCCTCCTTTAGTTTTATGTGCATTTTCCTAGTGATGGATCATGTAGACATAAAAATCTATAAAAATCATAATTAGACCACACTTTTATTACAATTACATATAAATGAGTTTTGAACCTTGAAACTAGATATTAGTGGCATAACCCTTTCTACTTGTGTCCTTTGTTGCTTGGTTTGATTGATCTTGTTTCAATGTTCCACCATTTTATCACGAATTTGTGTCAAGTTATAGGAACCTTAGTCATGTCATTCTTTAGTTCTTTCCCATATTGTGTTGGTCCAAAACCATATAGATGGGTCAGGACCATACATACTGATCTTGACCTAGTTGTACGGTCTTAGAACTCTTTATTTTTCTCTAGTTTTTATCTTTTGAGTTGGTCCATTACTCTTTTTATGGTACCTTTCTTATGTTCTAGGTCAGCCTTTCCCATCACTAAGGTTTGAAATTCAAGTTAAGAACTCCTATATATAAGTCTAATGTAAGCATTTATTATCTAGCAGGCACCTATCTATCTACCATCTATTAATTTGAAAAAACAAGAGACATATCTAAATAATGCATACACAACATATGAGGGCATACATATGATTTTGTAGTCTACACACAAAGTCTTCTGTTGGGATGAGTTAACATAGCATACTATTGGTGTTGAGACATGAGGGCCAAACTAGGTCAAGGGATAGTTGCATGTACATTTTCAAAAAACACTAGAAGAACTATATTGAGTCTAAAATGTGGTGTAACACTTAGTGACTCACATATGGGGTGACCATGAGGTAAGTCCGACTCAAACATTTACATCTTTATTTTAAGAGCTAATGACTTTGCATGCGTGTGTTGTAGGATAGCTAGTTTTTATTTTACAGGTTTGGGCATGATATTCGGGTTTTATCCAAATTTGAAGATATCGAAGAGTGAAATATAACACTACACAATGAGAATCACCATTTCTAGATCCTTATTCCCTACAGTTCAATAATTTACAAATTGGTCTATACCATATTATACGGATCTATCCCTTTCGCATACGAGCTCAAACATTGAGCTCCATATCCACAAAATTTTATTTGACCAATCTCCAAACTTTGTTCCTACTTAGAACACTCATTAACATACTCGAGAACTTCTTGGACTAACTAAGTGCCTCTTTTCACCTTGTATATATATTCCAAATTGCATGCATTGATTTGCTATGTTAATTTTCATATTGTATACTTCTTCCATATAATTTGTAAAATAAATCTAAGTGTATTTTATAAGATTAGTTATTGTAGTATCATACTAATAACCTAATTAAAATAAATTAGGGTTGATACATTTTAGTGAACCTGATTTTGATCAAACCCTCCACCTTGTCTCAGGATCTTGTTAGTTCCTTTGCATTAGGCCTTCTATTTTATAAAACCCTAGGCATGCCTTAGGGAAGGTGTGTTTTTTTAATCATCCTCCCTATTATTTGTGTGATTATTTCTTTCATTCATGCCTTTTTGAAACATAGTAGTTACCATACCTCTAACCATGTCTATACCACTTTTACGAATACAAGACATATGTTTCCTTCTTCATATCTCTATAGATATGATATAGTCCAAAATTATGATCAAGATGCCAATCCTTTTGTATTTTTAGTTAGAACACCCTAATTTGCTTCAACATATAATACTCTTCCTCCATCTACCCCTATAAAACCAAATTCCTATTTGAGACCATGACATTTCTACATGCCCATCCCACTTCTAAAGGTGATGTAGCTAGAAGGGAAAGTGATAGGAAACATCACCTTCCTCCACCCACTGATTCCCTTCCTATAATAAAAATTATATATATTTTAGTGATGATGAGAGTGTTTTTATCCTACATGAGGAAGATATTATGTCTATCCTTATATTGGTAGATGTCAAACATTATATTTATGATGATGAGTTAGCTTTTATTCATAGTGAGTGCCTTAGTGATGACATCCATGATGAGCCTAATCCTCTTGCACATGATATCAATGAACACATTTGTGTACCCCTCATTCTCCTTTGAATGTAAAACTAATGACTTAGAAAATTATCTATTTCACATATACATGATTCTACTTGTGTTTTTATGCCCCCATTGCATGTGAAAGAAATGTGTAGACACAAAGTAAAGCACTTGGGTAAATTTCTATGTCCTAAATACATACTAGCATTTATATGATTCATAAGCAAGAAAACTAGTGGTTGAAAACTATATTTGTCCTCTTTTATTTATCTCTTGTTTTCTATTTGGTATTACACACCCTACATCTTAGTCGAGAACTTTACTTGTTTATCTTTCATAGCTTCACCACCAGTAGCCCAACTAGGACAAAAATACCAAGTGTTCCTATCCCCTCTGGGTGCCCCTGACCATTTTCTACCTTACTCACTCTTTTTGTGTCTATTTTATATTTTGGGCATCTTTTTCACTTATGGGTCGGCCTTGGGTTGTCAATTACATAATTCAAAAAAAAAAGGAATCATATAAATACATAGTTATGTTTTCAAAATTAAGGACCAAACACTAAGCATTAATATAATCACCTAAGATTGCATTCCAAAGGTAAAAAAGAGCACTAAAGGTATCCATCTAGCATCCATTCAAGGGATAAGGGCTACATCAACTATACATATACTACATAGGAAGTGGAAGTTCATTCTATTCCATCCACACATTCTACTACATTGCTACATTCTAGCTACAACCCGCTAGATCAAGTCCAAATTACATAAGGGCATCCTAGGGAACCATTATTACACACACACACAAGAACTACATGGAGTTTGAGATGTAGTCCGAACCCCCATTTTGAATTTTCCTTTTTAATTTTGATGTGTTTTGTGGGCTTGTGTAGGTGAAATATTTTGTAGGTTACAAGTATCATAGGAAATCATAGTGTGAACATCAAGATATAAAAAGAGCAATTGCAAAACCCTTACAAAAACAAAAAGTATATTTTGAGCCCCTACGTAGTCACCAAGGTGCCCGGGAGCAGTCATGAGCGCCTGACACCTGTGTCCTACTATGTGTGCCCATGTCCAACTTTTTTCATGCACTCCATATTTTTTCATGACCAGTGATGACCCTTTTTTTTGTCCATTCAACACTTGCATTTACCTAGATCACTTCCCGTCCTTTCGAAATCATATAAGTTCTCTCATCTATCTTATTTTCTTAGGGTTTCATACTTTACAACTTAGTTTGTTTGTTTCATCACTATATTTTAGCATTTATACATTATTTATTCCAATAATTACTCGTATTTAGATTTATTTCAAATCAAATTAAATTGTTTGGTGAACCCATTGCTCGAACCCAACATTTCTTCTTGGCATCTTTTCATCTTTTTACCATGGCTAAAACCTATGAACCCTTTACTGATGAAGACCTTCATGATCTCCAAGCTCATATTATTGAACATCCGCAAGACTTAGATATTATTTTATTTGTTACTGTGAGGAAGCCATCAACCTAGCTGAGCTCAACCCTCCTTTCTCCAATGCTTATTCCATGTCTATTACAACATAACCTCCCTCTTTTACCCTTCCACCTACCTCTATTGTTCCCACTTCCATTCCTAATCCTACCAACCATTTCACTCCACCTCTTATTTCTCACACATGACAAGTCTCCTCTTCGACACTCAAGACCTAGCTTCCTTATACCAGGACCTACAAGTTCAAATATGTCAATTACAAAAGCTACTTCACATTCCTTTCCATATCTTGATTCTTCATTACTCCTTCATACCCATTTCACACCCGCCATTTATACTTATCCACTCCCTCCTAACTTTTTCACCCCTAAGATGCCCACCTTTAATGGCTGTGGTGGCCCTCAAGAGCATCTCTAATATTTTCATCTGGAATATCTTGACTATACGGATGATCATACATTGCTAGATAAGCTATTTCCTATAAGTCTTTAATATTACGCCATGCGTTGGTTTTATGATCTACTGTTCATTCGGTAAATTATTTTATGCATCTAGACAATGATTTTATTTCTCACTTTTCCATCAATATCAGCACCAATATCTCTTATGCACAACTTGCTCAAATCAAACAAATATCTAATGAACATCTAGCTGACTATGTTTTGTGTTACAAGAACAACCTAGCTAAGATGACCAATGTCCTTATTGATTCTAAATTGCAATATATTTTTGTTCAAAGCCTCTTACCACCACTTCAGGAGAGTGTTATCTTTGATACCTCTCCTTTATTTAATCAATTATGTCATACGCTCAAAATGCATGAAGTCAAACTTATATCTATGGGAAAATTAAAATATCATGATACTTCTTCATCCTCTTCTAATAGGTTTCAAGCTAAATCAAATTTCAATGTCATCTCCCCACCATGACAACCTCCAAAGCATACTTTCACCAAATTACCCTATGCACCTTGATTTATATTTCCTCAACTCATAAAAACAACCTTATCACTCTGCCACTATTGATAAATATTGATCCCTCTCACTCCCGTGGTTGAAATTATGATGAAAATGCAAGATGTGATTATCACCAATGTGTTGGGAATTCTACTGATCACTGCTTCAAACTCAAGCATATCATTCAATATCTTATTGAAAAAATTCACTCAAGCTCCCTGAGCCATCTACTTCTAAGCCGGTCAACGATAATAAAAATCTAAAAATATTTAATGACCCTTTTCCCAAACATGACACACAAGCTCCTGATTCTTCTGCTAATTATACATATCAAGTGTGCCTCCTCCTTCATCGGGGCCTCTTGATTTTCTTATTTCTACTACTGATGTATCTCCACCAGTCATTACATTTTTGGATCATGGTTATAATGCTACATTTACTTCGATTCATTATAAATCAATTCCTATATTGGTTATTACTTTGTCAATAAAACTATGATCTATCCATCGTCCCCTAAAAATGTTTGTTCTATTGCACTCCTCCTAGCTATTAAATGTCCATTATCTAATATCTTATATCTAGTTCCTAATTCTTTTGGCTACATTAGGCTTCCCATTACAGTTGGTCCTCTTACAATCTTTGGTGCCATTCGCTATGAAATCTTTAATCAAAGGTTGTGACATGCTCTAGGTCTCTCTTGGCTTCGTGCCACCCAATCCATCCCTTCCATGAATCATTTATGTCTCAAGTTCATTTACAATAAATAAGTTGTCACTCTTAAAGGCATCCCACCATGTACACCATTTCCTCTGCCTCCTCTTAATGTAATCTATACGCTGAGTCTCAACATATAGGCCTCTTATGCCTATCAATTCTAAATCACACTCTACACCTAGTTATCCTATTTGTACATGACCTAATTCACGACCATGTATTCCTCATCGGTCCACCAGTCCATCTTTTTGGCCTAATTATCCTACTTGGGAAGCCCCTTCACATAGGTGTCCACCACCACCTTCACCACATAGGTCTCCTTTATGTACACATCGTTACCATCCTACACCACCGATCTTAGCACATTGTCACATCACTTTTTCTGCAAGGACATTGGGTGGAGGGCCCTTGCCCTTCACTATCTTCGGATAGATTTCTCTCGCTCACACACTTGGGGACACCATGATTTCTTCCCTCCTCCCATCACATTCAATTTTATTTAATGCATGCAACCACATTTTATGCTCTGTGCTTCACATATGCTCTTTTTATGAACCTTCAAACCATTTCATACATGCACTATATCGTCATTACCCTATGACACACTCTAGTTCCACAGTTCAAACTCGACTCTTGAGGGTATAATTCTTAAGCGAATCTCTCATCATTCACGCTTCACACTCTGTGCTTCATGATACATCTTTCTAGCACCTATTCACACACATTACCCACTGACATACTCTTATCCTATGGTTCATTCTTGATTGTTGATGGTTCCTATAAATGAACCTCATCTCATACACATTCACCTGGGGGCATGCTGCTCCTATCATCTTCACACTTTGCATACCATTCCATCACACTCATACATTGCATTTGCATATCTTGGTTACATTTACTCTTGCTAGCTTATTCTATTTACATGTTACACTTTGTTTTCCATGCTAAACGGATTCTTATTATGTCATCATCTTTCTATATATACACATGTGCATTCACTTGGTATTTTGAGGTGTATGCATATCTATTACAATTTTTACACACTTGCAATGATGCTCGGAACTGTACCTTTTACCCGTCCTACCGATGCTCCTGGGGGCATCTACTTTATTTACTATCACATACTACATAGGTTATATTGCTACCTTTTTCACTACACCTCATTACAATTACTTTACCTTTTGCTGATTTATACATGCCTTGACATACTATTTATCTTTCTAATAGGTTAATGGGTGCTTCATGCGTAGCATTTGTTTTGTAGGATTATTTTCCACCATAGTTATTTGACACATTTTTATTGATCTCATCTACTATTGTATGATATTATTTGTGGGCTATTCCATATGTCTTGTATTCTCCTTGTATGCTTTTGGTTGCTTTGGCCCTGATTGTCTTGTGACATTGTGAGCAATGTCCCATGTTTGAAACCCACTTTTACGGTCCACATTATTTTCACACCTGATTGTTACATTATCTTCTATTGCATGCTTGCTATTTTTTCTACTAACACATGTTACTAGCCACTTTGTTTGCATGTGCCTTGGTTTCTACCATGCACATCCCCTACCCCCTGCAGGTATCCACTTCAGCACAAAATCAGGTCCTGTCCTTTGGTCTGTATCCTCCTATCATCATCACATGCACCCTAAATGAGGGGACATACATATGGTGAAAATATCACCCCTAAAATAGCTTAGAGCTACAACACAACATAGAAAAGTATAGAAAAGGAAAAGGAACACAGTCACATAACGACCTAGAATCAGACTTGGGTCACAATCATAGTAAAGACACCAACATCCAGACTCGAGACACTAGCACCGGGAAACCTTTTCCCTTTCTGAGTGCTAATGGGGGAATCTACATTCATCTTCTCATATAAGCATAGTTCACAAAAGTCTTCAGATAAGTTCTACGATTACATGAACAATCTTGCAATCACATAATGGATTCTATTTCCTTCAATCAATGCAATCAAAATAAATCATAAATAATTCATAACAAAAGTAACAACCAAAACCAAATTGTGATGCACCATCTGTAGTGGTGCTTATTGGGTAGAGTCATAGAAGGAGAGTAAAAATAGACCTATCTCCACAACACTTGATTTTTGGCATGATATAGCCAAAAACTCTCAATTGGTGTGAGATATCCCAAAAATTCACACTTGGCATGAGGTCTCCCAAAAAAATCACCATCAACATGAAATCACCCAAAAAATCAATCTTCACAAACACTTTGGGAAACTTTTCTATCCTTTTATATTCTTTTATATCAGTGCACACTTTCCTTTACTTTTACATACTCTTTACATACCTTTGCAGACTTTACTATGAATTTTTAATATACAATACTTTGACTAGTATTTCACTCTTCTTTTGCAGTCCTTCCTTAATACACAATAAGAAACATCCTATAAAAAAATAGGAACAACGACATATATAAACAACACATACACTTCACACCTAGGGTCACTTTCCTTTCCTAGTCTCCACGCTTCATTTTGCAATCATTCCACACTTCACTTGTCGACTTGGCATGCTATTCACCACATGTTCTACAGGATCATAAGGTACACATATATTATCTACTTTATGTTATCAAGTATTCACTCGAACAATAGAAAGTGGGGGAAAATGTAGACACAAAATCACACAATTGGGTAGATTTCTAGGACATAAAGGCATACTAGCATTTATATGATTTTTAAACAAGAAAACTAGTAGTTGATAACTATCTTTGGCCTCTTTTATTTGTCTCTTATTTTCTATTTGGTCTTACACACCCTATATCCTAGTCAAAAATTTACTTATTTATCTTTCATGGCTTCATACACCAACACCCATCTAGGAAAACAATGCCTAGGTGCTCCTATCCCCTCGGGTGCCCCTGACCCTTTTCCACCTTACTCACTTTTTGGGTCTCTTTTATATTTTGGGAATCTTTTTCACTTATGGGTCATCCTTCCAGTTGTCAATTATGAAATTCAAACAAGGGAATCATATAAATACATAGTTATATTTTCAAAATGAAGGACCAAACACTAAGCATTACTATCATCACCTAAGATTGCATTCCAAAGGCACAAAAGAGACTAAAGGAATCCATCTAGCATCCATTCAAGGGACAAGGGTTGCATCAACTCTGCATACACTTTATAAGAAGGGGATGTTCATTCTATTCCATCCACACATTCTACTACATTGCTACATTCTAGCTACAACCCACTAT
Organism: Taxus wallichiana var. yunnanensis; assembly: GCA_018340775.1. Lineage (NCBI taxonomy): Eukaryota > Viridiplantae > Streptophyta > Pinopsida > Cupressales > Taxaceae > Taxus > Taxus wallichiana. Next base: position 328,798,847 of record CM031244.1, read on the forward strand.
CAAGTGCAACTTTCTCAAGGGCATCCTAGGGCATCATTATTACACACATACACACAAGAAATACATGGATTCGGGATGTAGTGAAATGGTTGGTTGTAAGTTCACTCTTGGGGTGACTGTCAGGGTTAGTCCAACCCCCCATTCTACATTTTCCTCACTAGGGTTGATGCGTATTGTGGGATTGTGTATGTGAAATATCTTTTACAAGTTACATATATCATCAGTGATCATAGAGTGAACATCGGGTGATCAAAAGAGAGAAACTGTGAAACCCTTGCGAAAAAGGTTCCGAGCCCCTACGTGGTCACCAATGCCTAAAGCAGTCACCAATGCCAAGGTGCATCTATCTGCTACGGGCTCCCTTGTTCAAATTTGTTCTGCACTCCAAGTTTTTAGTGACCAATGATAACCCTATTTGCAATATTTTCAACACTCACACCTTTCCAGATCACTTCCCATCCATTTGGAAATCAACTAAGTACTCTTATCTCTCTTCCTTGCTTAGGGCTTCATGATTTACATATTAGTTTGCTTATGTAATCACTGTATTGTTAGCATTTATACATTATTTATTCCAATAATTACTCGTGATTAAATTTAATTCAAATTAAATTAAATTAAAATGAACTTGCTTACAACAAAAACATTTCTACTAATGCTTATGAATGAAATAATGATACAAATGATGTCATTCCTCTTATGCATATTATAGATGATAAAAATTATGTTTCCACTTCTCCTCTCAAATGAAATGATGTTATTTTAATTTTTCCTCCACTAATTTTAGATGATAATGTGCATAATAATGGAATTGTTAGAAAAAATAAACATGTTGTTTCTTTTTAATTAATTGCATCTAAAACACATAGTCTAGTTTCCTCTCCTAGTGTGAATGTTATGCTTGTAGATAACAATAATAATAATTTATAAACCAATGTAACATCAAGCCCGTAGAGCCCTAAATTCCACCTAATGACAATGTTGGCTAGATTTTATGCATAACTAAAAACCTAGGTAGTCATGAGATAAATCTCCCTCATTTATTGGTGAGGCTCCTGTGTAAGATGTTTATCAATCTGGTACATATGAATCTTAATAACTATTTTTAGGGGTTTTAATTTAATCACAAAGCTCATGAACCATAGCTAAGAAATTATGCAACAAGTAAGTAGTTGTTTGTGAAGTATTTTTCAGAAGGGGGAAATAATGGAATTTGGGAAAGAAGAAAGGAAGATATGTAATTCAACCAATAGTTTACAGAGTTGGTCTCATACACATAGATTAAATAAACAAGTAGATCTCACAATATTCAAAAGCAAAGGAAAGAAAAAATTCTAATCTAAATATCAGATAACATATAGTTTATCTAAATATCCACACAAAAGTAAGAAGTAAATGCACCGTGGACACAAAGTTCTTTGGAAATATACCTTTATTTAATTCCTTAGCTTTCACAAAAATGACATCAAGGGCTACAACACAAAGTCTGGAACTCAAGAATGTTGATTAACAAATTGTGATCCTTTAACCCATAGGCTCTTCCTCTATTTATAGTGCATAGAGGGCAATTACAAATAGGAAGCTTTCAATGAATTTCCACATGTGGAAGCTATGAAAAGGGGAGGAGTGACAATATTCTTCCTAGAATTCCTCTTTGCATGACATGCATGATTTATAACTGAAAATAGAACCTTCTATTTTGCATGTTTTCCACCTATTTCCAAGTAATTGACTTCTTCTAGTAACTTGAAGTAACGACTTTTATAGCCAATTACCTAAGTTTTATATTTTAATTGATTTCTCAATTACTTTGTCAGAGAAAATAAGAGAAAGAAGAAGAAAGAGGATAATAAATTAGAATAAATCTGCAACACTCCGAGTATTTTTCTTCTTCCATACTCTCCATGTTGATCCAACCTGTATTGTACTTTTGCTTCATTCACTTTAGCAATGAATGATCTAAATGATATCTCTGCCTTGAATCTGAGATGAGTTTTTCTCCCATATGTTTTTGAATACTTTCTTTTGATTCTCACCAAATCGGATTTGGAAATAACTGACTGAGATTTTCTTGTGGGTGCTACCTCTGACCTGTCTTCCCTCTTATCCTTGAAGATTTTTCAGTTATTCTCAGATCGTACACCAATGCAATGTTTCTTTGTAAACAATTTAGAAAAACTCTTCACCCTTCATTGTGCTGAATTTAGAGAGAAAATATTACTATGCTAGCATTGATTCCAATACTATTTATGGCAATCCTATTTGGCATAAAATCATCCAATAGCATTTCCCTAGGAATTGTTTCATGCATTCATTCCAATTGTTTGATGGTACCTTGGATCATTATCTATATCTTAAGAATTATAGGCACTTATGGTTACATTTCTAAATGACGTATTACTTCTCAAATATTTTCATAAGATTTTCACAGAAAGGTTATGTATAGGTTTACTCACCTTCCTAGCGGATCTCTAAGTAGTTTTCTAGAACTTGAAGATAATTTCCTAACCCAATTTAGTTGTAATAAAGGCCCTAGGGCCACATATGAGTATTTACCCTCTTTACATCAAGGTGAGACTAAACTCCGTATCGACCACATCTTGCATTTCAAATCAAACATGTACTTAATATTATATTAATCCATTGATCTAGGGATGCTATATTTTTTTTTTCAAGTTCTCATGTGATATCTTAAGAAATAATTACTTTAATAAACCTATGATTCATTTAATGAGCTTTGTCTACGTGTTATTGATATAGAGAGAGCTTATACTCTCACATAAAACCAAACCTCTTGATGTGAACATTATAGCTACTTCTAGTAGGACTGACTATGACACAACATCAAAATCGGTACCTTATGATATTCAAGTTAATCTTTTGCAACGCGGAAACACTTTTTTATAATATCGATCCTAAACCATGAGTTATCCTAAAGATTCCCTAAGGCCTAAGTATGCACCAATCCATTTTGAATAATATGTTTATCCCCCACCGTTGGAAATCCCAGACACTAAGAGGGGGTGAATAAGTGTTTGTTCAAACTTTTGAGCCAATTTACAATTCTTCAACCATGGAAAGTTAAGAAGTATTAACCACGAAGAAGCATAAACATTCAAACATAAGAGAGAGAGAAAATAACACAAATATGAACACAAATTTTGATGTGAGAAACCCTTGAAGGAGAAAAACCCAATGAAATTAAGGAAGTAGCTTGGATAAAATGTACTTTTACACTCGTTGAACATTCACTCAACTTGATGCTACAACCCAAAAATTTGGTCAAGCTGCTACTTAACCTTTTGAAAGCATAAAATTTATTGGAAGATACAACTCCCAAAACTTCAATTAGGCTTCTACTTTTTTCTTCGTAAGCTACAACTCATAAGGAAGATTCAACTCCCTCTTGTTAGGATATAAATTAGTCTTCAATAAGATTGTTGATCACTCTCAATTTTTTGTCTTAATACAACAGGTTATGATCTCAAAATCAACTCATATATATTTTCATTCCCCTCTCTACATCAGCTGCAAATACTATTGCACAAGGATTCTCTCATGCACACACTCTTGCATACTCCTTCACACCAAAGAACTAGTGTTCATGCATTATTTAATATTTTCTGCAACAACAAGTCTATATGCAAAATATTATGCTTATATCATCGTAAAAACATTATCGCATGTCTCTTTCACTTCACCTTACAAAAATACACTTCAAATTCAGATTCTCAATTCAAATTAGGAAGGAATAATATTAACTAGCAAAACTGTCCACTTTTGCAATCATTACGAGTTTAGATATGTTAGTTACATGCTCATACTTTATTTGAGTTATCATAACTCTTCTAATAACTGAAAGGAATCAAAATAACCTCATAAAATTTTCCAACACCTAAAACATTTGAGGATATTCTTCTTACAAGATGATAATTGATGTTCTCTTGTGTAACTTCCTGTTAGTGTTTTACTTTTCCTTTTAAACATGTAACCTTTTGTATTTGAAATACTATGGATTGTACCAAGTGTTATACTCATGCATGCATGTTATAAAGGTTCCAACCATGCAATAAAATCTCTTGATGATCTTAGTAACTCGCCACTTTGGCTCTACAACTCCATTAGAGCTCATGAGCATCACAGTTTTAAGGTTTCCAAAACCAGTATGCATTTTGAGAGTAACAACTACATTTAAAAGTCATGTGAAGCCTTAAAAATCACGTGGATGTTATTAAAAGATGTGTAATTCATCATCACATACTTGGGCTTCATCAAATCAAGGCAGAAGATTAGAATTGCATTTTTTCTCAGCTGGACATTCATTGTCATGGAGGTCTCAAAACCAATTGCATCAACCTTTCATTTTCATAAAATGAAAAAAACAAGACTTATAATAACTTGGAGAAGGTGATATAGGACCTATACTTCACTCTAAATCCTTCACTTACATGAATTATTTGGATAACTTCACTCTTCCACTTCCATTTTTCAGACTGCTTTCATAGGTCTTGTGCTACCGTAATTATGTCTTTGAGAATGAAATTGTTTATAACTCAAATAACCTCATAAATCCTCAACTCATACATAACTGGAAATATCTTGATTTATTATTTTTGGAACTACTAACTTCCTTCATCAAAACAAGGCATAAGTCACTCAAACACATTCATTTTTCAAATAGGTCTTACTAGGTTCTAGGAGCTTAAAACAAGACTTTGACTTCTCACATTCGAAATCCCAAAATTTCTTTCCAAACTAAAATAACACTTTTAACAGTTCAAGGACATCATAAAAAACATGTGTAAGCATTCAGAAGCACACCTTACTTGGAAAAACTTCATTTTCTCACCTGTAGCAACAAGCTTCTTCACTAACATGTTTGAGCCACTTTCACACCTTGAAATTTTATCATGAAACCACTTAACCGAACAAATCAGTGGAATAGACACTATTTTTGAACCTGGAAAAACTTATGATGGTCATATAACTCCATTGTAACAAGAAGCTCACCATGTTTCTTTACATACCGCATTACTTGTCTTGAATTCTAGCATTCTCAAATGGTAAGAGTACAAACAGACCTATACCAATTGTTTTTTGCAAAGTAATAACCAAGATGACTTCATGGACATCAAGTACACATCCCTAACATCCTTCACCTAAAATGTTAGCTTGGGTTATTTTGTAAACTTTGTTTATACATTCTCATAAAACTATTGTTTTCTTGTAGAGTCCGCCATGAGTCAAGAACTCAAACCGCCATTAAAATATGATATGAAGAGTTATTTACATGTTCAAACTCATAAACAAGATATACAACTTCATTTGGAGGCTCAACCAAGAAAATTTCTCTATGATGATTAAACTGGGTTTAAGGAGGGTTTCAAACAACTTCACAAAAATGGATAGGACTTATTTATTTCTCATCCATTTGACGTCAATTTTTTTGAATTTTTTTTTTATATATATGATATTAAATTTTTGTTCTTATGACATATTTGAATAATGCTCCACAATTTTTCTTGAACATTAAGAAGTCGGGGTGTTATTTTAGCATAACTTGCTTGACCCGATTTTAGTAAAATTGCAATATTTATACAAAAATAATAATTAGGTTCTAAATGTTTTTCCACACCTTAAAGAATACCTCCTCAATAATATCCAATGTCCATATTATATTGGTTCCCTCAGTAACTTCCAATACAATCTCATTTGTGCATGCTAAGCTTACTTGTCCTAAAAGTTAGTCACACCAATGACCCTAACCATGACTTTACCTATTTAATTATGACCTAAAAATTCATATGAGGAAGCTTGGAAATGTATCTACACACTTCCCATTCCTGCACTTTATTTATTCATCTTTTTTTCTTTATACCCTCATCTTTGGGTGCCCTGAAATAGGCCAATTTGGGCTAGTTTACATTGAAACTTGCCATGAAGGTCCTATTATTCACCTTGTATCCCCTTAGACATGTAATATAACATGTTTTATGACTTTACCATACTTCACCATTGAAATCATTCCTTCACTCCACCTTTACATGTCACATTTTTACCTAGGTCTTGGGATTTGGCATCCTAAACTGAGCTAGTCTTGCAAAATCCACTCATGTGCCCCTGTAATCATCCTCATATACTTGTTTCCTTGTCACATACATGATATAAAATTCTTGACATTAGCCTAGTGTGCTATCACATCATCTCTTCCCTGTACCTTTCTCTAGTTTGGTAAAGAAGTCAATGTTTACTCATGTGTTCTCAAGCCTTTGATCTATCCTACCTTTTTCGACTCACTTAAAAATACCTCTAGCTCTCTTGCATCCTAATTTTTCATTAATATACCTTTTACATAAATGAAAACTTATCATCCACATGCCAACAATATCCCCCTTTATCATTAATGGAAAAACTCTTGAATTCTTCTCTACCTTTTTGTATTAATGACAATGTACCTAGTTTTAACTCATGGTCTACTCATGCATCAAATTTATTGGGATCCATATTGATTGGAAACATCAACCAAATTCAACATTCATGTCCTCTCTCTTGATTTTATCTACCTTAGTGTAGACACCAAATTTGGGTCACACTCCCCTTGGCCCCATTTCAATCAATTATTGTAACACATTTAAATAACCATGACCCCTTCATCCCATATTAATATTCATCCTCACATTATTAATTAATTTAATTAAGTTAATTTAATCCTAAAACCTCCACATCATCATTACACTTCACCCTGGACCCATTCCAGGGGGCATTTAACTCACAGTGACCAAGTTATCACTCTCAGCACTGAGTCATCACTCCCAGTGCCGAGTCACCACTTGACCTAACTAACTAAGACTTCTTCCTAAACCTAATTGGACTTCTTCTATGACCTTCCTAATTTTCTAAGGATAAATCCACTTCCCTAAGTGGACTCAACTTGGAAAACATGCCAAATCTGGGAAGATCTGCCTATTTTTGGTAAACCTAGACTTATCCACCTTAACCGACACCGATTATCCCTCGAATGACATCGGTCACCTAACCACCATCGTTACTTTATATAAAATTTTACAACCTTTTACCTAGGTTGGTCATTTTTAGTTTTGGGATAACTATTGCATTCAAGCATGAATCCAAAGCCTCTCAACATCTAGATGACACAAAATACTCAACCACAGGCCCAAGAAAGCATCCGGTTCTCCTTCTAGAGTATTGGAATACTCACGGGAACACTACGGGAGTACTACCGTGGCATTGACTCCAGAATATCTTCACGGATCAACTACCATCCACCTTCACCTACCAAATCTGTAAAGGCAAGTAAGTATTCATGATTTCGATCATATTGTGCTTGCTTAAAGTATAGATTCCTTACCTCTTTCATTATACTTTATTTCTGCATGTATTCCTTTATCTCCACCTCCTCACCAATCTACCAACCCAACCACCTATAGAATTTTTTTCCTTCCGTGACTTCCCCCTCTATATCCCTGAGTCTTCTTAGTAATATTATGAACCTAACCACACCCTTCTCACTCTCTATGCAATCACAGAGAATCCCAAAACCATTTTTATCAAATTATTGTCAATTGCCCTATCGACACCGGTTACCTAACCGCCTTCGTTTCAATTCTATACCGACATCGGTTCCCTCGATCGATATCGGTCTCGTGTCATTTCATTCCTTTTGACCAATAAGCCTCTCGATCAACCAAAACTAACCCATACCTTACCCAATCAACCCAGACCTCACCCGATCAATCCTAGACCCCTGTCAAACCTAAAAACCTAGAATAACCTACCAAACCTCCAGATCTAATCATAACCTTTCCTGTTAGATTATATTTTCTTATTGTATTTGCATGAGATACCTAAATCATATAACTATAGTAGGATTTCCTTATTTCATGATATTTACAATATTAATTTATATTTGAAAGTGGATTGATAGCCTTCTAGGAAGCACCTCACTTCCCGGATCTAACATTCGATATGCAATATTTAACCTATATTATTAATATTATTTGGTGGTCTTGTTGTGTTTCTTATACATGTCATTCCTCCTAGCCAAAGATAATCTCACACAATCATGTTGGATATAAAGTCTACAACGCGCACATTCAACCTTCGAACTACATATCACAGGTATTCCTTCTTAACCATCTTACCTTCTATTTTTTTCGTCCTAGAAAGCGTAAAACTTATTGGTGAAATTTTTTGGCATGCCCAAAGTGGGACCCATCGGAGAGGTTATTTGCATTGTTCATTCATAGGGAAAAAATCTTGTGTATCTATTTTCATTGAAACAAGTTCACATTAAGCTTCTTCTCCGAAAATATTCTTTTCTTCTCGATTGACTTAGTGACACTTGTTTTTCGAGATTAAAAAGAAATATTATTATTTTTCTTGCATTGCACTTAGTGAAAGTCATACCCTTAACCTCTTCATAATTTTTTCTCATCGAATATAATTTTTGGATTTTGGTTTTAAAACTTGTGCACTTGCATTGTTGAGTTTCTTACATTATTAGCTAATCTAAATTGTCGGAAACCTATATCGTTGGAAGTCATGCCCAGCTGATGGTTGAAAAATTGAACCATAGCTTACATTTTGCACACTCTCTATACCAAATCACTAAAAACAAACTACACATTTCTTAAACAACATATTTCCTAGAAGAAGTTTTCAACGATCACACGATAAGAGGATTGACAGTGGGATCTAGTTGGTTTCTCTATCAAGTAATCATCTCAGAGAAGGATCTCCCACACTAAAACTTACCTGAAACCAACCATAGTTGTTGGCTTTTATAGGGCACCTTTGTTAGCCAAAGATTCTATCATGCTTACTGTCAGTCCTAAATGGCATAAGCCATAACATAAAATTTACAACTTAGGATTTCGTGCTTGTTATATTTTTGTTTGTTTGCATTTATTCATTCTTTCTTATCCTTTTATGACCCACATCATGAATGGCATATTACGCTTTATTATCGGTTTATTAGGAATCCTCATAGCCATAATAAATATCTAAGTTGGCCCTTTTATTTGAGCTAAATCACCAAAAATTCTTTTTCGTTATCTTCCCAAATTCCACAAAGAATCGATATCGGTCCAACGACCGACATCGGTTGTATCATATTAGTGACATAGGTTAATTGAATGACATCAATTTATATGATTTTTTGGTTATTTTTGCTAGAATAGTATTCTCCACCTTCTGTTCTTTTCGTGGCTTGTTCTACCATTTTTATCCCACTCTTGAGTCTCGATATCTTTTTTAGGATCCAGGTTGACCCATTTTCATCTTTCATTACCAAATATTTGAATCTCTTATTTTTTTACAGTAGTCGACATCGGTCTTATCCAACTACTAGCATCGGTTATTCCATACGGGCATCAGTTAACCCAATTGATGTTGGTATCTATGTTGTAATTTTCAATAAGAACAATGATCTAATCAATCATTTTTAGATTGATTTCCCCCATTCCTTCTATGTTTTTACATCATCAACAGTGGCTCAAAATACCCAATCTACTATTAGTCACATGGTTTTGACTCATAAACAAGCTAACGCTCTCATGTTTCACACTAGCCACCAACCTGCTCCCACCTAGCCCATCGCCCTCTTAAATCTCATCACCCATGGACCCCAATCAGGATCTTTCCATACCCATTGGTGATGAGGAGTTCACAATACTCCTTGATCCATGTTGCTCTATTGTACTATCTCGCTCATTCATCTACCCATAATTCATTAGGACAACTTGTATACAACATGCCTGTATCCATTCCTCCTACCCTTATGTCCACGTTTGCATCAGCTACTACTAGTTTAGCCTTACCCTCTTCCACCTTACCACTTGTGGTTTCCCATCTTGACCCTACATCATCAATATCGGCTACACCTACAACATCTATCGTGCCTTTGACATCTGTCACTCCTATGATGTTAACCATGCCTTTATCAACCACCTTGAGTGTAGGTCTATCTACATCTGCCACCTCTCATATACCTATTACATCTCAGCCACCAATGGTGACGATACAATCCATACTCCCTTCCAAAACATTTTCCTCTCCATCCCGTAGTCTCTTCCTCCGATTGCTACAAGAGTCTTTATGTCCACTCCACCTACCTACACTTATCACCAATAGCCCCTATTTCATCTATCACTTATTCAAGATACTTTCCATCTACATCTATTCTGGCCTACATTCCTTCCTCATAATTTTTGTACTTAGCACCACCACATACTAGGATTCCACCCACATAATACCCTCCTCATCTACCCCATTATCTGCATAGGGGGTGCTCGGTCATCACAACCTACTAGTGATCTTATCAAAATGATGATGGACAAGATGCAGACATTAGAAGCCTCGTATTTGGCTAACGTAACGCTCTAACTTACGATGAGATCGTAACAAGCCTATTCAATTTTTTTTGTATCGATTCATCTATACCATATGTATTGGGAAATTCCTAAATTCAACCTATTCAACAACAAAGAAGGCATAAAATAACACTTGCAATCTTTTAAACATATGTGTTATTTGATCGCTCATGATGACGCTTTGCTCTTTCGAACATTCCCATTGTCCTTGACAGGACCAGATTTAGATTAGTATATTTCTCTACCTATACATTCCATCTTTTCATTCAATTAGGTAGCTCATGCCTTTCTAGACCACTTTTCTATCAACATTTTCAAGAAGTTCACCATGACCAACTTGTTCACGACACGCCAATATGAAGACGAATCTATCACAGATTTTTTTGCTCATTGGCAGAGCTTGATCAACTAGCTCACATTCTAACTACCTCAAACTGAGTTAATAGAGTTGTTCACCAAGGCTTGTGCTAGACACATCTCGCCAACTCTCCAAGTTCAAACCTTCCGCATGTTTGATGAGGCGTTCACCATGGCCTAGAAACTTTAAATTCATGCCATTGAAGAGAAGAATATATAATTACGTAACAAGAATGCTGCATTTAAATCAAACAATACCTCTTCTTCTTCCAAACCATAAAATAATTACTCTAAAGCAAAAGGATCTTCCAATGCGGTAGTTTTAAAAGCTGGCCCATCTCACCCATCCAACCAATCAAAGCCTTCTTCCAATCTTTCTCCTATTCAGGATTTCCAATTCAAGTGGGAGCAATGAAAATATACTCCCATAGGAGAACCCTACTCTTTAGTTTTAGAAAAATTCTAAAATCTGGAGTAGTCACTCTTCCACCCAACAAACCACATACTAGTTTTTACCCCTCTTGTCATATGCCTGCATGCTACAAAGAAAATGATTATTGTAACTATCATCGCGTTAGAGGTCATAATGATGGTAATTGCATAACTTTAAAAAATATTGTCTAAGAAATGTTAGATAATGGAGATATCATCTTAGATAATCCTAACACATCAGATAATCAAAACCTTCACATCTTCAAGAAGCCGTTCCTAAATCACACCCCATCGTCTAACCAAACTGGTGAAACCTCGACCAATGATAGTAAATTTTGTGAGGTTCATGCTATTTTCGACATCATACCAGTTCTTCCTTCTCAATTTCCTCGTGCTCCATCTATCGAGGATATTCTTCTCGCAACCTCCTTCATCCATGGTGGGAGTTGTTTCATTTACTCCTTTACCCACAGAGGAGTCTCCCTTATCCCCTCCTTCACCCATGGAGGAGTCCATATCTGTCGATGCAGTTTCCCCACTCACCTCTCAACTCGACAAAACCCGCAGTACTCACTCTTCTACCCATGGGAGAGTCATGCTTACCTTCTTCTTTGCAAAAATATGAACTTACCTCATCCAACTTGTCATCTCCCCTACCCATAGGGGATCCATTAGTAACATCCCTTCCTATTGGTGACAATTCTCCATTGGCTTTCAAGGATCATGTTGATTTTATTTTGTTTCTTTTACCCACAGAGTCTGAATCCAGCCATTTCCCTATCTGAAATATATTATTTATAGGGATTACTACCAAATCAACATCATCCCCCTACAACGGTGCCATTTTCACATTTGGATGACTCTTTGGATTATGTTGACAATTTCATTCTTTGGGGACACCTTTGGTTGCTTGTCTCAACTCAAATGCAAATGTTGTCTGCCGATAATTCCACAATCTATCCAAAGGTATTTCAGACAACCAAACCAGCCATGCCCATACCAGTTGTAGCAACCCCTTCTTCATCACCCTCACCCTTATCTAAACCTTTACCATCAAATGAACTTTTACCTATGCCTAAAACCTTACCTACACCTATATCTTCCTCCGCATCTAGACCCATTTCCACATTGGGAGTCATGCCGACATCAAGCCTAGTCCATCCTCATGTCAAACTAGATTTAGCCACATCCTCACAAGCCATCGCAAAGACTATTCCCCCACCTAAGAGGAATACCCAACCTCTTAGGCCACATACACCGGCTTCGCCCACTACCCCTCTATCACCTTCACCACTTCCATCTATCCTAGGTCCCCACCCATCAACCTTGGCCAAGCAACCTCCTACCCAGAGTAAACCAAAATCACAACAACGTACCTCGTCACGATCCTCTATTACACCTAAATTACCTACACAGCTTATGCTGTGCCATCACCTACATCCTTTCTACCTCCTATACCTACACCACTTCCAATATCCTCAACATTATCTATAACATTCCCTTCTCTTTAACCAGTACCTTCCACATCACCTCTTACTACAACCTTGATGCACCTCCATTATCACCTTGGATAACCCGAACTCTTCTACCATCTACCTTCCCTTCTACATCACATACTTATTCTTCAACTTTACTCAAGAAGGTGCAACCAAATCCCAAGAACCCACTACCTTCCAAAGAGGTAGTTAAACCTACACCACCTTCAACAACTAGTCCACTGCTACATCATTACCCAAGAAGGTGCAATCCAAATCTAAAACCATACTATCTAAAAACAGGAGGTAAAACTTAATCAACCTCCGATTCCACCTTCGGTGGGGCCTCTCCCACCAAAGTGACCCACACTTCCATCAAGACCCACACTTACCTCACATTGTGATCCTTTGGTAGAGTCTTATGCCAACATCTTAACTAACCTTTTGGAAACCTCTGCCGTCACATTGCCACCACTTTGACCTTACAAACCACTCAAACCTAAATTAGAATATTTTAACGATACCAAAATTTGTGCTTACCATCATGTGCCAAGGAATGATGTGGAAAGCTTTAAATCTCTTAAGACTATTCTTATCAAACTATGTACTCTCAAAGAAATCTTTGAAGATGATGATATTTTAGATGAGGACCCTTTCCCACCTTCACCTATCACCACACATCCTCATCCCGTACCTATTATGCAACCTTCATCTCCCCCTCCACAAAAATTTATCCCCCTCCAACATTTTAGATCAATATGGTCCACATAAGAGAGATAACCAAACCTCTCGCAAAATGCCAATGTGCTACATTGTTTTCATAAAACCAGTATATGCCCTCACCATATTTTTTCCCATCCTATCATTACATCTATCACGAATCACTTTCTCCTTTACCACAGATTAATATGGTTCAAATTTCCACTCGAGCCTAGAAGGAAAAAGGAAAGGAGAAAACAAACAGCTCATCGATACTCTTTTACCCAATATTCCATTTGCACCTGCACCAAAAATCACCATCCGTGGACCCACATACCCTATTTTTGATGGGGTTTCCCATCGTACAATGCTTAAACAGTTACACCAATCTCCTCTCAAAATGTCTTTATATGACCTTGTCCAAACCTTTGAGTCTCATCGACAGAGCCCTCATTGAGGTTCTACAATCTATTGAGGTTTTACCTAATGACCCTACTCCTATTGCATCCATTATCACTCCTCACCATGTGGCCTCTCTCACCAATTCACCCCCTCCTCGATCCCTCTACCACTCATCAAGTATTCACTCTCAATTTCTTCGAGGACAATATTTTACCTCTCTAATCGGATGATCCTAATCATGCCCTATTTCTTTCCATCAATGTTGATAATATATGCATTTGATACATTATGATCGATGGTGGTGCCGATAATAACATCATTTCTTCCCATGCATACAATCAAATGCGCATCCATAACAATTACATGCATAATAACCTAGTTATGCTATATTTATTCAATGATGCCATGACTTCTACCCTTGGCACCATCATTATCCACATTCATGTAGGACCCCGTGCCATTCTTGAATTATTCTATCTTAGAGGGGGAATTACAAAGATACAAAATTCTACTTGGTTGACCCTAGATTTGCACCATGGGTTGTGCTCCTTTCACCTTACATTGTTGTTTGAAATTCAAACATGAAGAGCACAACTATACCATTCCATCCGACCCTTCACCATTCAAGACTTGTAACATTTTGTATCGACCAATGCTATCCTTATACTAGTTAAGGAATCTACCACTACTACCACTTCTTCAGCCACTACCTCATCCACCAATGCTGCCACCACATCTTCTACAACTAACTCCTCTATTCCCCCACTCGCCGCATATTTTGCAGCCTGACCCATTAGCCAACCCATCTACTTCTCAAAAAGCTAATACTTCTTATTCCCAAATTTCTAGTGATTCATCCATTCCCACTACCCACATATCAACTATGAACCCTTAGAAGGTGTTTTCAACACCTCACTGCGGGAGTACCGCCTTTATAACATTGAAACATTCCTTACTCCTCAAGAGTATGGTAAACTTCACCAACATCCCTACTATGATCACCGCACATGAGAGGGTTTCCCCATGGTCCTCCCCATCTTTGCAACAACTTAATGTATGGGGGACTTTATACTTCTACCTACTCGCTCAAGCCACCTTCCCAAACTCAACCATTTTCCTCTGACCTTCAATCTATCACTAACCGCCACTTCACCCACACCTTCTCCATCACTATGCGTGGAAGGGATTTGGATTTGATTTCTATAAACAAGGACACCATACTATCATTCCTTGCACCACTTATAAGCATAAAGACCACAATGGTATTGGATTTTCCAAACCACCTTCTAGAAGCCCCGATTCAAACTCATTGAGGATGATAAACATTCCCCACCCCATTCACCAACTTCACCACCTTCACCTACAGAGTCTATGGACCCAAAATCCATTCCTCCTAATTTTTTTCATAAACACCATTTCCTAGGACCTCTTAATTATCAACATGATGGATAGGCTCCCTCTTCTCTTCCCTTCCTATATCCTAACATCATCGATGATGATACCCCTTCTATTAACGTTGTTTAATGTCAGGACGATGAGTTCATTCTCACCTACCTTGGTGTGAAAGCTTCTTATATTCATCGGTCATTAACGCCTCGAGATGCAAACCATGTTGAATGAATAGACCATCAAAATCAATATTCACACTCGGAATGACCCACACATTCTAAAAATAGGATAATCTTTAGATGTCTTTGAACAAGAAGCTTTCACTTATTTCCTCCAGGATCATAGCAATGCTTTTGCTTGGTCTATATGCCGATATTTCTGGTATCGACCCAAACATTGTGGTCCACAATATCGTAACCATTCTCAATGTCAAACCTATGAAACAGAAGCTACGATAAATACATCCTCACATTTTCGTTCTTGTCAAAGAATAACTCCAATGCCTTCTTTCGGTTTTCTTTCATCTTACCCATTGATTATCCCAATGGATCTCTAACATCATTCCTATTACAAAAGCGACAAGGGAACTCCACATTTGCATGGATTTACGTGACCTTAACTTATCTTTCCCTAAAGACGACTTCCCTCTACCTAGTATTGACCAACTAGTTGATCTCACCACCGACCACGAGATGCTATCACTCATGAATGGTTTCTCGGGTTATAACAAAATATTACTCGCCCCGGAAGATGAACAAAAAACCACCTTCATCACTCCTTGGGGGACCTTATATTATCGTGTCATGCCCTTTGGCCTTAAAACTGTTGGTGTTACATATCAATGGGCTATGACTTATATCTTTCATGACATTATGCATAACATATTGGAAGATTACGTTTACAATATCCTTACCAAATCTAAATATGAGGCCGAGAACCTTATTATCCTTAAATTTATCTTTTACTGTCTCATCAAATACTGTGTTCAAATTCAACCTAAGAAGTGTGTATTTTTTTTTTTCTCTACGACAAGATCTATGGTTTTATTGTTTCTTTGTGTGGCATTGAAATTGATCCTGCTAAAATCAAGGATATTCTTGAAATGTTTGCACCTACTACCCTTCGTTAACTTTGTATTTTACAAGGCAAGTTGTAATCTATTCATCACTTTATTTCTCATCTTTTCGACCACTTCCATCCATTTCATCATCTTCTCAAAAAGGATGTCTCATTCAAATGGGATGATGAATGCCATAAAGCCTTCGATGCCTTAAAACAATACCTCCTCCAACCACCTATGCTCATTACCCCTAAGGATGACCAACCATTTTACCTTTACATTTTTGCTACTGACCATTCCTGGGTGCCATGATCGCTCATCATGATGAGAAAAACAAGGAGAAAGTGGTTTATTATATAAGTCATACACTTTTAGACTATGAAAATAGATATACTCATGCCGAAAAACTCTGCTTAGCCTTAGTTTTTGTCGCCACTAAACTTCTCCATTACCTACTCAACCACAAAACCTTTGTTGTCACCAATACTGACCCCTTACATTACATGTATGCTAAGCCCTACCAACATTAATGTGTTGCATGTTGGCTCATGCTTCTTGCAAACCTAGATCTCGAATTCATCCATCAATTTTTTTTCAAAGGACAAACCATTGCTGACCAACTCACAAATGCACCTCTCAGGAAACCAATCTTCTAACTTTGATTTCCCTGATGAATCCATTCTACCCTCTCCTGGACGATACTATTTACCAGATGACCTTATTCTTTGATGGTTCCAAATGTCAACGTGGGGGTGGTACCAGAGTTATCCTCATTCCTCTTGATGGTGAGCCTATGCCATTATCTTTCAAACTAGATTTTTATTGTACTAATAATATCACCGAATATGAAGCACTCATGTTAGGTCTTAAAACCGCCATAACCTTAGATGTTAAATCAATTAATATATTTGCGAATCTCAATTGGTTATGAACCAAGTTAATCATATATACTAGTTTCGTAACGAGATACTTCAAAAGTATAAGCATCATGTAGACATGCTTTTACTACCTTTGACCATTATGAACTTCAAACCACCCCGCGTTCCACTAATAAATTTGTGGACACCATGGCTTGTATTTCTTATCAAATCCCCGCTTCGCCCTATGACTCAAAAATATTTGTCACATTACAAATGTTGTAATCACCTTCTTATATAATTTGATACGTAAAACTTGTAGGAAACATTGAAGCCGACCCACGTAACCTTTGGTATAAGTAGTTTGCTAACTATCTTACCCTTTCAATTCTTCCTTCGAGATCTTACTCGTAATGGATAATGATCCTTTCTCAAAATTTTCTCTAATTATGTCATCATGGGTAGTATTCTCTATAAACATGGATTTGATGCTATCCTCTTACGATGCCTTATGAGTTCTGAAATTCCATACACCATCAAGGAATTTCATGACAAAATTTTTAAAGGTGACTTTAGTGGCTTATTTGTCACTAAGCATATCCTTTGCATGGGATATTCTTGGTCAACCCTAAACCATGATTGTTGTGACTATGTAAAGTGTTGTGTGAAGTGTTAGCAACATACTAATATTCATCACACCCCTAGTCATGCCTTACAGGTGTCGCACAAGACCTTTAGCCTTTCTCTAGATGGGTTTTGGATCTTGTTGGATAGATCAACCCTCATTCTTCCCAACGTCATCAATGTATTATTACCGATACCAAATATTACACTAAATGGGTGGAATCCATACCTCTTATTTCTATAAAATTTGAGAAAATATATGGATTTATCAATCATCACCTCATTTGTCACTTTTATGTTCCTCACCGCCTCATAAATGATAATCGAAAACAATTCAAAAACAAAACCTACTGAAACTGTGTGATTTCTTTGGCATTCAACTCAAATTTTCTTCACCTTATTATCCTCAAACAAATGGCCAAGCTGAATTGAATAACAAAACTCTAAATAAAATTCTTATGAAATTGGTTGACGATACTGGTAAGGATTGGCACACACACATTCCTTTTTCCTTATGGGTTTATCACACTAGTAGTCGAACCTCAACTTGCCACACCTTTCTATTTGGTCTATGGTACAAAGGTTGTCTTACCTCTCAAATTCCAAATTATATCTCTTCATAGCTCACTCCAAGATATGCTCAATGATGATGATTTTAGCCAAGATCGTTTGAAATAGCTTGAGTTATTAGAAAAACACCGTTGAAATGCTATCGATCACCTCCAAATATACCAAAATATTATCAATTGTGCCCACGATAAATGTGTCCAAGAACAAACCTTCCAAGTCAATGACCTCGTCTGAAGGAAAATCAAGATGTAACAAAAGAGGAGAAAATTAAACGGCTCCAGTTCACTCCTAATTGGCTTGGACCCTATATTATTACTCATGCCTATGAATCGGGTGCTTTTTTTTATCTTCACTCGAAGGTAAACCCTAACATTATCCCCTCTATACCTTGCATCTTCGACCATTCTATTGTTAAATCAAGTCCTATATCACCTCCTGTCTATTAAACTCTCATCACTTGGGAAATATTCACCTTCCACTTACCTATTTTTAAGGATTAACGACTAAACAAGAATCATGTGATAACTGTTGCCGTTCAACCTTATCTTCAATATGAGTACCACGACTCTACTCATGGCATGATTCTCATGGATAATTTTCATCCTTTTCAAGATGGAAACCCATGGTAGTTTTTCACTTAAAATCTCTCTTTCATAGCTAATCTCTATATGTTATGGTTTTGTCTTCATAAAAAAGCCTATACTTCTTCATAGTCTTGTCCATGATGTAAAAGTCCAATTTTTTTGAAAGTAATATATGGGATTTTCAAATTCAAACTTCTTGAGTCAAACTTCTAGAAAATAGATGAATCTCTCAAAAAGGACATCTATCTTTCTATATTGCTGCTATAAATATACTGCTCCCTCGAAGGACAACTATACAAAGCTAACCATACTATATATAGTCTATCAAAAAGAAGACTATTTCTGCAAAAATAAAATAAAATATTTTGAAGCTTCCCTCATTGATAAACTTCAGGAAGAACTCAAGGAGATATTCTATTCATACCACATAGACTTCCCGCATCGACCGGTTTATAAAAAAAGAAAAAAAAAGCTAACTTTTTCATCATGGAATTACCTATTTTGGTCTTGGGTATCTTGTAGAAGAGACATACTTGTCTCACACCAATGTTATTGCTAAAACAAACCCTTTCACCTCACCATAGTTCCTTTCTAATATTCTACCTACTCAAGGGACATGCCACAAATGCGATATTTCATGGTCATGTAACTTTCTTCACCCTTAGAACAGTCAATCATGCAATGCCTTTAGGGTTTTATGTTCATAAGACAATCTTGGATATGATAGAATCATCTTTTGGTTCTTATCAATTTGGTGGCATTTTGTATCCTCTTACCATTCAACTCTTTTCTTACTTATTGATTGTGCTACACAGGACCGGACCTTCAACACCTACATTCTAGGCTTTCCTCTTCCACCAAAATCACCCATATCTATTCAACCTATACTCAACGATGCAGAAATGACCTAGAATCAATCATGCCTAAAACCTGCCAACCCATTCATCTAACTCATCATATTATCCCCTAGCTTATGGGAGAAATACATCATCTTGAGGCCCCTTTTCATAGGCCCTATGTAGGTAGCACTCGAGGGCATGGGGCCCTTGGAGGTTAACTTGGCCACTTTTTCCCTAACCAATTTCCCCCTTTATATTCACATTTTACCCTAGTTAGTTTCAGTTTTAAAAAAATTGGAAATTAAACAATCATAAAAACATACATACCTACCATCTTATAACATCAACCATATCATACATCAATCATTTAGCATTTCCATGATATCAAATACTTGGAAATTTAACCAAAACATACATACAATCCATTATTTCCATAAGATCAATAACTTGAAAATTACCTAGACTCCACCATGCCTATACCTAACTCCACCATGCATATACCTGAATGAATCATGCCTATACTTGACTCTACCATGCCTATACCTAATTCCACTAGACCTATACCTAACTCCACCATTCCTATACCCGACTCAATCATGCCTATACCGACTCCACCATGCCTATACCGACTCACCATGCCTATACTGACTCAACCATGCATACACATGACTCAATCATGCCTATACCTGACTCCATCATGCCTAGATGACCTTGACTCAATCATGCCTAACTCACCTAGTTCCCATGGTACATAATAACAATGGAAATTAAAGAGAGTACATAATCCATCTAACAAACATCATCAACTATATAATGGAAGTGTTTGTATATTGATTCATATATAAAAATATATAAATAATTATCGGTAGCTCAAAATCTCATCTACAATCTCACATCTTTGACACGCAGACCGATATACATAACAAAAAATCAATCAAAAATGATAATACAATATCAGATATGGATATCAATCATCTCCCCACCTGATGCCCTCCTCTTCGGTATCACCTGTATCCTCCTCCTTTCCATCTCTCGAGGTATGGTATCTCTCGATAACTAGTAACCTCACCCTGGCCATGTCTTTAGGGCCGATAATCCCATGTGCTACGTAACTATGAGTCTTAGATCTAGTTCGCTCACTAGCTACCTCTTTGGGATCGATACTCATCATATGAAGTCAAATCAATTTCTGCGGTGGCTAGATGGTCCTGATAATAGAGAGCCTCATTCAGGGCATCCCTAAACCTCACCATAGATACAGTCTATGGTGGTGCCATCATCCTAACTGTCCCCTATGAACTCTTCCCTACCAAAAGTGGACCATGTCATGGTGTAGGAGCCTGTACAATGGGACCCTATCCTAGTGCCTATAGTGGTACCTATGTAGCTACCTAGGCCTGTAAAGCCACAACTTGTGCCTATGATATGGCCAAATGGCCTGTAATCCAACCACATCTTCTTGTAAGGCGAGATACCTTCCCTCTATCCTCATCTCCACCCTGTGCTTATGATACTTGGGCTGTAGGGTACTCACATGTGCCTACAAGGTGGTCACCGACCTATGCCCATGTCAATTGCCCCCTGCAACCTTCTAATTTGTGCCTATAGGGAAGCCACCTGCCCATGTAATGTATCTCTCTACACTATGACTATAGCTAAATCAGATCGCCCTAGCCTCAACGCAGTGCTGCCCATGCATGTGCCACCCACCACTTTGTCTATATACATTGTTGATACCTACATTGTCAATTCATCATTCCAGAACCTTCTCCTCCTTCCCCTGTGGGATCACTCCGATGTGGTGGAGACATGGGTCTCTCCATGTCATCTCTACTTGCGATCTTGTGGGAAAGGTAGGGGAACGGACTGCCACCAGGCAAACTGTTGTCATCTAACCCTATCTATGGGTATCATCTTGTGCTCACCACATGAAACCCCTGTATCCATCTCAATAACTGAAGCCCCTCTAACTCATCATCCATGCCTCTATATGACGGAAAACAAACATATGACCACCACACGATATCCACCGCTAATAGGCCCTCCAACAATTTCTGTAGTATGTAACATCATATATGGCCCTGACCACTCTCGGTTGTGCCTCGACTAGTACCCATCTCCTGAAACCCACTCTGTACAAACCACCCCAAACTATTCTGTCGTGGTAACCCAACTAGACACACACACACAACACCCATGAATGTAACAAGAATGTACAACACACACAAAATATCCTATACCTACCATAGGCCCATAGCTCCCTATATAACTAGACTAGAAAATATGGTGCCCAAGAAAACATACCCGCTCCTCGATCATGTCCTGTAGCACCCCCATCAGTGCTCATGGAAATCTCCCACCCTTAGAATCCGGAGAGCAAAACAACCTACTCTTCGCCACATGTTAGCTTTTAAATCTACCTTGAAACGAAAAATATTGAAATAAAATTGAATTTTTCTTCGAAATATTTCACTGAAAGTGTTTAGGAAATGTATTATAAGTTCTCCGAAATTCTGAAAATTCGGGTTTCGGATTTGGAGGTTTTCTGTTGCTCGGGAGTTAGAATGCCGAGAAAAATAAATATTGATTTCGGAGTTCTAAACTCCGAAAGCCCGAAAATATGAAATTCAAACTTTCATAATTCAAAGGTCTCCTTTGGTAAATTATGATTTTTTAACTTGGAGTTTTGAAGTCCAAAACCCCAAAGTTTTGAAATTTTTGAAATTCGAGGATTTCGGGTTTGGAAGTCCATGTTACTTTTTTGAGAAAATTCTTCCCGGAGTTAAGTCGAAACTTCGAAGTTCCAAAATTTCAGAACTTCAAATTTTTGGGTTTCAGAAGTCTCCCACCTGTTTTCAATTATTTCACTTTCGGAGTTCGAAGTCAAAACTCAAGTTCTAAATTTTTAGAACTTGGACTTTCGTGTTTTGGAGTTTTTCATTACCTTTTTCACAATTTTCATCTCTCGAAGTCTGAAGTCTGAAACTCGAAGTTCCAAATTTTTGAAATTTTGGAATTTCAGGGTTTCGGACTTCTAAATTCTTTGGGCATTTAATTATCACCAACCCTCACGTGTGTCAGATTCTGAGCATTAATTTTGGGTTTTCCTATATAATCTCAAGTTTTTACTGTCGTTTTCACATGAATTTTTTCTTTGACAATACGATTTTTGACGGCATTCTCTATACTTTCACAACGTCATTTTCAAGGTATTTTGTTTGGATTATTTATTTTTGGTTTATGATATTTTCAAGTTTTTATTCCTTATTTATTTTTCATTTGTTCCTCTTTTTGAAATGGAAATTTTGGCATGTACCATGTTTTTCTTGAAGGTGTTTCCTGATCTCCACGATTGACAAATCCCTCATGTGCTGGCATCTAGCTCAAAATTTATCTTAGTTTTCGATATCTCCCAAGTGTTTTACTTGCTCTTCGTGCCTTTGGAAAAGTTTGGAGGTTTTCATTTTTTGAGTTCGGAGGTTGGAATATTTAGAGTTCATAGATTGGTGTTTTTGAAGTTTAGGAGTCTCTGTGGAGTTTGGAGGTTGGAATTTTAGAGTTCGAAGTATGTGGTTTTAGATATTTTCATTTTTAGAGTTGGGGAGTATGTGGTTTGAGTTCGGAAGTGCGTGGTTTCATAGCTTTTTCATTTTCGAGTTCGGAGGTTGAGGTTTTGGATTTCAGAGATTGTTATTTTCGGGTATTGGTATTTTCAGAGATTAGAAGTCTATGGTTTTGGCGGTTTTCATTTTCGGAGTTCGGAGGTTTTTGTTTTTAGATTTTCGGAGGTTGAAATTTTGAGTTCTAAGATTGGTGTTTTTTAATTCAGGAGTCTATGGAGTTCGGAGGTTGGAATTTCAAAGTTTGGAATTCTGTGGTTTTAGATATTTTCATTTTCGTAGTCCGGGAGTTTGTGGTTTCGGAGTTCATAAGTCTTTGGTTTTGAGAGGTTTTCATTTTCGTAGTTCGGAGGTTTTCATTTTTAGAGTTAAGAGGTTTTCATTTTTGGAGTTCGAGGTTGTAATTTTTGGAGTTTGAAGGTTTGTGTTTTTGGATTTTGGAGGTTTCGCACTCGGAGTTAAAGTCTTTTTAGACTTTTAGACTTTAGCATTTCAAGACTTTTGCAGTATTTTTACACAAGGTTCCAAAGGCTCTTTCAAATTTTGATACCCGAATTTAATGTCAACCTCTTGAGAAAAGGGGAAAGAGAAGATGAAATATACATTCCTAGGATTTTCTCCTCATTCTTGTTTATATTTAGACTTGGGGAACATAATAGATACCGATCTTAGACAAGTTAATTAATATGATTTTTGGACAAGGGTAAAGGCTCCTAACAAGAAATCTTGGATGCAAGCTATCTATGACAGTGGGCTTGTTCTTGCTACCAGTTTTCCTACATCAATGCATTGCCCCAAATTCATCTTGGCTGTAGTAGCCCACTTTGATGAAGAATCCAAGTCGGTAAAGATGCCGACAATAAGGTGGTAATCCTATTAATCCTTTTTTGAAGACTTGTTCAAACTCCTAGACATTGAGGACTACGCCACAATTTCACCGGAGGCGAAGTTGAACATTGGGATAAAGAGACTTATTTATGTAGAAGGGTCATGATGAAGAGCTACTTGGCCAAGAGTGTCACCAAGTTGATGAAGACCCTGTATTGATGAGACTTCATCAAACAAGAGAACGATATCATTATTTTATTGAGTAGAGTTTCAAGCCTTGCCTCTACGAAATAATTTTAGGAATGAATGTTCTTATACATTACCACCATTAAGAAAAATAAGAAATTTATACGATGGGGGGAGCATATCAACAACTCCATCTATTTTCAACTAAGTACGGTTTTGTCTTCGAAGAAATTTTACATGACCTCTTTCTTGGTCTATGCTGGAGCTGCTATGGGAGATTTCATTGGATTGAACACTAAAGGACTTAGGAGTGCTTCAAAAATATATGATGTTTATCCTCAACTCACAATGGATGAAGGAAACAGATACTTCTCCGGGAAAAATGATGTTTTCTTCATTGTTATCCTTTATCATTTTGATAAAGAGTTATATAACCAAAGGATCTTAGATGAAGCTTTCAAAGAGGTGCACGAGTGGGGAGATATTTACTTGTAGTTTCCTACATTTACATACATCTAGATTCCTGGTTTTGTAGGTGCTCCTAGTAAGTTGCCAAGATGTCCTATGGACAAATGGGTTTTGTTGGAGTTGGTTCGACAATTTCTAGACTACCATAAAATCCAAAATAAATGACACAAGGTGGGAGTCCAGTTTCCCATTTCAATTGGCAGATATACATGTGCAAGTATTTACAAGGTGAAGAATGTGGATGTGGAAATGTCATAAGTGACTTTGCAAACATTTCATCCTCGGACCAATTTTGATTATTGGGGGAAATTTAGTGAAATAGGTTTATCCAGTTCCCATGCTTTGATTAGAAGACATTTGGATTCATTTTCAAGATAAATTAATTATCCGGCAAAGGGATTATGAAAGGTTAACCCTAGATGAGGTTTAATAGTTTGGGATCGCAGAGATTCCAAAGGAAATAGAGGATGAAGAGGAAGTATTGGATGCATTTTACAAGGATAACAATATCATGAATAAACCATTGCCATGGATTGATTTGTATATGGAAGAATGTTGTAATACTAAGGAGAGGGAGGGGCCCATTTTGTAGAGGACATATAATTGGTTGACCACCTTGGGAATTTCACCCAAAGGGGTAGATCAACCTATAAGAACATAAGCTCAATCAACAATGAGTCTTCCAACACCTACTAAAGGAAAGAGATCTATCCAAAGGGCTGATATAGTCCCAAAGAAGATTTCATTTGTTGTTGGGAGTCCCTCTCTCTCCAAGGATCCTACTTAGGGGTTGTGTCTCCAACAATACTTGCATCAGAAATCGTTGATGTCACTGATTCCCCTAGTTTATCACAGAATTCACCATCCTCTCCTTCCTTACCATTATCACTTCCTCTATCCCTTCCTTACAATTCTACACTCATTTCTTCTTTTCCATCCTTATCCATGGCCCAATTATTTTCATCTCTTCCTGTTCTCTCTAAGTAGGAGAGATGATTGGGTCTCCCATTTCTACATTAGTTCCTCTAAAACTTTCATTTCCTTCCATCTCAACCTATAGCCTCATTGTCTCCACCCCTAGGGCTATCTCACTTCCACCTCATCTATCATTACCACCTCCATTCCAGTGCCAACTAATCTTACCAATGCTCTTGTGTTATCTAGTGCTTTATGTACCGAATCAGTTACTCCATTACCATTAGCATCTACTATGCCAGAATGGCTATTTCGTTAGACTCCGAAACAAAAGAAAAATTGCTCTGCGGTGGATGTTATAGATTTGAGTGTGTTAGAACCTACTGCAAAGAGACAAGCCAAGTGGCCAAATATTGTCTCTAGCTTATCAGTGAACCAATCGGAGAAAGGGTTGTGGAAATTGCTACTCCTATTGAGGGGAAAACCAAAGAAACTATCACAACAATTGATTACCAAATTTCTAGGTTTTCATTAGGAAAAGCAACACATGAAGGGGCCAAACAGGATGTACAAACGACTCTTTGAAATTTGTTAGAAAAATATGACAAAGAAAAAGATTCTAAGGATGAGCTCAAAGCAAAATTTGAGCATCTCAATGCTCTTTTGAGAAAAGTGACCCAACCTAATCCATCTACTGAGATTTCAACTACTACTAATCTGACAATTTCTTGCACTCTGGATGATATTTCCTATCATTAGATTGAGAAGATAGGTCAGAAGGTAATATTGCTAAATGGATGGATAGAGTGTATACTTCAAGAAGCCAATCCTTTGATTAAAGAGGTTGTTGAAATATATAATGATTTGTAGACTGAAAGAGCCTCTATTCGTAGAATGGATGAAGCCTTCTCTGAAGATAATAATAACTTTAATTTGAATTTGACTACATGGAGCAAAATCAGAGAAGAATATCCAGAGCTAATGATACAAGAGGATTTAATCGATTATGTCTCTAAGTTGTTTGAATTTCAAAAGGCCATGGAGTTCATATCCTAGGTATTACAGGATTTAATAAAGAAAATGGATGATAAGTGCGTGGAGATAATGGATTATCTAAACAAAATATCAAAAGAGTTTAATAATGTTAACTGTAAGTTCTTCAATGAAAACATTGATGCTCTTCCAGAGGATCAGATTAATTCAAATTTCAAGGATTTGGTGAAGCGGGATGATGAGGTTACTCAAACTTCCAACAATGACTCCATTGACAGGTTGGTGTCATGCCAAAATTTCATAGGTAACAAGGAAAATTGACATAGAATATGTAGTGAAACATTACGTGTGTAGGACAAAGGATGGAGAATTTTAGGGAATTATCAAGCGTTTCATTGAATACAAGCATCGACTAGTTGCATGGGAGAAAGAACTAGAGAAAACTGAAACTGGAGAAGGTGCTGCAGGGCCAAACTAAAGCTAGGCGGCCATGGAAGGACAAATCCAAGCTTTGGATCAGTCCAATTCGTAGGGTTTACCGAGTCAAACCCTTGCAACCACCTTGATATTTTTATGGGAGCATGTTCCTTAGAACTTAATGATATTCTATTTTTAGTAATTTGTTGGTTAAGGCCCAATTGTAATGGCTCATCCTAGAAAATTTATAAATAGCTAAGTGCATGAAAGTTTTAGATATAGATCATTTGGGAAGTTTCTCTTCAATCTTGGAAGAGTGATTTTGAATATTTTGGAGCCTTTCAATTACATTCAGAGTAATATTTTTCCATGAAGAATCTGATTTATTGTGTTAATGGTTGATCAATCTATGCTTTGTGGATGCATAATTCCTTAGTGTAAGTGGTTAACTTGCCTTTATTTCAGAATATCTTATTTCATTCTGGGAAGTGATATGATTGTGTTGAATATCAGTTGTGGAGAGATTAATTTCCTTCTGTTATAAAAACTAAATTATCATTGATTGTCATAAGTGAAAGAGATGATTTACATGTGCATATTTTATATTCTCATAATTGTTGATTGTGTTTTCAATCGGATTTGATCTATATGTTATGTATACTTGGGGTCTTACAAGGGAAGGTATACTATTTTGACTGTGGTTTATTATTTACCCTGTCTAAATAGCATTAGGTGAATTAGATTTTGATGGTTGTTTTATCCTTTCTGAGTTACCCCTTTTCTAGCGTGCGAGATCATCGATTATCTAGTTGTACTCTCGGTGCATCACCATATTTTCATTATTTGTTATATCTAACTCATAACCTTGTGAAGTGAGTAGATTAGAATCATTTAAAGTGTTTTATCCTTTCATATCGGTTCCAAATTAGGTGCCCCAAGTTCCAAAGGAAGCCAGAATTCTATAGATGTTCATCCCAAGGCAACAAGGTCCCACACCTTGGGGATGTTCCAATGTTGCACGAGATCTTTCAATAGTTCAACGAGTGCATGATCCACGTGATAACACCACCATCATTAAAATAGGTAGCCTAGTCTCATATGGATATGCCACATACATATCCTCATAACTCAAACTCGCGTTGTGATAAATCAGCATGCCGATCGCCTCACCAAATATTGTCACTATGGGCTCCACTGATGCCTCCGAAGAAATTGAATACATTGGATCCCCAATAATAGGAATCCACAGGATCCTATACACGTCCTCCAATGTGATGGTCATCTAGTCAGTTGGTAAATGAAAGGTATTAGTCACGAGTCCCATCTGTCAATGAGAGCTACCATCAAGCTAGGATCTTGGCCTATACACCTATATCACCTCATCCAACTAAGTACCACATCTACTATGTGCTCCACTTCTCATCTCTGTCACACTAGGCCGCATTTGTACAAATAGAGGTGGTACTCTGTCTCTCATAGTCAGTTGATATCTCACCTACATCATCTAACCCAACACTATCAAGTCAATACCTTCTCACATCACCTATTCCTCAAACCTCAACTGACCTCATACTTAGCCATTTTTTACCAAATCATACCTAAAACCATCAATCATACCTACCCTTCACTGGTTTCCATACCTACCCTTTACCTATTTCACCTAAAACCCTATTGTCTCCATTCTAATACTTACCCACTATCATCAATCATTTCACCTACTTACCTATCACACACTTGCACAATCGTGCCCTACCTACACTCACTTTTCCCTCTTCCACCTACATTAGTCTTCACCTACCCCTACGTCACTTTTTTTCTCTTTCCCATATAACTCTTTCTTAACCAAGTCACTTTTTACATTGACCGATACCGGTCACCTTAACTCGTGTTGGTCACCCTTTAACCAAATTATTCTAGAAAACCAAAACCCCACGCCCTCCCATTTCAAAAAAATGACCAAAACCCACTAAAAACCTATCCTACCCCACAAAAATTCAACCTAGATTCATTTCTCAACATATTTAACCTATATTTTCCCTTCCCCGCCTCAATTTCACCCATTTTCACCCATATCATTTTTAAAACAAAAATTCATTGCCTAATTTCATTCATTTTTACCTAAATTTGTTTAAAACATGGCCTGAGGATTGATTCCTACCTCTACTTGGTGTCGTCTCCTCGGTGGTACCTTGGGTCTCTGTGCCGGTGGTCCTCCTACTCCCTCTCCCGGCTTTGCCATGGCCATGAATCCACTCCTCCACTCATAACCAATCAAATGGATCCACTCAATCTCATGGGCCCATCCACTAGATTCCAATCACCTCCTTACAGACTGTTGACTCCGCTCACAACTTGGCACTGTCATTTTCCACTTCCACACCTCTCACTTGTCATTTTCTATAAACGAAAATCAACAAATGAATCCGTAAAAAGCATATTTTTCCCATGTTAGCCCCAAATCAACATGATGACGTTGTTCAAGTCGTTCCCTAGTTAATCGATATCGTTAACCTCTAACCGATAATGTCGGTCACCTCAATTAACCATATGGCCTCAAAATGCATGTTTTACCAAAAAAGATGTCGTTCTTGCACCATTTACCCTTAGCATCACCTATTAAACTCACCCACAAGCCTACATTACCAAGTACATTTCCTTAATTGCACTTAGGGACATGTTATTTACCTATACCTCGGCCTTACCTATGCCCTGACCTACATACCCTGACTTGAACCTCCTTTTGTGACATTTAAATTCATGTATTCGCTATAACTTGTGATGATGCTACTCATGTGGTTTAGCCTAATGACCTTACCTTGCCTGATGTTGTGATGTTTATCCCAACCAAACCTTTGGTTCCCTAGAAAAAAACCTATTACCCATTCCTACACCTTTCCTAGTTGTGATTCAGGACCATATCCTATACCTTGGATACCTGAACCACTTCAACCTCGTTTGGATAAACCTATCAACCTTTGATGAAGTAGATTTTGTAATCTCTTCAACTTGTTACCTTATCACAATCTATACATGTGTGTGCATTTGATTACCATTACCCTTACCTACAACCCATCCACCCTTGTTTTTATTAACAACCTATTTATCAAACCATTCACCGACTCCATTTCCTACCTCATCAGTTCCTAGTTTGAGGGGGATCACTTTCATCCATACTTGGGGCAACCTAATCTCCGCTCATACCTAGGACACCAACTTCCTATTTTTTTTTCAGCATCGCTTACCAATACAAGCTATGCGACAAAAAGGGGCAAATGTAGACACCAAATTTGGGTCACACTCCTTGGTCCCCTTTCAATCAATTAACGTAACACATCATGACCCCTTCATCCCATATTAATATTCATCCTCACATAATTAATTAATTTAATTAAGTTAATTTTATCCTCACACCTCCACCTCATCATTACACCTCACCGAGGACCCATTCAAGGGGAATTTAAATTAGAGTGACCAAGTCATCACTCTCAACACTGAGTCATCACTCCCAGTGTTGAGTCACCACTTGACCTAACTAACTAAGACTTCTTCCTAAACCTAATTGGACTTCTTCTATGACCTTCCTACCTTTTCTAATGAGAACTCCACTTCCCTAAGCAGACTCAACTTGGAAAACATGCCAAATCTAGGAAGATCTACCTATTTTTGGTAAACCTAGACTTATCTACCTTAACCGACATCGGTTATCCCTCGACTGACACCAGTCACCTAACTGCCATCGATTACTTTATATACAATTTTACAACCTTTTACCTAGGTTGGTCATTTTTTAGTTTTGGGAGAACTATTGCATTCAAATGTGAATCCAAAGCTGTCGCATCAAACAACACAAAAACTCAACCATAGGCCCAAGCAAGCATCTCGGTTCTCCTTCCAAAGTATTGGAATACTCACAAGAACACTACGGAGTACTATCGCATGACACGACTCCAAAATCTCTTCACGGATCAACTACCATCCACCTTCACTGCCGATTTGTAAAGGCAAGTAAGTATTTATGATTTTGATCATATTGTGCTTGCTTAAAGTATAGATTTATTAACTTTTTCATTATACTTTATTTCTTTCGTATTCCTTTATTTCCTCCTCCTCATAAATCTACCAACACAACCACCTATATCCTTTTTTCCTTCCGTGACTTCCCCCTCTGTATCCTTGAGTCTTCTCAATAATATTACAAACCTAACCACACCCTTCTCACTCTCTGTGCAATCAAAGAGAAGCCCAAAAACCATTTTTATAAAATTATTGTCAATTTCCTCCACCGACGCGTCGGTTATCTAACCTCTGCCGATTTCACCTCTATACCGACATCGGTCACACTGATATCGGTCTCTGTGTCATTTCATTCCTTTTGACTAGCAAGCCTCTCGATCAACCAAAACTAACCCAGACCTTACCCAATAAACCCAAACCTCACCCGATCAATCCAATACCCATGTCGGACCTGCAATACCCGGAATAACATACTAAACCTCCAGATATAATCATAACCTTTCTGTTAGATTAGATTTACTTATTATATTTTCACGAGATACCTAAATCATATAACTATAGTAGGATTTCCTTACTTCATGATATTTACAATATTAATTTATATTTGAAAGTGGATTGATAACCTTCTAGGAAGCACCTCGCTTCCTGGATCTATCATTTGCTAGGTAGTCCACTAACCCATATTATTAATATTATTTGGTGGTCTTGTTGTGTTTCTTATACATGTCATTCCTCATAGCTAAAGGGAATCTCACACAATCAGCTTGGATCAAAATTATACAACACACGCATTCAACCTTCGAACTACATATCATAGGTATTCCTCCCTAAATATCTTACCTTCTATATGTTTCATCCTAGAAAGCGTAAAACTTATTGGTGAAACACTTAGACATGTTTTGGTTTTCATTATGCATTGAAATCACTATTTCTCCCCCTAATAAGATGAATTCATGACACATACACATGCCTAAAATATGTAATTTTAGTGAAAAAATCATCCTAGCACATGCATAAGTCTATCTCATCTCATAAGTGTCGGTTCACAGGCTTACTTCTTCTATATGGTCATTGTAGGCAATTCTAGGACTTATGTCCCTAAAGTAATTTTTAGTGAAATTTGGTCAATATTTGTTATGTTTTACCATCTTATATACTTGCATAAAACAACTAATTCTTGTTCCCCCTAGGTTTACACCATCTCGCATCTAATTACCTATTCTAGACTAACCTTGCATTTCTTGATCTTGTGTCATTTAGGTAGGTGACATATTTAGCTCTTCCCTGAGTTGATCCTTCATTGTTTGTAGCCTTGTTTTCTTGCGATAGTTATTTTCATGACTTCACCACTTGATCCCCTTATGAATAGGCATGCCATCATCAATCATTCATCTAATTTTGCCTTTCTAGACTCTAATAACCTGATACACTTCTTAGAAGGTTCCAAACAATTCTCCCTTGCTTTGTGTGATATTTTAAGAGCTATAGCCCCTTGTTTTGGAGTTAGCCACTTATAATGGATTTATACTTTGTAAGTTTTTCTCATACCTATTTTATTGCCTTCTTGGTTTCTCTTTTCAATGACGATATTCATTTTGAATCCCTTCATATCTAACCCCACTCACTAAAGCATTATGAGTCCTTTCATAACCCATTTCCCTATAGAAGTCTCACTCATGATTTATAAACTTGGTAGACTATTTATTCTTACTAATCATGAAATGTTTGAAGTATCATCTCCTAGTTGTGATGAGAAATGGATGTTATTTTCTATCTTTAACCTTAATATTCACACCATTTACTTTTATTATATAGACTGTGGTAGATTATTCATGCATTTGTGATACTAAGATCATCTTATGAAAAATTCAACGACCATACCATGAAATTTTTATGTTTTCCTAGAATTCATAGGTGATTTTTACCTTCAATTATTCATTCTAGCTCACTAAGGCTTCTCAATAGCACAATACTTTAGCTTCGGTCTTGAGATGTAGTCTTAGGCTCTGTTCACACAATACCACCATCAAGCGTAAAGACCGGGTCCATACCTTAGAAAGTGATAAGCTTTCCCAGGATTCTATTACTAGATCTTTCTATGGTTCATACTTTCTCTTTTCACATTAGAGAGTTTCAACATTCTTTATACCATGCTCCCTAATATATGAAACAACTAACCTAAACCTTAGCATCTTCTTCAACATGATTTTTCTCTATTTATTCAACCAAATCAACATGAAGCAGGCCAAAATTTTCATTTGATGTCCGAATCATCTTTCTATGATTGGGTATTTTTCTTCATAATCCTATAGTGGTGTAAGACCATCAATCAATGTAAATCAATAGGTTCAACTCTTCAAATTCCTCTTAGTTATCCAAAGACTAGTTTCTTATGTGCTTAAAGTCATTATGTTAGGATAGTTCATGGTTGAACCAATATACAAACCATTGAGACTAGGTGAAGCCCTTCCAAAGAAACCATTTATCCTCTCAAGATGTGTGGTGAAATTCTTGACATAATTTCCAATGAAAGTACTTCCTTATTTCGTATCTTTCTTTAGGCCTTTGTCTAGTCTACTATCCTTGTCTCGTTTTAATCTTGAGCATAAATTTTGATATTTTTAAAAAAATTATCAATAGATAACTGATTTGAATACCCATTATAGGCTATATCCTGTGTACCAAAATCAACACAACTTCCTTTGTTGAAAAAATGAATTTCACATACTTAAAATTCTAATTAGGTCTTACATGATGAGCTACATGATCTTGTAATGATCTGTCATGTTTTTTTAGACAATTTAGAGATTTTCAACAAAAATTCCTCTTGATTATTACTTCGGGTCATGCGAAGATGCATTCTTCAGATTTGTAGTTAAGGAGAACGAGTTTAAATCTTCCAACCACCTTCCTTACACCAAACCACAGGAGGGTTTTACTCATATCCCTGAGAGACACAAAAATGAAAATTTCTTGGTTATTTTATTTCACCACCTACGTTTTCACATTCCAGAATTTATGCACTAACTCTAAGGATATATAAATATGAAAAATGACCTATGAAACAAAATTTCTCAGCCTTGGTACCTTGTTTCCACATTGCACAACAATCGTGCATAACTCCAAGCTCAAGACTATGATGTGTATTCTAATCAACCATATATTTCACCTTCTTAGATAGTAATAGCCCACTTTTCACATTCCTTAAAATGATTATATGCCTCATTATTCATATCTATAACTCCAATAGTCTCTTCACTTTAACATAGAGTTGCACCTCTTCACTTCTTACTCCAAAACATAGTTTCACGCAATTAAAATTCAAATGCACACATGCATGGTATTTTTAGGTGTAATGAATCCTGAGACTCCCTTTTCACCTTCACTAATTGCTAATTTTCCTTGAATCTTACTAAGAAAAAAATTTGCATAGGAAACACTCTCCACTTGATCTCATAAGGACTTGGATGAAATACGGGTTTGTAGATGAAGAATGTGTATCTCGTTCTCTGTATCAACCTTCCAATAGTCACTTACCTCACTTTGTTTACTTGTGGCTCTCAAGTAATTCTCACAAATACTAACACATATTAGTAACAATATATCGTAAGCTTGATTTCATACACAAATTCATGAAATTATGCGGACCTCAACATAAATACACCTTACCACTGGTAATCCTTCAATTTATATGCATGTACGGGCTTCTTTAACTATCACAATGCTGAAACATGAGCTATCAATACAAGAATCATGTATAAACTAATTTTTTTCCTTTAAATTACTTGGAAATACTTTCTCTACACAAGACCATTTGTTTAAATTCTAACACTTGGATCATGATTTTCTAGTACTACTTGTTGGTTTTTAGTTTATTCACTAATTTGAATATCATATTAATGAATTGAGAAGAACATATTCCTATTTCCTTTGATGAGACTGATGAATTTTCTTCAAAACTCTACTCGTACCTCTGTAACTTTCTTCTTAACTAGTCATAACATACTATAATGACTTGAGGATTAAAAAACTACCTTGGATAGACTTTCATCCTTGTTCACTAATCTCTTGATGTAGACACCAAGTTTTGGTATTGTTACCCTCACCCCGCGTTCTCTCTATGTTTTATTTTCACATACATACCTCTCTTCCATTTCAAATCCCCTTTCCCCATACATTAAACTTATCCAACTTATCATTATTTCCCACCTTAATTCCTCCTTCATCACACCCTTAGTTAATCATCCCTAATCACCATTAATTAATTCTAAACCCCCATTTAATTCATTTCCTCTCCCTAAATCCTCTATTTTGTTCTCCCTAGGACAATATTTAATAAATTCACCTCCCCTTTTCCTTTATTTAATATTTTTCACCCTCCACCAACCCATTTATCCATACCATGCAAGTTTGACTCATCCTTGTCATCTAAAACCCTAATATCACCTCATAAGGGCTCATTGCCTCAATCTTATCACCTTTCTATCGCCCAAATAGATAGGTCCTGCAATCGTAGGGACCCATCCATGGTCACCATCGACCCTATAAATTAGCACCCCCTCCTTTTATTAGGATGAAATTTTTGAGACTTTGGGATTTATTGTGATCTTTCCTTTAATTGTTGATCTCTCTTTCATTTTCGCCATCATCATCTTATAGATATTGTTCCTTATGTTAGGAGATTTGGAGATTAGATATAGTATTTCAATTTTGTCATCATATTCCTCATCAAGATCTTGTGTGGGTTCGGATATCATCCAGGATCCTTGTCTCTGCCTTCTCAATTATCAATTTTCCATATGTAGATATTTGTTGTTATCCATCCTTTTCCATCAAACCCTAGGTCAATCCCAGGTCATCGTAGACTCTTCCTATTCACCGTTGACTAGGTCCCAATATTTTTGTATTATCTATCATTCGGTTTTCCAATCATTCTCTTTATGATTTTATAGTCACCCAAATTTCAGATCTTGCAGTAATGCCCTTTTTGTCACTTCGGATATGTTTTGTCAACTCCAATCATTGATGACTCAACTAGGTTATCATCGACTGCATTAGTCTTAATTACATTCACCTTCAGATTTCATAATTTTCTTATATCCTTCCCGATCAGATCCAGTTCCATAGCTCTTGAAATTTCTTGTCTCTTCATCCCGGCTCATCATAAACTTCATATCTTCCTCCAAGGTCCCCAGATCGGCATTTTATATCACTATTTCAATTGATCTACTCCATTCACCATCGAATGAGCCCGCATGATCTCGAGTCATCGTCAACTTGCATAAATTTGATTTAATTTTTTAGATTAGAGCTACATTGTATCATCTTCCATTGCATTTCGAGTTTTGATTCTGATTAAGATTATGCTACATCCAATTTATCAATATTTTATCTTATCTTTATCAAAACGTGGGTTAACATCCATCCTAAGAAGTTTTCACTTCTCGAGACCGACATTGTGTGCAACCCACCCATCTATCTACTAATCAATTTTTGTGTTATCTTTATTTTTAGGTCATCTAACTTGTTGCAAAAAATATCTCTCATCTGCGCTCGTATTCATTGTCATCCCATCTAGAGGTACCATAAACCCTCTCATACTTGGAGTTGTTTTTCTCTTGTTATGATTTCACTAATTTGAAATAGGTAGTGAGGAAACTTGTTCAACATTATGAGGACCACTCCTTCTTCGGTGAGTCTTGTTATTTGTTTTTCAATTCTATTTTTCTTCTATCCATCTTCTACTAACCTCACACGGGAAGGAATTTTTCTTACTTTACTTTGCATGCAGGGGTTGAGTTGATTTGATTTTCTTGCTTGCTTAAAAATAAAAATAATAAAAAGGAAAGCGTTATCCAAGTATTCCTCTTTTTCTTAGTTTCTCCTTTTTCATCGTACTTTCCTTTCTTTTTGATTTCCATCATCAAACATAAAATTTCATTTTAGATCTAAAAATAACCTTCATATCTACGTTTGGAAATCTAGTCTAATTAGGGGTTAACTCTTTGCATACACTTTCATCACACACATCCAAACACACACATCAAAACTACACATCTAAACATCTCCTACCAGGTGGAACTATTGGGATTTCATCACCCAATAGAAAATCTGCCATGGTGTTATGACCATGTTACCATTTGTTTTCTATTGGTATATTGGCTAAGCACTTGACTCCCTTATAGCGTGGGACCGTGTGAAGTGAGGGGGTAGGCCCTAATACCAATACCCATAGCAATAGTCATCATATATTTATGCCTCACGTACCTTCGGGTATATTAAGGAATCCAACCAAAACTACTTGAAACCATCCATAGATTTTCCATTTCTTAGGTTCCCTTCAAGCCCATTTTTCATTTCTTTTCACATCTTTAATAATCAAGATAATAAAAATTATATTGCTTGATTTTTTTGAGTTAATTATAAATCAGCACAATTTTCTTTTATTGTTTTTTTCATGCCAATTATTACATGATCCCAAAAAAACAAATGAAACAAAACATGTCATTTAACAACATTCCTATTTCCACTATGACCTCCCAAAAAAATTCCACACTCTCTATCATTACCTCCACCCTTTGGTAACTTCTTCTGCAGTTACCCAGCCAATGGTATCCATTCCTCCTCTTCAAGAGACTCAATCGGTCCAACCTAACACCCATGTCGAAACTAACCCCTTTCTTAACTATCACTCTCTCCCATCTAAACCAACAACACCCCTTACGCCACTTGTATCGATGTTTTTGGGCCTCCTATCATCCCTCGTGGGTGCAAAGAATTTTAAGAGCTCCTTGATGCCAATCCGGTTGATCTCCATGACTATATCCTTCATAAATCTATCAATCTCCCCATTAAAAACCAGCCATCTAAAAAAATTACACCTACCATTTCAATCACGGATCTACGCAAGTTCTCACATCACAACTTGCCATATTATTTCCTAGAGCTATGAATGAAATTTCCATGGCCCAACATGAGCTTGATCCCCATCAATATTCTTCCTCAATCCCTCATAATCACCAAACACATAAATGGTGGTCCCTATTCCCCTAATTTTCATCATGTTAACACTACTATCACCTCTTCTAACCCCATCACCTCATCATCTCAAGAGTATCACTTGCTCTCTCCTCCATCCGAACATCATAATTTAACTTTACTCTTTATATCCACCTCCCACATCCATGCCAATGTGATCGCTTCACAATCCCATCCTTATAAATCAACTCAAACCCCTCAACCTCCCCGATGAGGTACTTATCGCTACTCACTTCCTAATCAATCAACTAAAGTCTACCAACCACCCATCACTTACATCCCAACTCATCATATACCAAAACAATAAAATGTCCCCATCTCTAAACATCTAACTTAATCTCATCAATCTTATCATATCCCCATTTCTGAACAACCACCTCTATCTCAACCCATTCAATCACATCCCCCCTTATCAACCACTTCCACCAAAAGCTACTCATCCTTAAACATATAAAACTTATCAACAAACTAATACATCTACCTCATATGCATCACAATCTCATCATTCAAAATCTCAACCCCATCCATCTAACGATCCCATGCAAGCACAATTGAGTAGAATGGATAACCTTGAATCCACTACCATGGGATCCAAAACCAAATTCTCATATGAATAAATATGTAATGAACTTATCAATCCATTCGTCCCCATAAATCCTTACCCTCCTCACTAGGAATTTCCAAAATTCTTTAATTTTAATAGCAAGGAGGATACACAAGAACATATTCATTCCTTTAAGCACACATGCTACCTTATCACTCATGATCAAGACCTTATGCTTCACACATTTCCCATGTCATTAGCTAGACCTGCGTTGGATTATTATAACGACATCCCACAACATTATTAACTCTCCTTCACTCAACTCGCACAACTATTTCTAGAACATTTCTCAATCAATATTACATGTAAGATCACTATCACATACCTCTACACCATTAGATAGTATGATGAAAAATCTATCGCATATTTCATCACACGATGGCATGGTATAATCAACCAACTATTATCATCCTCTATAAAATGAATTAATAAAACTCTTCTCACGGTCTTATACGAAGAATATCTAATCTACTCTTCAAATACAATCATTCCATATCTTTAAATATGAATTTACCATGGCTCATGCAAACTTGAAATCTATGCCATTGATCAAGGCCACATTAATATTCAATCAAATAAACCTAAGTTGTATTCACTAAATCATCTATGCATGGTAATAAATCCAAGAAAGCCGCTAATTTCATTATGGTTAAATCTTCCTCGGAATCCACTTCTCACATGGAACCTCTATAAAGAGCTCCTATAGATCATCCTAATTATACCCCTCTTGGGGAATCTTATAGTGAAATATTTTACAAGTTGATGGAAGTCCATATTATTCGAATTCCTCCCATTCGATGCTTTGATAAATAACAACCCAAACCAACATGGTATCATGAGGAGAATTACTGTAAGTATCACCAAGTCCATGGTCATGACATTGAGAAGTGTCACACTTTTAAAGACCTTGTCCAAAAACTCATAGAATCTAGTGACCTCCAAGTGGATAATCCTAATGCACCACCTAATCAACCTCTTGACGTCTTCAAACAACCTTTTCCCAATCATTCGCCTAATAATCAAACTCCTCCCTCCACATCATAGGAACCTAATGTCCATATAATCAATACTATAAACCAAGATACAATACCATCACCTACATCTATTTCAAACTCTTCTTCCACACCCAAAAATTCATCAACATCTACACATATTTCTACACCCATTATATCTACATAGACTATGTCCACAACTACCACTTCCACATAAATGTCAATTACACCAACTCTTCTATCTATGCCTACCACATCCTCACCTCTCGCATATAACCCTTCACCTATATCTAATCCAACATCCACCTTAACATCTTCATCTCGCATCCCAACATCCATACCCACTTCCACATCAAACACATCTACTACTATGATCATACCCACATCAACATCTGAATCTATGACCACATCCACACCATCCCTTGAATCATCTACCATGTAGACATCCACACTTAATGTGCCTCCAAGTGAGACTCTCACCCCATTTACAACTTTGATCATTTATACATCAACAAATCCTAAACGTATACAACCCACTCCTTTAGATGTCATCAAGCGAATCATACAAAAACCACTTCCACCTTCAATATCCACCTCTACAATGCAATATACATTACCTAGTTCTACCTATGTAGATCCTCTTATTAAAATAATCATGATTCCTACCAAAGGTAAATCCTCACAACCAAAGTCTAAGAATCTGGTATGCCCATCCAAAAATACCTCACACATCCATACAAAATTTGGAGCTTCCTTCTCCCAAGACTAATCCTCCTAACTAACTTAATGTCACATCATAACTCTTAGGAGTATCTCCATCCATCTTAGGGCTAGGCCCTTCATCCAAGTCCCCCATTATCAACACGTCAAAACAATCTCATCCTTTCTCTAAATCTAATCTCTCTTCAAATTCATCCACTACCATGGGATCCAAAACCAAATTCTCATATGAACAAATATGTAGCAGAACTTATCAATCCATTCGTCCCCATAAAGCCTTACCCTCCTCACTAGGAATTTCCAAAATTCTTTAATTTTAATAGCAAAGGCGGATACACAAGAACATATTCATTCCTTTAAGCACACATGCTACCTTATCACTCATGATCAAGTCCTTACGCTTCACACATTTCCCATGTCTTAGCTAGACTGCGTTCGATTATTATAATGACATCCCACAACATTATTAATTCTCCTTCACTCAACTCATGCAACTATTTCTAGAACATTTCTCAATCAATATTGCATGTAAGATCACTATCACATACCTCTACACCATTAGATAGTATGATGAAAAATCTATTGCATATTTCATCACATGATGGCATGGTATAATCAACCAACTATTATCATCCCTCTATAAAATGAATTAATCAAACTCTTCTCATGGTCTTGTATGAAGAATATCTAATCTACTCTTCAAATACAATCATTCCATACCTTTAAATATGAATTTACCATGGCTCGCAAACTTGAAATCTATGCCATTGATCAAGGCCATATTAATATTCAATCAAATAAACCTAAGTTGCATTCACTAAATCCTCTATGCATGGTAATAAATCCAAGAAAGCCACTAATTTCATCGTGGTTAAATCTTCCTCAGAATCCACTTCTCACATGGAACCTCTATAAAGAGCTCCTATAGATCATCCTAATTATACCCCTCTTGGGAATCTTATAGTGAAATATTTTACAAGTTGATGGAAGTCCATATTATTCGAATTCCTCCCATTCAATGCTTTGATAAATAATGACCCAAACCAACATGGTATCATGAGGAGAATTACTGTAAGTATCACTAAGTCCATGGTCATGACATTAATAAGTGTCACACTTTTAAATACCTTGTCCAAAAACTCATAGAATCTAACTACCTCCAAGTGGATAATCCTAATGCACCACCTAATCAATCTTTTGACGTCTTCAAGCAACCTTTTCCCAATCATTAGCCTAATAATCAAACTCCTCCCTCCACATCATAGGAAACTAACATCCATATAATCAATACTATAAACCAAGATCCAATACCATCACCTACATCCATCATCATGTCACCCATTACATCTACATCTATTTCAAACTCTTCTCCCACACCCACAACTTCATCAACATCTACACATATTTCTACACCCATTATATCTACATCGACTATGTCCACAACTACCACTTCCACATCAATCTCAATTGCACCCACTCCTCTATCCATGCCTACCACATCCTCACCTATCACATATAATCCTTCACCTATATCTAATCCAACATCCACCTTAACATCTTCATGTCACATCCCTACATCCATACCCACTTCCACATCAAACACATCTACTATGATGATCCTACCCACATCAACATTTGAATCTACGACCACATCCACACCATCCCTTGAATCTTCGCCATGTAGACATCCTCACTTAATGTGCCTCCAAGTGAGACTCTCATCCCATTTACAACTCTGATCATTTATACATCAACAAATCCTAAACGTATACAATCCACTCCTTTAGATCTCATCAAGCGAATCATACAAAAACCACTTCCACCTTAAATATCCACCTCTACAATGCAATATACATCACCTAGTGCTACCTATGTAGATCCTCTTATTAAAATAATCATGATTCCCAAAGGTAAATCCTCACAACTAAAGTTTAATAATCCTAGTATGCCCATCCAAAAATACCTCACACATCCATACAAAATTTGGAGCTTCCTTCTCCCAAGACTAATCCTCCTAAGCAACTTAATGTCACATCATAACTCTTAGGAGTATCTCCATCAAACTTAGTGCTAGGCCCTTCATCCAAGTCCCCATTATCAACACGTCAAAACAATCTCATCCTTTCTCTAAATCTAATCTCTCTTCAAATTCTTCCACAT
The DNA here is from genome assembly GCA_018340775.1 of Taxus wallichiana var. yunnanensis. Lineage (NCBI taxonomy): Eukaryota > Viridiplantae > Streptophyta > Pinopsida > Cupressales > Taxaceae > Taxus > Taxus wallichiana. The sequence continues at coordinate 328,841,481 of CM031244.1, forward strand.
ATTCAATTACCAAATAAGAATCCAAACCATCTAAGTCACTGCCAATCAAAACTGAAAACAAGGCACAACCTTCTTTCAAGCCCAAGATATAATCAAAGGCTCTTATAAAACCACCTCAAAATAAGTCATCCCTCTTACCTTCATCCAATATTCCCATGAATATTCCATCCAAAACCCTTTCTTTAACCACCCCCATTGGCTCTTATACAGAAATATTTCAACGCCTACTTTAATCATATTCAATTACCCTTCCACCTATCAAACCCTTCTATCTGTGTGGCCCAAGACCTTCATGGTTTGATTATAGTCTTATTTTTCATATCATCGTGCACGAGGTGATGATACCAAACATTGAAAATCCCTCCAAACTATTATCCATAATATTATCGATGAGGATGATCTTCTCGTTGAAGGAGATCACCCTCTTCCATCTACCAATATCACTTCTTCATCCCAAACTTCATCCACCAAGATCTCTAAATATTACATCGCCATCCCTCCTTTGAAAAAAACTCTTCCAAATAAGGCCCCTTTCTCTTTATTAATGTTGTTTGGATCACCACCCTTTATCACCCCCAGCAATTCCAACTACCTACTCAATTAAAATTCCAAAGAAGGCCCCCTCTCTAGTGAGCTAACTCCACCAAATTTTTCATCAAAACCTAAAGTCCCTATCTTATCTTCTCCTCGACATGATAATATTGAAGAGAGTGTTATGAAACAACTCCATCAGGAACCAGTTAGGATGTAACTTTATAAGCTCATTCAAAGTTCTTGGGATCATAAGAAATCCCTTTTGAATCTCTCAAATGTATCCCTACTCCTAATGATGAGGCTCAACCCTTTGCGTATCTTATTGGAGCCCTTTTTTATTCCACCCCATATCATTCGACAATACTAATATTAATGACATAACACCTGAAGAACATGACCTTCCCCTTTTAATCATTATGTGTATCAATGAAAATTTCATTCTTCATTCTATAATATACAATGGATCTAGAATAAATATCATCTCATCTCATACCTTTGACCAACTTAATCTCCCTAATTCCATTTTCACCCAATCACCCATGATTCTTCAAAGATTCAATGACAGTGTCGTCCCCTCTTTGGGAATAATTATTCTTTCTATCTAGGTTAGTGAAAAACTCCTCCATGGAGTCTTCTATATTTTAGAAGGAGAGTTCAATACAATATCTTCCTTGGATGACCATGGATTTTTAGTTTGCATTGTGTTCCTTCCACCCTTCATCGATGCATTAAATACGAACATGAGGGGAAGATATTAACACTCCCCATTGACATTCCTCCATTCAAATCATGTCACATGACTTATCAACCTAATGACATGCTCATCCCAAAAAAAAAAATTCTTCGGAAGCATCCACTAGGTCATCCGTCTCCACATCCAAAATTTCGAATGATGATTCCTTAGACAAAGTTATAGATCGGCTCACATTGGGGAGTATCACCTTCTCATGCTTAATGCTCTTCCCATACCTCATAGACTCAATAGACCCGATAAAGCTCCAATGTATCAACCTGACATCAGGGATGTCATTCCTTTTGGTCCACCTCATCTTCACACCAATTTCATCTATGGTGGTATCGATCACCCTTCCTCCCACATTGACACTCAATCATACACCAACGACTTTGAAATTATTTATAAGAAATCAGTTTATTACACTTATCTTCATCCCTATGCTGGAAGGGATTTGGAATGGTGCATTATGAATAAGGCATGCATGACCCTCTCATTGACCAATCTATTAAGCCTCATGAAAAATTTGGATTGGGTTTTAAAGAACAATCTATCAACCCTCTCCCTCCATCTTTGGCTCTCATGGACATCGACCCTCCATCTTCTCCATCCCATGAGGTTATGGATATGGATGACACCATGTCCATCTCCTCTATATTTTTTAATCTCCACCATTACCTTGGGACTGGTCACTTATCAGTGTGAAGGTGAAACTAGGTCCCTCCCTCTTCAATTTCCAAATATGATAGAGGAAGATTCCCCTATCATTGACATTATTCAATGCATCAACGATGATTCCATCCTCTCTTACATGGGGGCAGAATATTCCTATCTTCATAAGACCTTACCACCAAACATATCCACCCTTATTAATGAATCCACCATCAATATCAACATAGGGACTCCTGCAAGAGCCTCACATCCTCAAAGTGGGTCAATCCCTTAATCCTAAAGAGCTTGAATCTTTTATTGCTTTCCTTTGTTGACATAGCCAAGACTATGGAAGGTCATATGCTGAAATTCTGGGAATTGATCCTTCCATTCTTCTCCATAACATTATAACCTTTCCTAACACTAATCCATTTAAGTAGAAACTTCATAACATAAACCCTCGAGTTGTCATCTTTGTCAAAGAGGAGTTGTAACACCTTCTTTTAGCTAATTTCATCATTCTTATCGACTATCCTTAATGGGTTTCCAAAATTGTACTTATTACTAAAGCTTCAGGAAAGCTCCACATATGCATTCACTTTCAATAGTTAAACCTTGCTTTCCCTAAATAATATTTCCCTCTTCCTAACATTGACCAAATCATAGACCTCACCACATGCCATGAGATGCTTTTTCTTATGGATGCTTTCTCTGGGTATAATCAAATCCTTATCACACCAGAAGATCAACATAATAATTCCTTTATCACTCCTTGGTGGAATTTATCTTATCACGTTATGCCCTTTGGTTTGAAAATATGCTAGAGCCACCTATCGGGAGTTTTGACTTACATATTTCATGACCTCATTCACAAAACTATAGAGGACTACATAGATGACCTTATGGGTAAATCTAAGCATCAATACGACCACATTTCCATCCTTAAAGTCCTTTTCAACTACCTTATCTCGCTTCTTCCTCCATATTAATCTTGTCAAGTGTGTGTTTGGAGTCTTAACTACCAAAATCCTTGGCTTCATCGTTTTATCGGGGGTATTGAAAATGACCCTCTAAAATCAAGGCCATACTCAAGATGCTTCCTCCTTCTAATCTAAAGTAGCTTTACAAAGATCCAAAGTTGACTTCAATCATTTCTTCACTTCATCTCGTAATTTTTTGACCATCGTCAACCCTTTCTCCATATTATTCACAAATATATTGACTTTAATTGAGACCATAAATTTTAAAAGGCCTTTGATGATATCAAGTTGTATATGTTATCCCCGCCTATTCTCACACCTCCATGTGATGGGGATCCTTTCTATTTCTATATCTCTCGCATCCAATCATGCTCTGGGTGCTATTTTAGCACATCACGATGAGAAAGGTAGGGATCAGGCTATGTATTAAATTAGTCACACCCTTCATGGGTATGAGACCCGCTACATCAAGCTGAAAATATTTGGTGCACTCTTTTCTTTGTAACCTCCAAGCTTCTCCACTACCTTCTCAATTATAAGACTTATGTTATCACTGGATTTCATCTTCTCAAGACCATGCATTTCAAGCCTTACCATAGTGATTGCATCACTCGATGGCTCATGCTCATGTCCGAGTTTAATCTAGAGTTCATCTCGAATAAATAAATCAAGGTCCAAGATATCGTGGATCAATTAGATGATTCCCCTCTTCCTGATAATCACCTTCCTCATGATCAATTTCCAGATGATTCTATCAACACCTTTTACCATGAGTTTTCTCCTCTTAAAATGATGCTCTTCTTTGATGGATCTAAGTGTCGACAAGGGGGAGGCATTGGCATCATTATCATTCCTCCTTGGGATACTCCTATCCCCCTCTCTTATAAGATTAATTTTGAATGCACCAACAATATGGCTGAGTATGAAGCCCTCATCTTAGGCCTTCAAATTATTTTCTTATTTAGCATCCAAATCCTTGATATCTATGGGGATTCTCAACTCATCATTAATAAAGTCAAAGGCATCTATCAATGTAAAAATGAAATCCTTTAAAAGTATAAGGACATTGTTGACTTCCTTCTTAGAGAATTTTATTTCTACACTCTTCAAAACCATCCCTCATTCATCCAATCATTTTGTAGACACTATGGATTCCCTTGCCTCTCTCATCCCTTGTTCTATAGAAGAATATAAGCTCTCTGTCATCATTCGAGAGAATTGATAAAATAACACCTTAACAAGTTCCCTCGTGTTAATATTGTCGAATCCAACCCTTGTGATCTCTAGTATTCTCAAATATTTGACTATATTTCTCAATCCATTATCTCTTCCCACTTATCTAAACATGGTAGTAGGTTATTTATTCAACGTGCTAACCATTATGTCATCCTTGGCAATATCCTCTATAAGTGTGGCTTCGATGACATCTTGCTTCATTTCCTTAAGTCTCATGAATCCACTTGAGCTATCTAAGAAGTCCACAATGACATCTGTGGTGGAAATTTTAGTGATTTGGTTGTTGCCAAATGCATCCTTTACATGGGTTATTATTGGACCTCTCTCAATCAATATTGTTGTGAGTACATTAAGAAATGCATCAAATGCTAGCAATATTTCAATCTAATTCGTATTCCTAATCAAAGGCCGTTGTATCGACTCAGGATCTTTGGCATATCTCACAATTGGGACTCAACCTCATAGGCCTCATCAATCCGCATTCCTCTCAATGCCATCATTTTATCATCATTTCTACTAATTATTTCACCAAATGGGTGGAAGCCATTCCACTTGCATCAACTAAAGCTAATCAAAATTTTAATTTCTTCTATCAACATATCATTTTCCATTTTGGAATTACTCACAAAATCATCATGAACAATGGAAATTTCTTCAAAAATAATGACCTCAAGAATCTTTGTGAATCTTTAAATATTAATCTCAACTTATCTTCTCCATAATACCCTTAAGATAAAGGACAAGCCGAATCCACTAACAAAACCCTTTGCAATATCCTTACCAATACTACTGATAAATCAGGTTGTAATTGGCACCTTCATATCCCTTCACTCTTTGGGCTTATTAGACTAACATCCACACCTCTACAGTACTACTCCTTTCTCTCTTGTTTACGGTTATAAGGCCGTTCTTCCTCTAGAAGTCCAAATCCCATATTTGTGCATATCTCTTTATGACTTTGTCTCGATGAAGACTATCACCAAACACGTCTAGCACAACTTGAGTTGTTAGACAAATGTCACCTTCTCACTCTTGAACATCATCATTTCTACCAAGAGTGCATCAAACATGCTTATAAAAACATCTCAAGGAATGTGAATTTAACATCGGTGACCTTGTCCTTAAAGAAAATCAAAACGTCACTACTCTAGAAAGGAGTCAACGCAGAAAGTTTTATCCTAACTAGATTGGACCTTATATTATCACACATAATTATGGGTCTGGAGCCTATCTTTTGGATTCTCTTGATGGTAAACTAGAAACATAACCTCTTAATGCATTACACTTGTAGACTTTATATTATTAACATATCTACTAATGTGAACTTAGTCATCTCAATATTCATCCATCCATCATTAACCTCTTCCATATTTCATCGTAATGATTTGGAATTATGTGGTCTACCATCACTTTCCTATCTATGACCTTGAATATGGGCACCACGGCTCTTCTCATAGCATATTCCTTATGGAAAAGTTCCTCCTTCTAGGTGGGAACCCCGTAATCATTACATCCACTTCCTTCTTATTTACCTACTAGAACCATGCTAAGGGTCCACAAGTGTCACTTGTACATTATTCATCCCCTCCTAAGTGGTTTACCTAGATATCCCTAGCTCTTCCATAAAAATTCAAATTCCTGGATGCTCATTTTAAAAGCTATCTTTCAAAAAAAAAAACATACTACTCCCTTGAAGGACAACTTTCATGCATATTTTATCTTTCATTCATAAAAGAAAAAATACAAAATTCAAAAGCATAAAAGAAAAATGTAAACCACTCCATCAAAGTATGGTTACCATCTCATATCATGGAAGAAAAGGCTTCCCAAATTGATCAGCCCTATATATACTCAAAACTCAAAAGTCGAGTATCCTAAGAAAGCTTCCCGCATCGATCCAATTTATAATCCATAGAAAACTTCCCTCATGTATTAGTTTGTGCCATATTTCTCGAGCTCAGGCATAGACAAGGAACACCCACCTAAAGAGAAACTATATTTCCGCATACGAGTTACATTTGAATCCCTTATGTCATGTAGACATTAGGTCTATAATCTCACTATCCATATCTTCCCTCATGACCCTTGGGATTACTAATTAGTGATGGTTATGTGTTACAACATGCTATTGTATTCAAGTGCATTTCCTTGATTGAATCCATTTTTGTTTACCTCATTGACGGTTCAAAGAATCGTTTCTTCATGCACTCCTTGCCACGATTGAGTTTCATCCTCTCATTTTTGGTTACTCTCTATCGAATTCAAATCCTTTTTCTCACTTCTTATTTATCTATTTCTCTCCCCAATATCACCATCTCATCCATGCCTATGTGTATATTTCTAAATACATCTAACATGTTTTAATATCAAAAATTTGTATGCCATATCATCTATGTCTAACACATTTCTAAATTCACTACATCATTTGTATCCATTTCATAATTAGGTCTAACAACTATCTATCCATTTCTAATAGCACTTATTTATCATCTATATATATTATGAACATCACATCACATCCAAATCTAATCCATAATCATCATATAACATCTAAATCTAACATCATCAACATAATCCAAATCCATAATCATCATAAAACATATAAATCTAACATAATATAATCAAATCCATAAATCAACACATAACACATGATAAATCACAACCAAAATCATATCATATATATACCATCATCATCAAAATACATCTACACATCCATGACAAACCACTAAGGCCCATGTCTTAAAGTGATATGTCCTCAAAATTTATGAGCTCTACATATGATAATATCAAATATTTCCCAGCTAGGAAGGTGCATGTACCTCTCTTTGGGCCTCATATCCTCCATTATGGCACGGAGCTCACTATGGTTATTCCAAATTCATTGTGCTCCCCGATGGCGCGAGTTTCACTCCATCCCCGAATCCTCACTGCTCTGTAAGATATGTTGCATATCTCTATACTCGTGGAAGCCTCAACGTCATAATGTAATCATAATAGTTCACCTCAACTACTAATTCCTGTATGCGATATAAAGGAATAGTACTTGGTGGTGCCATCTACCTGACTCCTTGTGATGCTGCTAGCTCTCCAGTCTCGACTCCACTTTGCTAATATAGGACCGAGGTTTCCAAATATAGACTTGTAGGCCTCTCTCTACCTCCTATATTTGTCTCACTTTGTTGGATGGTCGGGTCCCTCTCTGGTGTGCCACGTCCCTCTCCTTATGAGATGTATCACACTTGACACATAAGTGAGCCATCACCGATGCCGCCCATCCATCTCCACCCTCATACTTTCCCTGGAACAACCTCCTCCCAAATCCAACATGAGATCAACCTCTCCTCCACTACGATCTTCCCATGATGTTGTCATCCACTTTGTGAATACCACTCCAAATCTAACATCATCATCATCATCCTCATCCCATGGTACTCCAGCCTCCTCTCGTGGGTCTATCATCTTGGGAAGAGGAAATTCACTCTATGTCTCATCTCACCTATATCTAATAGGCTCCCACAGAACAATCTGCTCAACTCCAAATTGTCACATGAGTCATGGAAAATACACCACCTCTAGCATCTCGGGTCTCCTCCCATGCACCCATCTAGTCCTCATCATCCCTACTAGCTCCACATATTCTCCGGGCCATGTAGGAAAATCATGGTATGGCCTCCATCTCACATGATCCACATCTAACTCCCCCGATCTCTCGAAACTTACCACTCCTATCCTCTCTCCCCTTTGTCACCATGAGCTTGATCGGCTCACCAACTCGAAATGCAATCGATAGATCGATATGATCCCATGTAACCCATGAGATACTTGGTGGCTTGATCATTACAATATCTTTGATACCCATAAAAATTTAACAAAAATCCAACATATAAACTCCGACCTCCTCTCAACCGCATATATCCATAAATCATGATAAACTCGCGCTAGCAAGGCAGCCCAAATGCAAAGCTGTAGACACTGTAGTTTGATCAAAGCACTATTATTCCTAATATTACACTAACTACTCTCCTCCTCACAAATTGATGACACATCATCAGTTAAACCTATCTAACTCCCCTCTTTACGGCACTCTTTTGATCGTATTCCTCACGATAAACCATTGGAACAGTTATTATAGCTTCGTTCGAGACTAAATCACCTTCTTATCCTCTTCTAATATAATTTTATTAGATTCTAGGACTATAAATCCATTTCATTGGATTGATTAGACCTCTCAGAACCCTCTCAAAATCCTAATTACTCTCTAAACATGGTTAACTAGTCTTAACCATGGTCAATCTCTTCTAAACCTAGTCAAATCTTACTTTGACTTGCTAAAAGTGCTTTTTGGATTTTTGCATTTGTCCCACATGCACCCAAATCTCCCACTTTCCCAAATGGAAAACTATAAATAGGGCTACCCCCTCTCATTTCTAAGAACTCTCCTTCTTCCTAACATAAACTATAGCATTTTGCTTAGGGTTTAGAGCTTACTTCATTTCTTTTATTAAGCTATTGCTTTTGCCATTGCACTACACACAAACTTTGAGTAAATGGGAAGAACCATTGGCCTTGAAGCCATTAATGGTGAGCTCCCATTCTCATAATCATAAACTGATTTCTTAGATCCTTATTAGGTTCATTTATTTAAAGCTTTCAAGAATAGAGGATTGCTAAAAATGTTAGTTTGCTTGTTTCTTTCAATTTTAATGCATGCAAAGTATGAATCCTTGTTTATTTCTTATATGATGGTCCATTGATCAGTTTTTTCAAAGCCTTTAGGGTTTCTTTAGAGATTATTACCCCATATCCATGGATTTTAATACTTTTCATTGAATGCATTTGGCACGCCCGGTGGGACACTTATGTCCATCCTCCATTAATGGAGGTATTTTAAGTTTTTCAAAGTTCACTTACAAGTTTTTTAGAGGAAAAAACTTGTTATTTGCTTATTTCCATTTCTAAAACTAGTTAAATCACCCTTATTTGCATATATTTTGTGGGTTTGAACTAGAAATAGCCTACTTTGACTAACAACTAACTTGTATACTTTTGAAAATTTTCAAATCCGTGAGTTTTACTGAGGTTTTACACAGGTGCACATAGGTGTCATAAAGGGGCACGCCCCATCGGAACCCTCACGTCCCCATCGAAATAGGTGCGCACTGCCTGGTCGCATACCCTTCATTGAAAATTCTTTTTTCAAAGAGGCATGTGTACACGTTAAGCGTTACGCGTCTACGTCGACTTGCATGCATCTCTGTCTCTCTAGATGCTCGGTGTATAGGACCCCACTCTGTAAACCTATATTTTTACCTAGGCACGTATATGTTGAAACATACACATATCCGTTGTTTACCATGCATCTTTGTCTCTCTGGATGCGCTGGGGTATTCTCGATATATTGTGGTTTTTAATAATTTTGTTTTGCAGAGTATCCATTGAGATAGATGCATCCACGTCAAAACCCTAACATACCTATTAAATACGCCCACATAGGTGTTATTGCCCCTGTCATTCCTTATTTCCATACATCTACATTGGTTGGGGTGTGCATCCTTCGGCTAGAGTGCACTAGTGTCATTCTGGGCATGTAAGTGTCTCGTGTTAAAATTTGAAAAAAATTCCTCCAGTGCTATAAAATCATTCTTTTAAACTTTTATTTTTTTAAGACTAACAAGGTAGATACAAGGTTTTATTTTTGATAGTTCGGCTTTCTATAGTTTAAGTTTTTTCAGTTCTTATCTTGAACAAGGATTGTAAAGTGCGTATGCTCTCTCCTCACACCTTCAATGTGATATTGGAGATCAAAACACATATACAACCTTGTGTCACATTTTAAAAGCACTTGTTCTATGATTCTACAGGATAAAGTAACTTTCATATGATTTAGTGGAATTTTCACATTGCGTATGCTCTTCCTTCGCGTCCTTACGTGATCTTAGGAATCAAAAGCAAGGTGTACGTTCTCTTTCTTGATATCAATTTACAAACTAGAAACTTACTAAACTTGTAATTTACAGGACCTAACGCTTTTCAAAGAAAGGCATCAAAATGAGACACAAGACTACTAATACACATGTTTACATGTAGGTTTCCAAATGGTGTGCCACTTAAAACCACATTTAAGTTAAAAAGATAAAAAAGCACACCATGCCCTTTACACTATACTTCAGGTTTTGGAAAATGGTATGTCCTTATCCGCTTAACTAGAACATAACCCCTTTAGAATAATGCCTTAAGATACAACAATGGGGGTGGTTCGGGAACCCTAAAGTAATCCACCTTTGAGTAACCTCGTGGATGAAACAGAAGCGCCCGCTTACCCACTTGACTAGTTTTTCATTATGAGTTTGGCGTTACAAGTTGTCCATATGGAGACCCTAGTGAGAGTACACGATGGATGCATTTATTTCCCACTGTGCTTAAAGGGGGTAAAGTAAAGCCTAGATACTCCCAAATTAGTTAGTGTGACTTTTTGGTTAAATCAAGCCTGCTTAGATGACTTGTGAAACCTAGTTGAGAGATCTTGTTATGGAATCCATTATTTCTTGGAGCCCACTTTGCTAGTCTGTTGTTGCGTCAAGCCATCACAAAGTGACAAATTACTTGGAGTCTAAACCATGTTTTTCGAATAAGGTAAAGTGTCCACTTAAGTTCGACCTAAGTGCCTTTTATCATGAAAATTCGATGACATATCACTTAGCTTAGCTTCTTTCTTGCCTTTGGACAAGGTGAAGCTTTGCCAAGTGGCACTTAGTTTATTTTTCATCTTTTCAATCTATACCCATGCATTCTTGCTGCCCAATTTTGGGGTGAGAAATAGGCATACCTCGCGTGTCTTGTCAAAGATGGTACTCGCCACTTTTTTTTTCATTTACACCCATCCATGTTCACGGATGGGTTGCTAAACGTCTAAAGTACGGGTAATTTTTCGTATCTTTGATAGTACTTCGGTCTTGATTTCAAGATCATCTTCACTACTACGAGTTTGGTTCATCATATGTCTCTTCTTGAGTTGATAATTTTGCTCGAATTCTAGTCGCAAAATCTTGGCACTTACATTGTGTTTTCAATTCCTTGAAAATGTGATATAAGTCCCTTTTTTGTGTGGCTACTTTGCCGCACAATTAAAAACTTCTTGTTATATTCATTACTTACTTTCGGTTCTAACATCATCTCAAAGACTATAAAAGTGTCAATATCACCTCTATATATATCGTGATAATGTTGTCTTGATACTAACACCTTGCTTGCTTGGTTAATATATCAGGATAGCATTGTTACGATATATATAGTCATGGCATCCACTCTTCGGAGGATTTAGCTTTCATCAAGCACTCAAACTAGTTTTGGTATACCTCGTCGAGAGACTCGCATCGATGTTGCTTTGATACTTAGGCCTTGTTAGATTTCTAACTTGACCTACGTATTGATACGATATTGTCACTATCCATTTTAGGGTATAGGCTTGGTAGTGACTATTCAAGTGATCATTACATTTAAGTGTGCATACGAGTGTTCTTTGGTGAAAACAAATGCATATCATTACCTTTAGAACACTTTGTCACATTTCAAAATTCACCTCGAACAACTTGCAAAATCTTACATTTAGGGATCACGTTAGCCTCGTCTAAAATTTAAACCGATGATCCCTAGAATCAAGAATATGGAAACCAAATCCAATGAACAAGACTTAAGAGAAAACCCTTTCGAAACCTTCCCATTTAGTGGAAACAATCTAGTGCCTCTCTTTTCACAAGTCAAGGATGCGGAGCCATTAATTGACCACAGTGGAGAAGAGTCTAGACTCTTCTGGAGAGCAACAAAAATTAGACCTAGGTAGATTCGATGAACTCTTGTATTATAACAGAGACCAAGTACTTGCAAGAGTCTTAGAACTAGGAGCTAAACTTCCACATGAACGCGAAGTAGAAACCAAAGTCATTAATCACAAAATAGAAGAACGAGTATCCCTCTTAGACATGGATAACCCCTTTGATATGGGGTATGCCTCTACTTGGGCAGCATCATACCATTGTCAAAGGAGATCCATCACAATGGCCTCATTACAAAGCTTCACGTAAAGTGAAGATTGAGCGCAAAGCCTCACCTCCTCCTAAGTTTGATGAGGAAGAGGATCATTTAGTCCAAGAAGAGTACCTTCAAAAATAGATCTTGAAATTGAGCCAGAAATTAGCAACCCTAGGCTCTTCAAGAAGAAACATATACAAATACAAAGACAAAAAAAAAACTAGCGAGTTTCACTTTGATCCATACACTGACACTACCTTTAAGGCGATTAAGCCACAAAGACCGATGTCACCTAGTAAAGAACAACTCATTCAGAAAGAGTTACAATCGATGAAAGACACACTTACTACCCTACAAGAGGGAAACGTAGGCCATAGTAGGAAGTAATTATATGAGGAATTGTGCCCTTATCCATTCGACAAGGACATGCTACGGAAACCCTTCCCAAAGCACTTCACCGTTCCAAAGTTTGACAAATATAAAGGTAAAGGTGATCCTCAAGATCACATCAAAGACTTTTATATGGCTTTCAAGAGGTCGCATATAGCGATAATTTTTGATACAGCTCTTCCCTCTCAGCCTAGGAGCTTTGGCATTAGAATGGTTCTTTAGCATACCTAAAGGATCTATTACAACATGGCCTGTGTTGGCAGAGAAATTTGTACGTCATTATTCCTTTAACATGGAAAATGATATCATGATGAATGACCTTTGTAATGTAAAGAAAAAACCCAATGATACCTTTGTAGGATTTTTACAATGATGGAGAGGGTTGGCAAGTCATTTCCCTTGTGCCTTACCAGAAAAATAGCTAGTGAAAATTTTTGTTCCTAACTTAAACCCAAAGATAGCCTTCGATTTATAGATGCACTGTGGCTTAAAATTTGAGGAAGTCATAGAGAAAGGTGGTCAGTTCGAGAAAGCCCTCATTGTGAAGGGTACACTTAAACCGATTGTTAAAGACAAACATGAAGCAAAATTTATAGAAAATTTGAAGTTATTCAATAAGAACAAGAATGTCATTGGTGATGGCATTAGACTCCAAAAGAGTCCAAGCCGTGTAGACAGGACCACTTTTAAAGCTATCACAAAGACCTCCTATAAAGGCCCCCACTAAGAATACATTTACACCATTAACAGAATCCCTATCTGCCATACTAAAACAATTAGATGATGTAAAAATGGTGGAATATCCAACTGCAATAGTACCGTACCCAGAAAATTTTCCAAAACCTAGTTGGTTCAAATACCATGACTACTTCAACTTCTAATGTGTTAAAGGACACAAGAAAAATATGTGTTTAAGACTACGACATTACATACAAGACCTCATTGAAGAGGGAAAAATCATCATAGAGTCTCCCCGATTCAGGACAAGGTCCAAATGAGAAAATAGGTATATATAAAGATCCTTTCCCTAATCATGTAGATAAAAAGAAAAGGAAACTAGATCACAGGAAAACTTCCAATGACTATAGGACTGCCTCTTATGTTTATCTCAGTAATGATAGTCCCTTTGATTCCCTCATAGGATGTATCATTCATCTGATGAACATGTCAACACTATTAGGATCTTAGAAAAGAGTTTTGTAGTAGGGACGCGACGTGCTCGTTTAATCATACCCAATCCCCTACCTATTCCCTAGGAAAGTCAGTATAATTTGATAGACCAGTTAGAGAAAACACCTGCTAAGATATCCATTTTAGATCTCCTCAAAATCTCTACTGCCCATAAGAACATACTATATAAAACATTACAAAATTTAGGAGTATCTACAGATGTAGATCCCACACACCTTCAAGATATGGTTTCTCACCTTGAATCCCAGGATCATATTAATTTCGATCGCACCGCAATCCCGCATAATGACCCAGAGCATAACTTACCCTTGTATCTAGAAGTGGTTGTTATCCATCGCAAAATCAAGAGAGTACTTGTGGACGGTGGATATGGTCTAAACATTTGTACCTTGAAGTTGGTTAAGAAGCTAGGCCATTCGAAACGAAGCTAGGGGCCAAGACTATCACAATCACAACATATGACAATGAAGAACGAGAATCAGTAGGTACTATAGTAGTTCCCATGGAATTAGGCCCAACTTTTCATGACACGACATTTCTTGTCCTTGACTTGGACCTTCCATAAAACATGTTCTTGTGGCACCCATGGATCCATGCCATGAGGCCATTCCATCGAATTTCCATAAATATATCAAGCTATGTCATGAAGGTCACGTAGTTACCATTCTAGGTGACTCGGAACCATTCACACATTGTAGGGCATCACATAGTTTCTCTTGTGTGGCTTATGAGTGTCCTTGATTGATGTTGTCATCCCCTCCAAATAAAAGCTATTAAGAAACAGGAAGATTTAGAATCACTCACACCTTACAATCAGGATTTTCCTTCATTAGTCAACCCTTTTGCATCATGGGAGGCAACGTCGGAAAAATATGGCCCAGGTGAGCCATTCACTCTTGAACAAGATTTGTTAATATAAGATTTATCAGTGTCACCTAGAACACGGGGTAAGCCTTATTTTTAGTTCAAGAGTACACGGGAGCCATGTCCTAAACCATTGGACAAAATTTTTCCCTAGTGGTCTCCTATATGAAGAGAAGTTGTTAGAATATCCAACTAGAAGAGTACTAGAAAGAAACATGGCTTCATGTCATCAAGCACCCCAGTACATCAAAGGTCACCGCATGATGTTTGTCATGGGTTACAAAGTGGGTTCGGATGTGGAATCAATACACAAGGCCGGTTAGAGCCCATTCTCGATCCCTCGTTTTAAGTCTAATAAGCATGGTCTTGAGATAAGACCTCATGATACTCCACCCTTTGAGTTGGATGCTACCTAAATCTCGAATGTGAGGACATTTCATCTCATTCTAATAGCGATGTAGATTCCCAGTGTAGCCTCTACGAGGATCTTTCTTCCACTAACCTATTCCCAGAATCATTGTCCTTACCTTATCTAAATCCATCCCTTTAACCAATTATCAAGTAGCCCTTGTATATCCTGAACTTATAGATTGGGATCAACAACTTCACGTGCCACTAGACTTATTTGAAAATGATGAGGCATTTGCAGAGTTCATGGGACTCAAGGATTTTATTCTAGTTGGGGACCACAAGAAAGGATTTGTAATTCAAATAGACACTGTTCATACTTTGGAGAAGAAGCAGAGATGTGTGGACATTTGAGTAAGAATATGGTAACTAAGAGTACAAGCACTTCCGAGAAACTTGGCAAAAAGGATAGACGGAAGTCTCACAGTGACAAACTTTTTGAAACACTCATAGATAAACAAAACCAAGAATATGTGGATGAAGTGGTTTATCCACTTAGGGATGATGAGGGGCTGCCGCAGAGGTTGTTCTTACTCTTCCCCCTTATCCTATGTGGATGGAATATACTTCTAAGATTCTTGTTGAGGAAATAATCATCATCAACATATGCTTAGAAAAGAAGCCTAGAATGATAAATTTGGGAGCTTCACTCTCTACTCAAGAACATAAGGTCTTTGTAGAGCTACTAAGAGAATATGCAGATATATTCACATGGACATACGCAGATATGCTTGGTTTGGACCCAAAATTAGTCATGCACAACCTTGTTGTGCACCCAGATGCCAAACCCATCAAGTAGAAATTGAGAAAGATGCACCCTAAGGTTGCGCTCCTTGTCAAAGAAGAATTGGAAAAAAATACTAGCTGCTGATTTTATTAATCCCATAAAATATTCGAATGAATCTCCAACATAGTCCCTATATAGAAGAAACATGTGGGAATAAGGATCTTTCTTGATTTCCATGACATCAATAAAGCATGTCCCAAGGATGACTTACCCTTTCCCAACATTGATATGATCATAGATTCCACTACTGGTTATGAAATGTTATCCTTAATGGATGGATTTTTAGGTTATAACCAGATCTGATTGAAAAAAAGATCAACATAAAACAACATTCATCACCCCTTGGGGAAACTTTTGCTACAAATTCATGCCTTTTGGACTCAAGAATTCCATAGCCACTTACTAACACGCCATGACTGTCATCTTCCATGATATGATGAATGACATCATGGAAGAGTATGTTGATGACATCCTAGCTAAATCAAAGAGCAGAGAAGAGCATCCAGAGGTGCTTAGGCATATCTTTCAGTGTCTCAGGGATTATAAGGTGCCTTAAACCCCAAGATGTGTGTCTTTGGTGTTCTATCAGAAAATATCTTGGGTTTCATAGTTTCACAGAGAGGGATATAAGTGGAACCTACTAAGGTCACAACTATTATAGAAATGCCTCCACCTACAACTCTCAAACAAATAAGGAGTTTACAAGGAAACATTTAGGAAATTATTCGCTTCATTTCACAACTTGCGGATAAGTGTCACCCGTTTACCCATTTACTGAAGAAAGACATTGCATTCAATTGGGGACCTGACTATCAGAAGGCATTTGCATTACTCAAGAAATACCTTGTCAATCCACCTATACTCATGCCACCTACCCCAGGTGAACCTCTCCTCTTGTACATTTCTCGCCACCAGTTTTCTATTGGTGCACTGCTTTCCCAATATGATCTAGGCCATAAAGAAAGAGCAGTTTATTATCTTAGTCACACCTTGATTTCTTATGAGTTTAATTATCTCGTAAATTGAAAAGGCCTGCTTGGCAATTGTCTTTACCTTCCAAAAGCTTCGACATTATCTCCTAAATAATAAAACCAAACTCATAACTAAAGTTGATCCTCTCAAGTACCTTTAATCCAAACCCTCCCTCACAGGCCGAATGGCTAATTGGATCATTATCCTAAGTGAATTCGATATTGATTTTGTGAATCAGAAGTCCTTAAAAGGACAGGTGTTAGGTGACCGGTTGGCGAAGCTCCTCTCTTACCGTAGGATGAACCTTTGTGTCTGGATCTACTAGATGCATCTATGATGTACATTAAAGAATCCACATAATGGTAGGTCCATTTTGATGGATCGTTCACCTTCCATGGATCAGGATCATGAGTGGTGCTCATCACTCCCACAGGGGAGGTCATACCAAGAGCATTCCGGTTGGGATTTCCGTGCACTAAGAACATTACGGAATATGAAGCACTCATCGCTGGCCTCAAGCTAGTTATTACTAAAAACATTAGACAACTATGAGTTGTTGGAGACTCCCAACTTATCATTAAACAAGTTAATGATGAGTATAAAGTTAAATATGAGAAACTCATTCCATATAAGAAAATGGTCAAAACTCTGAAGGAATAATTTACACATATCATATTTGAGCAAAATCCAAGGTCGCATAATAGATCCGTAGATGTTATGGCTATAATTGGGTCACTCTTGTGCATTCCACCTGAGGAGAGTAAAATGACTTTCTTCATAGAGCATTTACAAATTCCCACATATGATATGCCGAGTCATGTTTGGCATGTGAAGTTGTTGGTCCTTTATCCCCCTAGTATGACCCTATCTTCCGATATCTACAAAATGGCACTTCCCCCAGACATTACCCATTCTGAAAAGAAAGTACTTATCTATTGTATAGCCCGTTATACCCTCCTAGGAGGCACCCTTTATCATCGTGACTACAACGGGAATCTCATTGTTTAGATGTTACTAGCTCAATCCATGCTATTAAGGAAGTAGACGGTGGTATTTTTGGAGCACACACCAGCGGCATGGTATTAGCTAAGAAACTATTGAGAGTAGGCTATTATTGGCCTACCATGGAATCATATTGTTGTAACTTTGTAAAGAAATGTGAACTTTACCACAAATATGGAAACTTAATACATGCGTGAGAACAGGCTTTATAGCCTATTGAAACTCCTTGGCCTTTTTCTAAATGGGGCCTAGATCTCATAAGGAAGCTCCATCCTTCTTATTCAAATGGCCACACCACATTAAAAATGCCACCGAATATTTTACTAAATGGGTAGAGGTTGTCCCTCTTACTTATGTCACCGATGCGCAAATCTCCAAATTCATCATGAACCATCTCATATGTCATTATGGTATCCCTTCAGCCATTGTCACTGATAATGGTAAATCCTTCAAGAAAAAATTGATTAAAACCTTGTGTCAACGCTTCCATATTCAGCTCAAGTGGTCTACCCCCTATTACCCCCAAGGTAATGGACAAGAGGAAGCTACCAATAAAACTATTGTATGGATCATGGAGAAAATGGTAAGTAAGACTGGCCATAATTGACACTTGCAAATACATCCCGCCCTCTCAAAGATATCGAACCTCCATTCACACTCCTACAGGTGTGACTCCATATTCACTTGTCTATGGCACTTGAATCTATCATACCTTTGGAAGTGGAGATTCCCTCCTTATAATATCTCTCGGATACTATCTTGATAAAGAAGAGGACTACAAAGTCACTCGATTGGAAGAATTGGAACTATTAGATGAAAAGCGTATTAGAGAATTCAATCACCGAAAGTGTATCGAATGGGAGTATATAGGGGATACAATAAACGAATCATTCATCAAGAATTTTATGTAGGTGATCTAGTTCTAAAGAAAAATAAGAAGAAAACCATCAAATACAGAGAAAAGAAAGGTAAGTTTGAAGCCAATTGGCTAGGCCCTTATGTGGTGGTTGCTAAGTATGGATCAAGATCTTATAAACTTGCATACTCAGATGGTGAAGAGCTTCCAAATCCTATGAACACCATGCACCTTAAGTGGTTCTATGCTTAAGCATGACACGAATATCAGATAAGAACTAAAAAATTAAAAAAAAAAAGGAAAAACAAGCCAAAAATGTTATATCGAGAAAACAGTAAAGCAAAAAGGTGTCGTCCACATGTGAAAACCACACAATTGTGGCATAGTGTGTAGGTATTTGAGTGACAAATAGTTTCCAGTGCTTAAGGAATATCCCTCATTCACAAGCTACTCTTGCACTAGGATGGGTAATTCTCACCACTTTCTAAGGGTTAGTTTCCCTTGCTAGGTCCAAGAACCCTACCAAGTATACCTTAAAAAGCATGTGATCGACTTTTTTACTCTTGTATCTGCATGAAGGATGTTTCCTTTGTATGTTCCCATCTAACACTTGGGGAACCTTCACATTCCACTTCCTCGTACATAAGTGTGTGGCATTCTGTCTTTTGTATATTCCCACATCACAATGGGAGCATCCACACTTATTTGTTCTTTTACATTACTTCGAGCAGCATGACCTTAGAAAATACCTAAACAACTAGAAAATTTCCCTTTTAGGGACTAAGCTACATCAACTTCACAACGTTATCTTAGAGAAACCCTTGAAAACAATGTAAATAGTAGCTTTGAAAACATATCTTTCTAGATAAACCCAAAAACATTAGAAAACATATATCAATGTTGTCCTTGCAAAAACAAAGTAGTATTTAAGGATCTCTTTTAGTTGTTGGTTTGTATAGTGCTAATATGTTGATGTTTCTCATTGTATATTTTTAGGAAAAATGTGTTTTCTTATCTTAGATTGAATCTTGTTTAATTTAGGTTGTGTATTGCATTAAATTCATTCTTGTGTAAAAACATTGGTATGACCACATCACCTGTTGTATGCATTTATTAGGATTCATTTTACTTACTTGGATTAAAATTACAATTTGATCTCTTTGGTATGTTTAATAAATTCATGTCTTATGCATCTTAAAATTGTGTTGTAGCGTATAGGTATAGTTGTTTAGCTTTGTTAAATTTCGCTTGGTGTGTTTATTTTTGCACAGCTTGTTTGTTGTCGCATCTATCATCTACCATTCATCACATATATAGAAATGCTAAGTATTACATCATGCATTAATGCTAAGCTAATCATCACATATCGTATCATCAATGGGGAAAGACGGGTTGCATATGATCAAAATCTATCCCTCCCGCACCAATATCATCTAGTATCATCCCAAGTGCTAGAGTATGAAATCGAACATCCCATAAATAAAAAACATGCAATATCAACTGCAAGTATATCATCAATATGAAAACATGAAACATACACATCTCTAAATCTAAAGTATGTCGGATAAATAGAGGAAACGGAAATCATACATCATGATACATTATTTACGAAACATGAATCATCACCATAAGAGTATAACAAAACAAGAAATGTATAAAGGTCATCAAAATGTCCATATACTATGTGTATCAAGTGTATGTCTCGTGAAGTTAGGTATACAATATCATCTATCCAATATGCCATATAAAAGGGGCATGGATCAATAAGCTGAGCCTTCCTCAAGAGGCATAATCAAAATAATAGTACATCAATGTACGTAAAAATCAGTAAAGGCGAGATTTCGTCAAGAGGCATCCCAAAAATAATGGAACATGAATCTATACAACACTCACAATCAGCCTTCATAAGAGGCATGTATATAGTACATACATCTATACAATGGGAAGAAAAAATAAACCATATCTCTTTCCCTCTCGTGGCTACCTAGACCATGTCCTGGGACGAGAAAAGTGGTGGTTGTGAAGGGCCTACCCAGGGGGACCACCAATGGTCTAGATGGACCTGTGCCTCGATAGCTATGTGATCAAGCATCGAACCGATCTAATTAATTCCCCGATGTACGTGATATAGAACCTATCCTTCTCACATCTAGCTAATCAAAGGGTGTCACACACGCTCTATTAGGACTACTCAAGTAGGCAAATCCTATAGTATAGGGCCTTGCCACTAGTTCTCATAACCTCTGAATCATTTCTACATCACCAAAAGTAGTGGCTTCTTGTATGGTGACATCTCCTCACCTATCAATCTCCCTTATTAGCATAAGCTTGTCTAGTGGCACCAACCTCTCGATATCTATCAGCCAGTAATGGTCTAGACCTCGGCTTGGGCCTCGCTCCTCTGGATAATATAACCCCGCATCTCGAGCCTACGCCGATCTCGCTAAACGATTATGCCCTATATCGGGTCTGTGTCGGTGTAATAGGGTCAATATTTGAGCCCCCTGTGCAGCCATCTCGACCAATCTAGCTCTCTCATGCCACACTATCACTACCCCGAGTGGCCTAAGATTTGGCCCGGTCTCTCTACTCGTTAGGGTGCATGCCTAGGCCCTGGCCTCATCCCTCTCTTCGGACACTGTAGATGTACAAATATCATTGTCTGTAATTATTTTTGTAAACAAACCAACTACCCCTCATCACCACCACCCCCTGGAGCATGAGGTGGTGAGCCCCTACCGAGGAAATACTTACTGTAATGGGGTAGAAACCCCCACTAGAATGCCTACTTTGGAGGAAAATCTACATCTAGTGCCTGGGTGCCTATCTCACCTAAGTCTCGGGTCCCTATCTATTCGTCTGTTGTAATAGAGGATCATGTCCCCTCCCCCTAATATGATGTTGTGCGTCGGGACCACCACCACAATCATCATCATCCCCACCCTCATCACCACTGGGAGGCCCCACTGGAGGAGCCCTCACACCTGCATCATAGGCTACCCTAGGAATGGTCAACCGGCATGGAATCACACCATGGTACCATGGTGCATACTCAGGTGTGCAACCAGGATCTCTAATCTGTCTCAATGGAACCCACATAATAGGTACCACCTATAAGAAGCTGGTCAATGCTCTATCCTAGGAAATCTATGGACCCATATCAAAATACTCCCGAGCCCTACGAGCATACCTCATATCTGGCCCAGGAACATCTTGGGTAATGCCAAACTATCTTTGGCATCGGTCTACTTTGTAAAACTCTCACATATAGTTGCGGCTGCCCAATATAAAATGCTTTGAACTATAGCAAAGTGTTGAGCTCTAATCCATCCTTAAGCCCTTTGGAAATGTCTGTAAGGCCTCCACACTACGGAAGCCTATTATAACTCGTCAAGATTATGGTGGTAATGGTAAGCATCTCCCATATTTGGCTGCACATTGTCCCCAATCAAGACCCAACCCATGGAAGAAGGCTCTCTGGAGCCTGTGCTCTCAAAAGACCTAGGGGAAAACAATGGCTATGTGGTCCCACGCCCAAATCTGAAGTAATCTGGATGGTCCTACCATCTTCTGACGGTAGTAGGTAATCAAATGTAGGTCCCAGTATAAGTGTGCTAGAATGCACTAACCCCAACAAAGTAGGTCTCTTCATCTATCAACCCACATATCACTCTAAGGAGGCCGAGTGGAAATAAAGCACCGTCTTGTTAGGGAGTAGAACTCCACTGAAAAAGGCTATCATGTAAACTACCACCCGATCTTGCTCGGGATCCTCAATACACTTTGTGATAATCTAACAGTCATCCCATGATGCGGTATCGTCTTGACACCAAATAACTCGAAATGCATCACTCGATATTAGGCAAGTGGCTTATAAACTGGATCAATCGAACTGGATCGAAACCCAAATAATGTGCCACACGTCCTCCAACATAATTATGATCTCATCGGTAAGGAGCCAAAAGCACTGACTCTCACTATGCCACCTTTCCGACATGGCTATGAGGAGGCCATGATCTAGTGTAATCTAGGGCATATCAGCCACATAGGCCAATCTGTGACATATAGGAGGATATCTAATATACTCTTATCATCCTCGTTGAACTGCACCTCTATCACCGCTAGTTGACCATATCGCTCACATGTGTGAAGCAAGGGGAATATACGTTGCATCACAAACACATGTGTTAGGCACAATTCTATCTAGGTCAATCTCATTTTCTAAGAAAAATGCTTCTTTCAGTCATCTAACATACTCATTTTTCCTTTCTTATATACCAATCTAGTCTATCTTCTTCTCTGCTTAGCTATTTTGCTGAAAAGGGTACTTTGCCCCCTTTTTCCCGACGCATACACACCCCTACCGATGTATATGTTCCCCCTCTATTTCTACAAAAATTTCAAAATTTTCACAGGATGCATATGCACCCAATAGGACGCCTACATGTGCGCTTCGACACATGTGTGAGCGTGCCCCTGTTCTAACTACCCTGCACACATGTGTGCCCTTCCTAACACTAACACATCTAGTTTGACACGCGTGGGTGCACATCTGTGTTCCTCCCCAACGGATGCACGTGCATGTATCCACTTTTTTGAGATACACATACACGTACCTATTAAACCAACACATGCGCGTACATGCATACATCCAATCAATGCATGTGTGTGCGTGCATACATTGAAAATGCACCTAACTAGCCTAAAATGACCTAGAAATAGCCTTAAATGCATAAATTACAAGTAAGGATAGGCCACTCATGTAAGGTCCATCCGCTGGGTCCCGCATGAATTCCCATATGTGATCTTCTTGCCTCCTCCTACTCGGTAGCCTTGTCATCTCAATCCAGGGTCTCTCGCTCTCGCTTGTGGTAAAACTTTGCAAGAAATTTGGTACAAATGAACTGGTCATGATTGATTTACCCCCTAGGTGGGTTTATTAAGTTGCCATGATGCCCTGGGAATGTTTTCTCCAACGTGATCACTCTAATCCTTCTTCTACCCACCAAGGTGATTATTTTTCTATTAAAATAATTATTTTTACTAATTTTCGCACGCTAGGGCACTCGATTGCCAACCAAAGTGGTCACTTCTTCATTACACTGGAATAATTTACGAACCTTTCAAGTGCCTTTTCCTACCATTCTTCTTCTATTTTCCTCTATTTCACCCATCGTGATAATTATTTTTATCAAATAATTATTTATGTCCCGACTTTCTTCTTATAAGGACCTTTTATGGCTCTCGATGACCTCACCTTCACACTTGTGCCTCCGTGCATACTTTTAGAAGATATCTCGATCTCTTAGAAATTCTTCCGATGATCACAAAATTTAAAATTATAAATTCATCCAAAAGCCAAAAACACGTAAAAACTTTGAAAAATGAACTAAAAATGGTAATCAGCTCATTCACTTTGCTAAAATATGTGTCTCTCACATGGCATTTATCCTAAAGCTTTTTGACATTTCCACACGTATTGAAACAACGACTCATGGATCAACTAATTCTACAATCGTTTACAAAATCTACACTACTTACTTACTTCGTGCCTATATTCTCAAGGGCGCTATATCGCTTGCCTAATACATTTTTGTCATGCACATTGCTTTTTCATCGGACCCAAGTGTCCTCCATAATTTCCCTTGCATATAAAAATTGCTTGGGGCATCATCTTTTACCCTTGTCATTTATCAAAACATTTGGGATTACAACTTGATAACAAAATATTTGTGCAACTATCTTGAACATTGTTGGTTTGAGTGTGTGTGATTGTACTCATTTCCCTGTTAAAAGAGTTTTTTTACTTCTCGTATTGCATTGCATGTTTGTATGTTGCATGGAGTTGTTATTTTAGCAATGGATGACTATTTGTACCTTGTATTTTCATGTCATTTTACGCTTTCGTCGTATGCTTACATTTTAATAAGGGCCAATGATGAGGATTCTAAGCAAAATGATGATTTAAAAATTGTTGGCATTGGTTTATGGATAGCTCAATATCCCTTTTTCTTGTTGTTTTCTGATCTTCTCTTCACACTTTTCTTTTCTACTATTATCTTTTCGATCATCGATCGAGTTCTTCTATCACCCCATCGACACTCGAGGGGGCATCCTTCATCCTACTAAATTTCATTTACCCCTTCAAAATTTTCCTACTTGTTTATACTCATCTACTTTCTTTGAAGTGACGTAGCTTACGTCACCCCAAAGAGGGGAAAATGTAGACACATGTAGTTTGATCAAAGAACTAATATTCCTAATATTGCACTTACTACTCTCCTCCTCATAAATTGACGACACATCATCAATTAAACATATCTAACTCTCGTCTTTACGACACTCTTTTGGTCGTATTCCTCTGATAAACCATTGGAACGGGTTATTATAGCTTTGTTCCAACTAAATCACCTTCTTATCCTCTTCTAATATACTTCTATTAGCTTCCGGGACTATCAATCCATTTTATTGGATTGATTAGACCTCTCAGAACCCTCCCAAAATCCTAATTACTCTCTAAACGTGGTTAACTAATCTTATCCATGGTCAACCTCTTCTAAAACTAGTCAAATCTTACTTTGACTTGATAAAAGTGCTTTTTGGACTTTTGTATTTGTTCCACATGCACCCAAATATCCCACTTTCCCAAATGGAAAACTATAAATAGGGCTAGTCCCCTCTCATTTCTAAGAACTCCCCTTCTTCCTAACATAAACTATATCATTTTTTAGGTTTAGATCTTACTTCATTTCTTTTATTAAGCTATTATTTTTGCCATTGCACTACATACAAGCTTTGAGTAAATGGGAAGAACCATTGTCCTTTAAGACATTAATGGTGAGCTCCCATTCTCATAATCATAAACTGATTTCTTAGATCCTTATTAGGTTCATTTTATTTAAAGCTTTCAAGAATAGAGGATTTCTAAAAATGTAAGTTTGTTTCTTTCTTTCAAGTTTAATACATGCAAAGTATGAATCCTTCTTTATTTCTTATCGATGATCCATTGATCGGTTTGTTCAAATCCTTTGGGGTTTCTCTAGAGATTCTTACCCCATATCCATGGATTTTTCAAATTTTCATTGAACACACAAACACCATCCAATGATCTATAATATCTTCTAGTATCCCCACCAAGGTCTAAGGAAATCTCACACCACAAGAGTCCTGGAAGTGCATAACATGAAATAGCCATCATCACTACACATATCAATCTACTACTTGCCACTCCTGATTCATATTTGGTCTCATAATGAAATTACCCATATGTAAAAGTAATATGTCGGCATCGGCTCCAAATAGTCGTGTTAATACCCTTAATCTACTATCAACAAGTAATATGCTCTATAGGCTCCCCTTGTATCGGTAGACTTAGGATGCAGTATACATCCTCAATTGTAATTGTCATCTCTCCCATCCTAAAAAAATGTGCTAGTGCACACATGCCACATATCTACCAATGAAATCATAAATCCCACATTCTCGTGGAATCCTCTAGTAATGTTGGAACCCACCCAACCATGTGGCAGCTAAGTGGTCCTACTTAGCATCGGTCATGACTCATCTAATACAATTTTATAAGTCTAGCACTTTGTCTCCGAGGTATAAGGTATCTCTAGCCTAAAAAATCCAATAAAATGCAAAATAATTAGTCTACATACACAACTCATCATCAAAAATAAAAAATTTACACATCCTATCCCTAGTCGACATCGACCCAAGTTGGGTCGACGCATCCTATCTTGGGTTGACACCTTATCGTGCCCGATCGATGACGAATGTACCCAGTTATTTGCGATCGCCCCTTCCACTAACCCCAACATTAAAAAATGTAAAAAATAAATAAAAACAACAAAAAATCTTTAAAACTCAGTTAAGGTTCAGGCACTTTTCATCCTACGAGTCCTCTGACGCTTCCTCGCTACTCCCGACCTCAATCTCACTTGAATTCTCAAATTTTTATTTTCTCGAGCTCTCAATCGTCAACTTGCATAATGAAAATGAGCATCATCGGCTGAATTTGGGGCTTATATAACCCACCGACCTTGGTCACCGCCGCCCCCTTTGGGTTCTACCACTTTACCCTAGTTGCCGCTAACCTTGCCTGGTCACCATTGACCCAACCTTACCTTATCAATTATCTCCACTTCTTGTTTCCTTTTAATCAATCCTTTTAAATTATCTTTTCTTCCACTTTTAACTTTTGTGTTACTGATACCCATCTTTTATTGGTCCCACTTGGGATTCACTATTATCTCATCTTTTGTTTTTCATCCAATATCTTGCCTTTGTGGCCATTTTCGTGTTCGCTTTATTTGGTCATCATTATTTTACCCTTTGTCTACTCAAATGCATCTCTTCGATTCCTCCTTTATGAAGGATATCACATCCGATTTTACTCCCCTCTTAGTTTAGTTGTGACCCTTGTCTTGACTATCTTCACATTTGTTTGTGCATATTTGATGTCTATCTTTGACCCATTGGTCCCCAAACTTACACATCCATTTGAGTGAATTCCCATTGAATTCCCTCCATAATGCCGTGGTTTTTGCTAACTCATTGGTTTTGCAGGACATTTCTGACATCTCCATTAAGGTTGTACTTTGTTCCTTACCAAAGTAATTCTGAAATCACCGCCATATTTTTATAATTTTTAGTTTTTTTAATCCTTGTGTGGGATATCTTATCTCCTCATCTTATTTTTCTCATCCTATCCATTCTGTCTTCCTTCATCTATCTCTTTCAAACTCATGATTGATTATTATTTGTGTCATTGATCCCTAGTTTGAGGGGAACACCTCATCAATCATCTTTTCATTTCTTCTCTTTTTTATCTCATGGCTTTCCCAACACAAACCATTCAAAAAAAGGGGGAAAATGTACACATAAATTTTGGTATCGCTACCCCTAACAATGTGTTCGCTCTTCTTTGTCTTATCACATACATACATATCTTCTGTTAAAATACCTTTCCCTCTTACATTCAACTTATCCCACATTAATTAATCCTTCATCACACCCATAATTAATCATCCCTAATCACCATTAATTAATTCTAAACCCCAATTTAATTCATTTCCTCTCCCTAAATCCTCTATTTTGTTCTCCCTAGGCCCGAATTTAATAAATTCACCCTCCATTTACCCATTTATCCATCCCATGCAACACTAAATTGTCCTTATCATGTAAAACCCTAATATCTCCTCATTAGGGCACATTGCCTCAAGCTTGTCACCTTTTGAATGCCAAAATAGATGAGTCCTCGTAATCGGTGGCGACCCGCCCAGGTCTTTGTCGACCACTATAAAGTCGCCCTCCCCCTTCTTTTCTCGGGATGAAATTTTAAAGGCTTCGGGATTTCTTGTGATTTTCCTTCATTTGTTGCTCTCTCTTGCATCTGTCATAATAATCTTGGATATTGTGTGCCTTAATTTAGGATATTTGGAGACATTTTTCTTTTTCATGCTTAGATATACTATTACAATTTTTCCATCATACTCCTCATCAAGATCTTGTGTGGGTTTAGCTATCATCCAGAGCCATGTCTCTACCTTCTCAAGTATTCATTTCCAATCTATAGATCTTCGTTCTTATCCATCATTTTCCATCAAACCCTAGATAAATCCCGATGCCGTCAACCTTGCCCGATACCATCGCCGACCCTTCCGGTCGCTATCGACTAGGTCCTCATCTTGTCATATTCTCTGTGATTAATTTTTCCAATCATTCCCTTTTTCGATTTTACGATCACCTAGACTTGAGATCTTGTTGTTTTGGCCATCCTATCATTTCAGATATTTTTTTTCAGCTCCATTCGTCGATGAATCAGCCAGTCACCATTGACCAAATTAGTATTCATTACATTTACCTTCAGATTTCATAATTTTCTTACATCCTTTCAGTCAAATTTAGATCCAGATCTCTTGAAAGTTTTTGTCTCTTCATCCTAACTCATCATCAACTTTAGATCGCCTCCAAGGTCCCTATATATGCATTTTCTATCGTTGTTTTAGTTGATCTCGATCTAGTAATTTTCAACTAAGCCCCGTAGTCCTAGGTCATCATCAATATACACATGTTTGATTAAATTTTGTTTATATCAAAGTTGCATTGTATCATATTTCCTTGCATTTCAATATTTGTTACTGATTCAAATTATGCTACATCCAATTTATCAATATTTTATCCTATCTTTATCAAAATGTGGGTTGACGTCCATCCTAGGAATTTTTCACTTCTCGGGATTAAAATTGTCAAGAAACCTACCCATCTATCTACTAATCCATTTTCATGTTGAATTTACTTGATTTGAAGGTCATCTAACTTATTGTGAAGAGGATCTCTCATTTGCACCTACATTCATCATCCCATCTAGAGGTACCATAAACCCTCTCATACTTGGAGTTGTTTTTTCTTTTTTACAATTTCATTAATTTGAAATAGGTAGCAAGGAAACTTGTTCAAAACTTGATGATAACTTATTTTCAGTCATGTCGAGTTGTAACTTCAATACATTGCGAGACCACCTTAACATTGCATGAATTTCACTTTCTTGATCATTTTTCTTGATGAAATGGGTCTTGAAAGATACTTGAGACCATGGGAACTTGACATCTTGACACAATTTGACAAATTTTGCATTCTTGTGACAATTTTGCATGTTTGACAACTTTTGACACATTTGATAACTTTCTTGCTAAAACAAACTTTATGGATCATTTTCTTTGATGACTACATTGTCAAATATTCATCATAGCGGAGATTAACCTTAAGAATCAAACCAAATAGGATACGAGTTCATGAAAAAAACTTGACAGATTATGCAAGGACACGAGACACTTATTTTCACTTGGACATTCAAATATGACTTTAATCTCTCTTGAGGACTTCTCACACCCTCTATGCAAACTAAACAATATGCTTATTTGGAAACACACTCTAGTGATGACAACATAGACTTTGGTGCTTTCCACACACTTTTTATTTTACATGGTTAGTCAATTAGGACCTTATAACACCTTATACAACCTGATTATGCATGAGAACTTCATATAGGATTGAATGGAAATACTTTTTGATTCTTCATGACATTTTAAGTTTTGACACACCAAGAGGGATGACTCCTTGATAAATCAGACCTTTTGAATCTTTTAATACTAGCCACATCTTGAAATCTTGGGTCAACACCTATTGATGATGACTCTACCTCAACCACACCAATGTTTCTTACAAGTAACATATGCCTTCTAAAATCCTAGAGAAGGAACACCATGTATTTTAGATCACCTTAAAACAATAAGTAGTCAACAAAGCAACATGATGAATCTATCCTTTCTTTTCTTTCCATTGATACCTTATCAATATACTTGGATTCAATCCTAGGTGTGAGAACATTTCCTATGTCTTCTTCTTCAGATTGAATACGACAAACATGTAAGTTACATCTCATATATTTATTCAACCACTGTTATGGGTAAGATCTCTTCTTGGAGTTGTTCATCATTTTGCTATATTTCTTGAGCTTTCCTCTCCCATGACAATCATTGGTTTCCTTTCCTCTTTATCATCTTCCCATGATAATTTCTTGTCATTTTTGTCTCTTCATACTTAGAGTTGGTTTCCTCAACTATGTATTTGTGTTCAACCACCTTCTTTCCTTTGATTGAATCAGACCTTGTTGTATTGAACTCAATTTTAGGATGTGTCTTCACTTGTGTATATATTTTTTGCTTTGCTTCTTGGTTGCATTAATTTTACTTCTATATCTAGGAGGTTAATCACAATGTTTTTAAAAATGTCCTTGTCCATGACAATTGAAGCACACGATATAGTTCTCTCTTATTGAGTCTTATTCTTCCCAAACTGATTTGATGGTTCTTCTAAGAAGTATTTGGAAATGTGACCTTTCTCTTGCAAATTGAAAAAAACTATATTCTTCTCTTTCTAACTTCTATTATCCCTTCATGGGGGTTATTTATGGCATGCTTCATACATTCATTATCTTTATATAAATAGTTATGACAAGAAAAATAGTAACCATTGAAATTCCTTTCATACTGGATGTATTTGGTTTCCTAACTGATTTAGACCTTCTTGTATTTGTTTCCTTTATCATCTTCATGCATGTTTTCATGCTTGAACCAGCCTTTTCATCCTCTCTCTTTTCCATCTTTTCATACATCTTCAGTCTTTTGTTTGCATCCTCTAATTCAGCCTTTAGGGTTTTCAATTCTTCTTCATGTTTAAGGCAGGAATATTCCTTTTATTTTAGTTATTTTGACACATTATCAACAAATGAATCCATCTCTTTGAGTTCTTGGCCATGGTCAAATTCCATAAGCTTGATTTCCTTCTTTAGTCCATCAATCAGTGACTAAGCAATCTCATACTTCCATTTAGAACTAATTCAACTAGTACACACATACATGTGCTCCAAATATCTCCTCCAATTTGTTAAACTTGATTCAAGAGGACCACGCTTTGATACCAATTGTTGGAAATCCTGGGCATTGAGAGGGGGATGAATCGGTGTTAGTTGAAACTTTAAAGCCAATTTACAATTCTTCAACCATGAAAATTTAAGCAATATTAACCATGAAGAAGCATAAACATTCAAACATAAGAGAGAGATAGAGACAAGCATTATCACACACATATGAACACCACTTTTAAGGTGGGAAGCCCTTAAAGGGTGAAAAATCCATTGAAACCAAGGAACTAGTTTGGACAAAATGTCCTTTTTACGATTCAATGATTTCGTTATTAAGCATCCACTCAAATTGAGGATAAAACCCCCAAAATTTGTCAAGATGCTATTTAAACTTCTACAAGGATAAATTTTCTTAAAATCTACAAATCCTAAAAACTTCAATCGGACTTCTACCTATTTCTTTTTTACGCTATAACTCACACGGAAGCTTCAACTCCCTCCTACTAGGATACAACTTAGTATTCATTAAGATGGTTTATAAATCTCAGTTTTTGTCTTAATACAACAAGTTGTGATCTCAAAATCAACTCATACATATTTTAGTCCTCCTTTCTACATCAGTTACAAATAATATTGCACAAGGATTCTCTCATGCACACATTCTTGCATAATCCTTCACACCAAATAACTAGTCTTCGCGCATTATTTAATCTCTTGCAACAACAAGTCTATATGCAAAATTTTATGCTTATATCATTAGTAAAAACCTTCTCACATGTCTCTTGCAATTCACCTTACAAAAATACACTTCAAATTCAGCTTCTCAATTCAAATTAGGGAGGAAGAATATTAACTAGCAAACATGTCCACTTTTACAATCATTACAAGTTCGGATATGTCGATTACATACTCAAGGTTTGTTTGAGTTATCATAAATCTTATAATACCTTCAAGGAATCAAAATAACCTCTTAAAATCACCCAACACCTGAAACATTTGAGGATATTCTTCTTACAAGTTGACAATTGAAATTCTCTTATGTAACTACCCTATCACTTTTTCCCTTTTCCTTTTGAATGTGTAACCTCTTGTATTCTAGATACTATGGTGTGTGCAAAGTGTTATAATCATGAGTTCATGTTTAAAAGGTTCCAAAAATTCTATAAAATCTCTTTATGAGCTTAGTAACTTGCCAATTTGGCTCTACAACTCCATTAGAGCTCACGAGCATCATAGTTTTAAGCATTCCAAAACAAGTTTGCATTTCGAGAGTAAACACTACATTTAAAAGTCATGTCAAGCCTTTCAAATCATGTGGAGTTCATTAAAAAATATGTACTTAATCATCACATGATTGAGATTCATCATATCAAGTTAGAAGATCAACATTCCATCCTTTTTTTCAGCTTGACATTCCTTTTCATGGAGATTTAAAAACCAGGTGCATCAACATTTCATTTCCATCAAATGAAGGAACAAAAAGACTTATAATCACTTGGATAATGTGATAAAGGACCTCTACTTCACTCTTAATCCTTAACTTGCATGATTTATTTGGATAACTTCACTCTTCCACTTTAGTTTTTTAGACTGCTTTCATAGGTCTTGTACTCCTAATTAGGTCTTAAAGAATGAAGTTTTTCATACCTAAAACCACCTAATAAAGCCTTAACCCATACACCATTGGAAATATATTTATCTATACACTTTGAAATTCTCATAAAGCTATTATTTTCTTGTGGGGTCCACCATGATTCAAGAACTCAAACCACCATGAAAATATTCTTAAAATATTTATCTACATTAGAAAACTCATGAAATAAAAACAATTTCATTTGGATTCGGATCAAGAAAATTTCTCTATGCCGATTAAACTGGGTTTAAGGAGGGTTTCAGACAACTTCACAAAAATGGATAATTTTTTTAATTTCTCATCCATTTGACCTTAGAATTTTTGCAACATATTTTTATCTATATTATCTTAAAATTTATCTCTTATAATTTTTCTGAAGAATGCTCCACAATTTTTCTTGAACGCTAAGAAGTCGGGGTGTTATTTTAGCATACCTTGCTTGACCTAGTTTTAGTAAAAATGCAATATCTTTCACAAAAGGCATCCTTAGGTCCTAAAATTTTGTCAAAAATTTAATTTATACATCCTCAATTATCTCAAATGGGAACTTTGTCTTGGTTCACTTTGAAACTTCCAATCCAATCTCATACGTGCATGTGAAACCCGTTTGTCTTGAAAGACAGTCACACTAATGACCTTAACCATGCCTTTAACTGTTTAATTATGACCTAAAAATTCATGTGAGGAATCTTGAAAATTTACCTACACACTTCCCATTCCTTCACATGATTTATTCAGCTTGTTTTTATTCATACCCTCGTGTTTGGTGCCTGAAATAGGCCAATTTGGGCTAGTTTACGCAACTAACCATGATTGTTATTTTATTCACCTTTTAGACCCTTATAAATGTCTTATCATTTTTTTACACCTTTACCATGCTTTACCATAATTCTCATTCCTTCACTTCACCTTTTTAGGTCACTTTTCTACCTAGGCCTTGGGATTTGACATCTTAAACTTAGCTAGTTTGAAAAAATCCACTCATGTGCCCATGTACTCACCATTATGAATTTTTTTATTTGTCACATACATGATATATAATTTTTATATCATTCTGGTGTTTTCTCACATCATCAATCTACTTGTACATGTCCTTAGCTGCTCAAGAAGTCAATGTTTACTTAGGTGTTCTCAAACCTTTAACCTATCTTGCCTTGTCGAACTCCCTTCACACTCCCTCTAGCTCTTATTCATCCTAATTTATCATTAATATAACTTTGACATCAATGAAAAATCATCATCCACATGCAAACACCCACAAAATATCTTACTCACACTAATTTTCGAGAGTTAACTCGATTTTCATCTAATTATCATCCTTCTCCTCACTTTCGGCTACAAAGAGAAAAGGGAAATCATGTTTTACAAATTTAATTGTATTAATAGGAACCATGAAAATTATTTTTATTACTTGGATGTTAAACTTAAGTTAATTGAGGAAGAAGGCATTATCACTTTCGAAACATGCTCCTCTCGTAGATCTAATTTACCTCCTCTAAGACATTATTTGGAAATGAGTGTTACTCTAAATAAGCATTATTACATTGATACATCAAGTGATACTTTTCATGATGAAGTTATTTCTCCATATGAACCATCAAAACCACATATAAATGGTTGGCCATGATACAAAATTTTATACCAAAAATTACACACATGACACATACAACTTCCATGGCACCATTAAAAACATATCTAGTTAAGCTCCAACTTCAAATTTTATTTTCCCAGCAATACAATTTATCTTTCTAGAGTGATTACTCACACCTAGACAAACTTGATTTTTCCATCACAGTTATTACTTACCCATATGTTACACTTGTTATCTACATCTGTTTTTACTACTACCACTTTTTTTAGTAAGTACTTTAGGGAATATACAAGGATCACCCTTCCTTATTTTTTAAAGAATAGGTTACCCTCCATATATTCTCGTGAAATATTATGTAGAAGTTATGCACATACCACCATCACATTTTTTCATCACCACACAATCTCGATCCACTCACAACTATTCTAATCATGCCTATTGTCACTTGAGGTTTCACACTTTTTCGAGGCTAGGCCCAACAACTTAGTGAAACATTTAGTGACCTTCAAATCATAGGATAATGGATCATTTAAATTCAATTTACAAAAGAAAGGTTTGCTCTTTCTAATCCATTCCACTGTAAATAATCTAACCCACACTATAATCTACTACTAACTAGTTCTAATCTAAGATTTCCAAGGAACCATGGTTCAAAAAGATAAAACAACTGAATGAAAATTAGGTGATGCACCAAACTAAAATAAAGTACTGATTTGAATTGAAAATACATAGGGATAACTCAATATATATAATATTTAAATAATGCACACAAGAAATTAGAACGAGACAATCAAAATAAGACTAAAAGCTACAATATGATTGCGATATTGTAATTACATGTACTTTTACATCAAAGGAAATAGATCATGTTTGTAATAACTATAAATAACTTACTCATTCATAATCCCAATAAGAAAAATATGCTAGAAAATTTCATAAAACTATGTTACATAGTTCTAGAGAATTAGTTTGAGTGCTCAAAAGAGAAGATCTATCTCAAAATAGTAGAAAAGACTAACAATCCATGCAACTATAAAAACTTATAGAGGAGAGAATACAAGGAAAAAATATGCACAAAATTAAAATAATCACCCACGGGATAAAAAAATTAAAGTACCAATCAAAATTTTATGTGTAGACCAATTATGGGCACCATATCCTTCTTAGATGATGTAAATCAGAAAATTTGATATTGTATGTTGCATAAGATGTAATTTAATTTCGATTGGTGGGAATAATCTTCATTTGTTCTAATTCGGGCACCATTGCATTATGAAAAGAACCCCAAAAATGCCATAAATTATATTAAAAATTTCTATATGAATCATAACCCCTTATATATAATTATTCGTAAAGTGAATCTCTTCTCGTTCCCTTTCTATTGATATCATGTGCATTTGAAATGGATATATGGATCAAAAGTTATGATCCAAAACCGAGTCTCAAAACATATTGCAAAAACAGATCTAAAAATAGATGTGGGCCCTTTATCCAAGGTATAGGCCAAAAATACACTTAATCATGACCCAAAACTACTTTAAAATGTAGTTCTCATGAAGACCTTTCCAAAAATACCAATTTTGTTTGATTTGATGACTGGATCAAAATATATGAGTATTTAAATGTTCCCATGTCATTCTGCATAGTTGAAGGTCATCGGGACATCAATTTTAACCTCTAGGTCATCCTTGTTAGATGTCAACTCCTCATTCGATCCAAGATTTGTTGGAAGCACAATCATCGGGGCTGAATCAATTTTTTTATAAAATTTTATTTCAGTTATCTTTATACATTCATCAAACCATCATCATATGAGCAATGTTAACTTAGTTAAGAAAACCATCAAAGTAATGTATCAACCATTCACATGAACATGTAACAATAGAGGACATACAAACACAATATTTAGGTGGGAAACCCTTAAGGGAATAAAACCCACTGAATTTGCTAATATATAACAAAATTCAAGATATAATAAAGAACCAACTCCAAAAGGAGAACCAACCCCTAATTTATCTAGCACCAAACTAGAATTTAACAAACACCAACTTACAAGGAGGAACTAACCCCCTAATTTTTCAGGCACCAACCTGAATTTAGAAGGAACCAACTCACAAGGAGGTACTAAAACCCTAATGTTTTAGTGAAGCACCAACTCCACAAGGAAGACTAAGCACCAACTCATCCACCTAAGAATGTTTTCCACCTCTTCTTGTTGTTATCTCAACAAATGATGGACTATTTTCTCTTCTTATCTCTTCTACTCTTATTCTTCTTGGTCTTCCCTCAAACTATGATATATCAGTCACCTCAACATGCTCTCTAACTTTTATCATGCACTATGGTCCCCAAAATCATACACCTCCTCTTCTGCTCTTAGAGACACAAAAAATACCTTTCTTGCCTACTCACTCTTTCTTCTTCATTGGGTCATATGCATGCACAAGATGATATTCATCACATGATGTATGTTCTTCATTAATTTTTACACTCTTAATATGGTCTACAATACCTTATTCATCCCTCACACTCAGCCTTTAGCTCACACTTCTCCACATCAACTCAACTAACTCAAATAGACTTAATCACCCTTGCTTATATACATGACTTAAGAACACACACCTCATAGGTCAGCTATATACACTTATTTCAGCCATTATAGAGAAAAATACATATGATAATCATGAAAAACTAATAACATTAACTCCATTAGGTCTACAACAGCTCCATTATGTCATTTGCTTCTTTAGGACTCAAGAAGACCCATTGTAGTAAGTCTATATGAAGATATGACTCCTTCAACTTATATTATCGTATCCAAATCTCAATAACAATTCTATTTTTACCTCCTCCATGCATATAAAGTTCTACAACTTTAATTCACACAATGGAACCACCTTGAGAACATGACTCTCCTACTAGGTCCTTAAGAACCAATTTTCAAGATTTAATCTAGTACCACATTTAAACACTCCAAAAATCTAAATAAATAATTCCAAAAGATACTACATGACCTCATTAACATCACCCAACACATTATAATCTTCAACTTCAGGTATAAAGGCTCAAGATAAGTTTTCCTTCAAGAACACTCAAAATTGTCCCAAAACTGTTCAAAAACTAGTAATGAAAAATTGACTTGGTTAGGCCACCTAGTGCTAGAAATTGTATATAAATAATCATAGGAATGTAGTATAGGTCCAAGACATCATGAAACATTCATTTTTTTAACTATTCCTTTGCAAAAATTGATTGCTAGAGAAAAATGTTCGAAATAATCCTTTTTTGTAGGGTCCACTTATCTATATGAAAAACAAAAACAACTTTGGAGAGATATGGGAGACTCCTATATATGATCCAATACTCATACATGAAAAATAATTTGCTTATGATTTTTTTAGAAATATCTTACATATCAACTTGAAACTAGGGCTTTAGAAGGGTTTTATACATGTTTTAGTGTTAACTATTATTCATAGTTATTGGCCTTCAAACCAAAAATAATGCCAAGAAATATTATCTAAGACACATACCAATATATCCCAAATATATTAGGTTCCCATGTAGAATATTCATGTACTGGTGAGCATCACAAAGTTGATCTTGAGTTAGGAAACACCATTTTCAAGAACTTGATTTGACCAAAAATGTAATATTTTTATTGTTCTTGTAAAATATGACCTAAAACTTTGTCCACATATCTGAAACAACATGCCAACACTCCTCACATGCTCACATTTACATACTAGTATTGAAAACTGATCAACCTACCTCATTAGACCATGCTTTCTTCACCTTATTTCATTTTCATGCTAGAAACTTACCTTCCTACTTGTTTATGAATTCTAAACCACATTCTCATGCTAAAAATATATACATGCCGTTATCCACTCATTTAATGAAGATATCATGCCCATACCTTCTCAAAATACCTATTTGTCTTCAAATTATCTCTTTGTACTCAAAATGACCTCATAAACAACTGACTTCCGCCATGTAGACCTTCACATCATCATTAGGCATCATTTGAAATCATTTTAATCAATGAAAACTCACACCAAACTCTTCTCATCATCCTTTAGCATCAACTAGACCCAACACAATAATGTCATTACTTCAAAATCTCATCATGAGGTCAATGACCATACCATGCCAACATAGTCACCTTGACATCAATGAAAAAATATCAACAATCCCTCCCTTTTTCATTGATGGAAAACATACTACAAACTAAAAACATTCCAAAATGATACTTACATTACATTTTCTAATTCTCTCCCCATGGTACTTACATGTGTTGTCAACTCAGCCCCCATTTGACATAAATGACAAAGGATATTCTATAAACTGAACTTCAATTGAACAAGATGAACTAACCTTCAATGACACAAATTGGTGATACCATTGATTGACCAAAATACTCACCATACATGGAAGTAATGGTTGGAAACATCAACCAAACTTGGAAGCATAAACATACTTGACACGTTCCCCTTACTCAATGCATACCTATTCAAATGAACTCAATGCAACTCATCATGTCCTTCTCATGACTAATGCATACTAGGTCACCAAATGCAAATTCTCAACTCAAGCTCAAATCAACATAGTTATGATGCCAATAGACCAACTTCAACTATCAATTGCCACCAATTTCTAGAAACAAGAAACCACTATTGGCATGTATATAGTGAGTTTTAATTGATGCAAAAGTCACATTAATGATAAATCATTATGCATGAGAGATGAAGGATATCTTGGAGTGAATCGGACAAGGCGGAGAACATGAAAAAGGCTTGAGAACACTTGATTAAGCACTGACTTCTTGAGTAGCTAGTAGTAGCAGTGCAGGTAGGGTGATGATGTGAGAACATAAAAATATGATTTCATACATGGTATATCATATATATGATGTGGAAACAAGGTCATAAGGATGAATACAAGGGTACATGAGAGGAATTGGTGAGACTAGCTTAGTTTAAGGCCTAATCCCTAGGCCTAGTTAGTAAAGTGACCTGGAAAGGTGGAGTGAAGGAATGAGTCAGATGGAAAATCATGGTAAAGGAATGAAACACATAATAATACATGTTTAAGGGGATAAATAGTGAATAACATGATATACATGATGAGTTCTGATATGTAAATCGGCTCATTTAGGCATATTTCAAAGACCTAGAATGAGGTTATGAATAAAAAAGCTATATCAAGCCAATAAAAGCATGGGAAGTATTTAGGGAGATTTCCAAGAGTCCTCAAATGAATAATTAGGCCATAAGTCAACACTTAGAGGCATTTCTAGGGTCATGTGTATGATTGCCCTTCAGGATAAACATGTTTAACATGCACAAATGAGATTGGTCAAGAAGGTACATGTGTATTTATGAAAAATTATCCATTTTAGATCATGGAGGAGGTAGTCATGAAGGTGTGGAAAAAATTTGAGGACCAGAGGATGAATTTTGTGCAAGAAATTGTAATTTTGTCAAAACCAGGTTAAGCAAGGTATGCTAAAATAGTGCCCTGACTTCTTAACATTCAATCTAAATTGAAAAAAATTATTAAGATAAATCATAGCAGACATTTTTAAATATAATATAGAGAAATATATTTTTCAAAAAGTCTGAATTCAAAAGGATGAAAGATAAGAAAGTTCTATCCATTTTTCTGGCCATTGTTTAAAACCCTCCTAAACCCAGTTGAAAGCGGTATGGAGAAAAGTGCTTGGTTATGCCTCCAAATGGGATTTATTTTCCTTACAAATGATTTGAGATTTTATATTATTATTTATAGAATATTTTCATGGTGTTTTGACTCTATGTTGCAAGGTGGGACCCACAAAAATAACTATTTTGTGAAATATTCAAGCATCTGAGACAATATTTGCAAAGGAGCCCATGCTCAATTTTTGGTGAAGGATGTTTGGGATGTTATCGTGGTGTTAATTAAGTCATTTGGGTTAGTTAATTATATAAATTTGGTTATATAGGTATGTTTTTTCTCCTACTTCTTGATAATTCTATGAAGAAAAACCCATCATGAAGGAATAAGGATATACATGATGAATTGCATAATAAAGTGCATATTTTTGGTACTGAATAACACGAATATGTCCCATATAAGCTAAGAATGTGTTTTGTTTGGTTTAATTAATTTCTTGCATGTGTAATCTTGAGTGATCTAAAAGCGCCCTTTTGAACTAGTGAAGAAGCTCTCGGCTCCGAGGCATGAAGAAGGTCTTTTTCCAAAGAAATTAGGGCTATAAGTGCTTGATCATGTTTTTAGGATTCATATGAAGTATTTGAAGCAATGAAATTCCTTGGTGAGTTCCTTGAAGGTGGTTGTGCCATGATAGTTTAAGACTGGTTTTTAAGCTCCTAGAACCCAATCATACCAGTTTGAGAAATTGGAGTGAAATGATGGTCCTTGCTATGTTTTTATGATTTCTATCAATTGGATGTGAAATAAGACTTCATGAGATTCATGTTGATGTATGATAGGTGATTGGATGACAAGGTTTAATGCTCTAAGTAATCAGATTTTGAGGATTGTATTTCTGAGTGTAAAGATTTGATTGTTGCTTGTTCAAATCAACATGTTCTTGCTTGAATGAGAGTGATGAAGCTCCTCTAGGAATATGAAGGTAATGTAGAGACCACTCATAATGCTCTCCAAGATTTGAAGAGAGTTTAAGAACTATTCCTTGTAGATATTCAAGATCCTCCATGATTTGCGATTCTTGGAACCTCCATGAATGTGAGTGAAGCTCAATGAAACATGAAGAATAAATGGTGAGCATACAAGGATTCAAGGAGTTATAAAGATGAATAAGGAATATTGTAACATCCTTTCATTCTTCGGAAACTTTTCCATTTCTTTAAGAGAGAAAAAATACAAAAGGAACTTGCTAAAGAGAAGAGGAAAAAATAAATGACAGTTACATGTTAGAGATGTTAGATTGCAGGTCAGGTTATAAGAGGAACATTTCATATATGTCATAAGGGGAAGTGAGTTTAGGAATATTTCCTAGTGTTTTGTAATAGTATAAAGCATCTTGATAGGTTGTGTAATTCATGAGAATAATATGTAATCATTACAAGAGCACATATTTTATATGAAGTTGTTCTTTTTCCTTGTACGAGTGTGAGAGTGTGTAGTTGAATAGTTTTTGGTAGATGAAGTGCAAAATACATGTGAGGGTTTTGAATTCATGATATAAATAATTTATTATGTATGTGAAGTTTTTTTGATGTAAATATCATTTAAGGTGTAGTAAGGGATTGAAAACATACTAAAATACAAGGATGTATCTAATGTATTAAGCACTATAATTTGTAGAAGATCGGTGAGCATGAAAGTGCATATGAAGGAGGGTGAGAAGAGAATAAGCTGAGATGAAGAAGTGATCATAATTTTTGTGAGAGAAAACACAAGGAAAGTGATCAAAATATTGTGAAGAATTCTAAGTGGATGATTAGAAATCAAGGAGTTGAAGCTTCCTTGTAACTAGTAGCTTATAGATGATCAAGTTGAAGCTTGGTTGAAGTTTTGGGAGTGGTAACTTCCAAGAAAGTAGTTTCTTATAGAAGGTTAAGTGGCAGATTGAGAAAATATTGGAATTGTAGCTCTATGTTGAGTGGATGCTCAAAAATGAAATAATTATAACATTTACAAAAGATTTTTGCCTAAGCTAGCTCTTTGGTTTTAGTGGGGTTTTTTCCTTTAAGGTTTTCCCACATTAAATAGTATCTCTCTATATGTGTTATCCTACTATTTATTTATGAATGATGTTCTGGTTTCATCTTAACAAGGTTAAGTAAATTGAATTGTATGTAAAAAAATTAATAAGCACCGATTCGCCCCCCTCTCAGTGCCTAGAATTTCCAATAACCACATTGCATACCTCTTATTAATATTTCTCAAATTTTTCCACATCCTTCATGATCCTTCATGTCATCTTGGAACTTGTAATAAACTCATGGAGATAGAAATCCACTTACTCATCTTGACTCCCCCTTAGATCACCGACTCATTTAGTAAGCGCTTAGATACCAACTTGAGATTGAGTAGAACTCACTTAATTTTACTTTGATGTAAATGTCGTAGACCAATAGTACTTAGGAGCTCCATATTTTCCTCCAAATTATATGCTCAACAAGTGTACCTCAGACCTTAAAACTCTCCATCATGTTTCACAAGTCCCCAATCCATGAATTCTTCCTTTGGATTCATAAACTGAGCTCATCCAATGTATCTCATACCTATATAGAATAAATAACACAAAGAAAACTTTGACACACCTTTTTCCATCAAAATAGATCCTAACTAACTCCCCCTAAAACCATACACTTCTTGAGCCATACAAAAATCAAAAATATTTTCATGTATTCATTCATGTCTTGATCTAATGAGACAAACCTCAAATCAATTGACCTTCATATTAGTTCCTTCATGAGCCACCAAACCTCATCATGCATCTTCATACTGCCAACTAGGTTTCTAGGATAAAAGAAGGATCCTTCATGCTCTTTTTATTCTATATCAGGCCTCTAAGATCAAACTCATCATACTATTTTTTCATGATCATATCAGTATTTATGTGTTCATGTAATCCTACCTTTAAATTTTTTATCAAGACCTCACAAGCACTTATATAGGTCCATTTAGGTATTCATGTTACTCATAACCATATAGGATCCAGGACTAAGAAAATATTGGTCTTAAAGACCAATTTATTCATCTTATAAATCAGAGACCTATATTAGGTCACCAAACACAATCCTAAGCTCCCAATATTCTTATTAAAATCTTCAACTAGTATATCTACCTAGAAGCCTTCACAAAACCTTCTTGATTCTCATAACATGGATCCATGAATATAACACGAGTGTCATAAATGTAACCAAAATTTTAATAAAACTACTAACCTTCTCTCGGATGCTTCAAGTATTCAACATGACTACATACCTTAACACACTCTTCAAACAATTTATTTACCAGCTAATCCTTCATTCACCTTCTTTATGTACTTCACCTAGCAATATAGTCTTCACGAATGAATGAAAAGATCAAAACAGTAAATGTAAGACGGAATGATGAAAAATCTGAAATATCAAAGTAAATTATAATATTAACATGAAATTATTACAATCTCACCCATGAGATACTTCAACAAGACTATGGGAGAAACTTTACAATTACACCTCTTGATGGCTTCTTGACACACCTTTAAGCTGGGCTTCCTTTGCACACTTCCTACAATATTTCTCACTACTTCTTTCTATGCTAAATGAGGGGGTGGCCTCTCTATTTATAGAACTTCAGGCTT
Source organism: Taxus wallichiana var. yunnanensis (assembly GCA_018340775.1). Taxonomy (NCBI): domain Eukaryota; kingdom Viridiplantae; phylum Streptophyta; class Pinopsida; order Cupressales; family Taxaceae; genus Taxus; species Taxus wallichiana. The sequence goes on from CM031244.1 coordinate 328,885,092, forward strand.
ATCCATCCTATCTCTAAGATAGGATAAGAAATCCACTACTGACGAATCATATTCCATACCTTAACTCTTATTTGTACATGTAAGCTTATCTCTTAAGATAAGATAAACCTTATCATTTACATGGGTTCCACATTTTTAGACTTTTTACAAATAAAATACACAAAATATTTATGACCTCACTCCTTGTCCTTATTACCAATATAATATTTCTAATTCCTAATCATGTAGACCCTACTTCTCTAATTACCCAAACTTTGACATTTTAACATTACGGACCACTTACGACAAATATTTACTTTTTACAACATTCCTATTGTACTTTGTATTACCGTACTCCACATTATTGGCGACACCGTCTTGTGGCGCCGTTATCTTCTATCAGGAGCTACTACTAATTATACTTAACAACATCCTATTCTAATACATACATTAATGAAATAGAAATTATGGAGGAAAATTTTAGTGTCGACATCTTCCCCCTTCCTAGCTTCTACTCAGTCCTCGGAGTAGACTATTACAGTGCTTGGAAAATCTTCAACTTGTCGTGGTTGACCCATTTCGTAATGGGAGTGCCATCCAATTCCTCCAGTCGGTACGTACCATTTTCATGCACAGCTGTTATTTTGTAGGGCCCCATCCATTTTGGAAGAAATTTTCTCTGTCTTCTTTTTTTGTATCTGGAATCATATACTAGGACCAAGTCATTCACATGAAATGGAGACCATCGGATCTTTTGATCAAAGTATTCCTTCTGCTTCATTTTCTTCTTATGGCTTGTATCCTTTGCTATTTCCCTCATTTCCTCTAGCAAATGAAGATGTACCAACCTTTCTTTTACTGAATCACTTTCATCCATCCTTTCATTTTTCATAACTCTCACAGTGGGAATATCAAACTCAATAGGAAGAACTGGATCAATGCCATAGGCCAATTTGAAATGGGGAGTATCTGTTGCTGACTTTGATGTTGCCCTATATGCCCACAATCTTTGCATGAATCCTTTTATCCCATTTATGTACTGCTGAATTTGCATCTTTTGCTAGAATTTGACACTGACACAAAATTTGTTCGTTCCACTGTCCATTTGTGCTTGGCTTGTATGTTGTTGCCTTCTGTGCTTAATAGAAAACTTATTGACTAGGGCTTCTACCACCTCATTAATGAAGTGGCTTCCTTGATCATTACAATTTCTAATGGACAACCAAATCTGGTGACAATGCGTTCATATATGAACCTTGCCACTTCATCCATGGAAGTTGTTTTGATGGCCTAGCTTGACCCACTTGGTTAAATAATCATGTGGCAACTACAATATACTTATTTTGGCGTGATGTAGTTGGAAGTGGACCTCTGATGTCTATTCCCCACTTTTCAAAGGGACCAAGTGGAAGAATAGGACATAATGGTGATGAAGTCTTACGGTTACCATGTGTTTGACAAATATCACATGTCTTACAATAATTATAACAATCTTTAAAAAGAGTGGGCGGTGATAACTGCATCAAGATCCTTCTTGTTGTAAGTTGTCCAGAGAAGTGCCCTCCACATGTACCATTGTGGAATTCTTCTAGCAGCTCCTTTCCTTGATCACGTCCAACTGCCCTCTTGTACTGTCCATCAGGTCCTATTCGAAATAATGCTCCATGCAGAATAGAATATGGACGAGTGGCTTGAGTAATCTTTCTCTTAGTCTTTGCATTGGCACCATCAGGAAACTTGAATTCATTCAGATAATTCCAAATATCTATGTATTCACTAGGGATTGTGTCAAGGGAGAACAATGCTGCATCGGGAAAATCATCATCATCACAAGATGATCCTAAACCATCATAGGCTCGAGAGAGTGCATCTGCATTGACATGCTTCTTTCCTGGCCTATCTATAATATCAAATTCAAATTCTTGTAGCAAAATTATCCATCTTGCTATCCTCACGATGGGTTAGGCTTATTGACAATATATTTGAGCATGATGATCATTACAACTATAAATTTCTGCCCTAGCAAGTAATTTCTAAACTTCTTTCTGCAAAAATGATAGCGAGCCTCTTTTTTGATTCTGGTATAGTTTACCTCAGCCTTTGCTCATTTATGCGCTCCCAAAGTAAATTGGATGTTCATTCCCATTTTCATCCTTTTGGCTCAAAGTACTTCCTAGTCTTTGCATCGAGGCATCGAGTGTACACTGATGAATGGCTTGCTCAATCTGGATTCTTCAAAGCAGGTGAAGACACGGGGCTTCCTTGATTGTCAAAAGCTTCATGCGCCTTATTTCTGGTTCATAAGTAACATCCTTCTTCAAGAAGCTGGGTTAGTGGTGTGCGATCTTTGAGAAATTCTTGATGAACCTTCTATAGTAACCCACATGGCCTAAAAATGATCTCAACTTACTTCTATTCATAGGAAATGGTAAATCTTTGATTTTGAAACTTTATCGGGATCGGTACCAATACCATCTCTGGATCTGACATGCCCCTAACAAAACGCCTTTAGAACATCCAAAGACACACTTTGTAGGGTTTAGTGAGGCTTGTGCTTCATCTAACCTTTGAAATGTTGTCTCCATTCAGTGCGGGTGGTCGACTTGCTCCCATAGATGCAAAAATCATCGAGAAATACTCGATGAAGGTCCCGATGTAGGGTTGAACACCCTATTCATCAAAATTTGGAATGTTCTTTGGAGCATTACACTGACCCAAAGGCATAACTCTATAAGCAAAGCGTTCCCCAAGGAGTGGTGAGCGTGGTCTTGGTGATCTTTCTCTTTATACGAACTTGGTTGTAGCGCTTTATATCCATCAGCAAAACTATAGCACTCTGGCCAGCTACTTCGTCAAGATCGATACGAAAATGGAAGAGGGTAATGATCCTTCTTTGTTGCCTTATTGAGCTTTCTGTAATCAACACAAATGCGTAGCTTCCCATTTTTTTATTGAGATCACAATGGGAGAAACCCATTGAATTCTCCACAGCAAATATGAATCTGCATCAAGCAACTTATCTATTTCTTCTTTTACGGTCTTGGAAAAATTAGGATTCATTCTATATGGCATTTGCTTTATGGGCTTAGCACCATCTACCCAGCTCAATACAATGTTCTACCCAACTTACTTGACGGAGTTCCTTGTAATCAAAAGTGAATAGGTGTATGTACCTTTGAAAAGAGTGGAGGTAGGATTCCTTCTCACTCTCCATCACATGACATCACCAATCTTTATTTGTTGGAGACGATCATCAACTTCTTCTTGAGATAATTTTATGGGGTCATGAGTTGGTGTATTTGGAAGGATATCCATATTTGAAACATCACCTCACTTTCTTCATCTTCGGTGTCCACTTCACTTGGTACTAGAGTAATCGAGAGGATGTCGATCATCGGTTTCATCACTTGAATCCACGAGGTTACGCTTTATGATGTCGAGGGATCACGTTTATCTTCACCCTCTCTCTACCACGTCCAAGTGTCATGAAACCTTCATTCCGGTAGTTTCTTGCATGAACTCTCCTTAGCCATGGTCTTCCCAGTGAGCATTGGAGTGCAGCTTGTACCATTTTCATCACTGAAAGTCTACCACACATACTGACACCCATATGAGATATTGCCACATTTGAAACTACACCTTGGTTTAGTTTTCCCTTATTTAATGACCTTAACATAAGTGTTGAAGGGCGATCAATTTTAAACCCAACATATTCATTACGAGACTCGGTCATTACATTAGCTGCAGACACCTCCATCAACTAAGACATCATGAATTGAAATACCATTACATAATACCTCGGCTTGTGGAGCATAGGGATCTGCCTCTGCCTCCAAGCAGGGACCTCAACCTCCTTCCTTCTTGAGCATTGAGTCCACCTCGCATGACTCCGCCTCTTCTCGAGAAGACATAGCCAAGAGTTGACCATATGTAATATTTGCGAGGCCTTTTGGATAGATCTTCCAAGATGGAGTATGGTCCTTGCCCTGTGAAATCGAGAAAATCCTGCACACCCAACTTTCTTCTCTATGTTTCTTACTAGTTTCTCCTTTCATCTTCTTAGGATCATTTCCATCTTGGTTATCTTTTTCTTTCTTTCTTTTTGTTACAAACACATCTACTTCATTATTTCTACTCTTATCTACTACATCAAAAGAATTCTGAGGTGCTTTTCCTTTATCATTATCTCTTGTACCAGATGTAGAAGCTCTATCTGGACAATTATACTTATAATGACCCTTTTTATAACAACCATAACAAACAACTTCAGAAATATTTCTTTTTGGACCTCTATCTCCTCCCTGAGAACTAAATTCCTTTCCTTGAAGAAGATTAATAGTTAAGCGGCCCATCTTTTTAAGCGAGATCTTCATACTCGGTAGATGTACTAGGAGAAATATTTGTGCTCACCGGGAGTGGTTGTGGATTACGGACCAAAGGTCTTTGGTGTAGGCTCTACTTTAACAACAATTTCTTTGGGCTCCTCTTCCATGCTTTCTTCTTGCCTTCTTGCGATCTCCTTTGCTTGTTGATAGTATTTGGGTGGTCATACTTCACTCGTTGTCGATCTCGGCTTCATCCCAAGAATGAAGTGCTTACGAGAGGAGATTATCCACGCCATTCATCAACCCATCCGCTAGTCCTTCCTTCGGATCGGGCATCGAGCTTCCCTTAGCTCTAGAACACGAGCATGATAATCCCTTATCTTCTCCTTCTCTCCTTGGGATAGCTTTGTGATCTCGATCATGAGATCTGCATATTTACATTGTTCACCAAATTCTTCAAGAAAACTTTTAGTTAATAAATCCCATGAATTTTTCACATTATCACCTAGTGTTTGAACCACCTAAGTCTTTGAACCATCCAAAAGGTAGGAAAAATTCAGTCCATTGTTCCCTTCTTATAAGGCCATTACAAATACAAGATCGCTTAAACTCTTGAATGAAAGAAGAAGCATCTTCATTAGATTGAGCTGAAAAAGCAGGAATCTTTCCCATTTTCAAAAGTAACCACCGTGAAATACCAACCCACAAGTACAATCAACAAGACTTATGTGCACAAATAATTGGAATTACTATAGAAATGACCACGGTAAACTATGGTAAAACTTGACTTACTGCGGTAAAAGCTGATTTTCTTGTGGTAAACACTATTCACGGTAAAAGTGAAATTCTTTGCGGTAAATACTATTCACGGTAAAAAGTGACTTTCTTGTGATAAATACTATTCACAGAAAAAATGACTTTATCATGGTAACTACTATTCACGGTAAAAATGACTTTACCATGGTAACTACTATGCCGCAGTAAAAACAAGGTTACCCTCGATTGATTTTTGACTAAGTGGGAATATCTCTCTCGAGAAAATCCACCAACGAGGAATGGTCGGCAAGCGGAACCAAAATGTCATCACCAATCCGGCACTATGATAATTCTTCACGGGAACTCCTCGTCTTTATGATTATTTACTAATGCTGACCTTTAGTTTGGTGGATGTAATCTGGAAACAAAACAACAACCGAACACAAGAATACCATGACTATGATAAGACGGAATGATGACAAATCTGAAATATCAAAGTAAATTATAATATTAACATGAAATTATTACAATCTCACCCATGAGGTACTTCAAGTGGTACTTGACAAGACTATGGGAGAAACTTTACAATTACACCTCTTGATGGCTTCTTGACACACCTTTAAGCGATGGCTTCCTTTGCACACTTCCTACAATATTTCTCACTACTTCTTTCTATGCTAAATGAGGGGGGTGGCCTCTCTATTTATAGAACTTCAGGGCTTATCCATCCTATCTCTAAGATAGGATAAGAAATCCACTCTGACGAATCATATTACATATTTCAACTCTTATACATGTACATGTAAGCTTATCTCTTAAGATAAGATAAACCTTATCATTTACATGGGTTCCACATTTTTAGACTTTTTACAAATAAAATACACAAAATATTTATGACCTCACTCCTTGTCCTTATTACCAATATAATATTTCTAATTCCTAATCATGTAGACCCTACTTCTCTAATTACCCAAACTTTGACATTTTAACATTCCGGACCACTTACGACAAATATTTACTTTTTACAACATTCCTATTGTACTTTGGTATTACCGTACTCCACATTATTGGCGACACCGTCTTGTGGCGCCGTTATCTTCTATCGAGCAGCTACTACTAATTATACTTAACAACATCCTATTCTAATCTAGGATCTACAAAATTCTTGCCTTCTCTAAATGACTCGTGATGAAAAATATTGCTATATGACCAGAATTTTGATAGTTTTAGAAAACAACATCGCTCTTACCTCTTAACTGATATGAACTAAGTTTTCTTCTACAATCCATAGCCCTATTTCCATATTCATTGCATGAAGAACAATATCCTTTGAAATAAATTTCATATTCCCAAGAATACTCATTCCTTGAGGGCATTCTTCTACATTCTCTTTCTCTATGACCAAATTCATTGCATGAGTACAGTTCCATTAACATAATTATACACATTATAGCATTTAGTTGTCTGAATAGGTATTTCTTTCTATTTCTCTTGAAGTTAGCATAAACATCCTCCTTTTGATCTTCATTGGAATTAGGACCAGAATTGTCATCTCTATTTTTCTTCTTGTGGTTTCAACTAAATCCAAGACCTACCATGTCACTGTCAAAAACTTTTGAACGCTTAACATATCATTTAGATCCTCAATTATCTTCTCAAACTTCTCAAATTACCTCAAATTTATGGATGCCAAGTCAAACTTTGTCTTAAAATATTCCATTTTAGTCTTGAACTTGGTTCACTCTTCTTCATTGGCCTTGAGACTAGATGTTATACCTTCAATATGAGATTCCATCTCCTTGATGATCTTATCATATTCATTTTCCATGTAACTAATATGATCCTCATCTTCCTTAATCAATGTATTCAACTTCTTATTCTTATTTCTTTTGTTCTTCATCTCATTTGGGGCACTCATTAATTTTGCCTCTAAATTTTTCAAGTATCTTCATATTCCGAATCTTCCATGAAATTATTCGACCAATCATTACCTGCTTCCTTGGCCATGAATATAAATTCATTGCTATCATTTTTATCATTTTCATCATCATCATTGACATTTTCATCATTACTAACAATAGAGTTGTTGTTGTCACTATTGTCTTCTTTGGAGTAGAAATTCTTCTTATTCTTGGATAATCTTCTCTTGCCATCATGCTTCTTGGAACTCCTTTTGTCAATCTTATGAGAATTATTATCCTCATCATCATGATCATTTTTCTCATCATGCTCATCATGTTTATCCTTATTATTTTTAGGAAATATATTTGCAAAATGACCAATCTTACCACATTTAAAAAACTTAAAGGGAATCTTACCTTTGTACCTACCCAATCCTCTCCTTAGCCTTATTAAAAACACAACTTCAATATTTTCATCATCAATATCTGAATCAAAATTTTTGTTTGAATTTATTACATTGTGCCTTATTTTTAGCCTTTAAAGAAAAATCCCTTTTAGGAGGTCTTCCATCATTTGTTCTCATCTCATAGGTTGTCAAGATCCCATGAAGCTCATCCATATACAGGGTGCTCAAATCTTTTGATTCTTCTACAAAGCTAAAACCTTGGGATCAAATTTGAATATCAAGGACCTCAGTACCTTTTAAATAACTATTATTTCCTCCATCTTCTCTCTACGTCCACCGATGATATATACAACTTCATTAACTCTCAATGAATAGGAATCAATGTTTTCATCTTATTTCATTATCAAGCTCTCAAAATGTCTTTTATAGGTTTGTAACTTGGCCAAATTGATCTTGTATTTTCCTTCATGGATGGTTTGTAACTTATTTGTCATTGCTTTGGCTTTATCACAATGCATAACCTTAAAAACTTAGATTCCGAGAGACCATATAGAATAACATCCTTTGCTTTGGAATTACTTTCATAAGCCCTCTACGCTCATTGCATCGGTTGAAGGTGTAACAGGTATAGTATATCCATCTTCCACTAATTTCCATATGTCAAATCCCAATGAAATTAGATAGTTCTTCATAATAATGTTCCAAAATGAATAATTACTCCCATTTAAGAGAGGAGCCTTGTTGGTTGAGAAACCTCCTTGAACTGATTTCTTTCTCAATACCTATGATTCTTAGATATCATTAAAGTTGTTAAACATTCTCTAAAGGACCAGGCTATGATACCAATTTTTGGAAGCACAATCACTAAGAGGGGGTGAATCAGTGTATTTATAAAAAAATTATTTATTTATATTTATACATTCATCAAACCATCATCATATGAGAAATGTTAACTTAGTTAAGAAAACCATCAAAGCAACTTATCAACCATTCACATGAGCATGCAACAATAGAGAACACATGAACACAATATTTAGGTGGGAAACCCTCAAGGGGAAGAAAACCCATTGAAATTTTCTTATATATAACAAAATTCAATATTTAGTGAAGCACCAACCCCTAATTTATCTAGCACTAACTAGACTTTAGCAAGCACCAACTTACACAAAAGCACCGACCCCTAATAAATCAAGCACCGACCTAAATTTAGAAGGCCCCAACTTGTAAGGAGGTACCACCCCCTAGGAATTTAGTGAATCACTAACTCCACAAGGAATACTAAGCACCAAATCAGCCACCTAAGAATGTTTTCCACCTCTTCTTGTTGCTATCTCAATAAATGATGGACTACTTTGCTCTTATTCTCTCTTCTTCTCTTCTTCTTCTTGGTATACTCTCATAATATGATATATTATTCACTTCAACATGATGTCAAGCTTCTACCACACACTTGGATCCTCAAAAATCATACACTTTCTCTCTCATGCTCTTGGAGACACACAAAACTACTTTTCTTTCCTACTCGCTCTTTCTTCTTCACTAGGTCATATGCATGCACAATATGATATTTAGAACCTATATAGTTTTATTCATGAATTTGTTACATTGTTAATATTGTCTTTAAGAACTTATTCATTCCTCACACTCGAGACTTTAGCTCGCACTTCTCCATATCAACTCAATTAACTCAAATAGGCCTAATCACCCTTGCTTATATACATGAATTAATCATATACACCATCATAAGTCAGCCATATACACTTAGTTTAGACATTATAGAGACAAATACATCTGTTAATCATGAAAAATTATAATATTTACTCCATTAGGTCTCAATACTCCATTAGGTCATTTTATTCTTTAGGACTCAAGAAGACCTACTATATTAGGTCTATATAAATATACGACTCATTCAACTTACATGATCATATCCAAAACTCAAGAATACTTTAAACACATTTTCAAGAATGTATTTTTACCTCCTCCATGCATATAAATCTCTACAACTTCATTTCACACCATGAAACCACCTTGAGAACATGATTGTCCTACTAGGTCCTCAAGAACCAATTTTCAAGAATTAAGCTTATAACACCTTGAAACATTTTAAAATGTTGAATAAATCATGTGAAAAAAAAATACATGACCTCATTAACATCACCCAATGCATTATACTCTTCAAATCAAGGTATAAAGGCTCAAGATCAACCTAGTTTCAAGAACACTCAAAACGGTCCCAAAACTAGTCATGATAAATTGACTTGTTTAAGGCACCTAAAGGCTATAAATTGTCTATAAATCATCACATACATGTATTATTCATGAAACATTCATTTTATAAATTAGTGGTGTTTGCAAAATTTGACTTAGTACAAAAAAATATTCGAGAAATAAGTCTTGTTACGTGGGGTCCACTTATCCATCGACAAACCAAAACTACCTAGAGATAGATAGGATAGTCCTCTACATCCGATAATAATCATAAACTAAAAAAAAATCACTTGTGATCCTGTTTGAGAAATATCTTCTATATCGACTTGAAATTAGGGTTTTATAATGGTTTTATACTTGTTTTGGTGTTAACGATTGTTCATAAAGATCCGACATTCAAACCCAAAACTAATGCCAAGAAATATTAGCTAGGACACATACCAACATATCCCAAATATATTAGGTTCCCATTCATAATATTCACGTACCAACGAACATCAAAAAGTTGACCTTGAGCTGGGAAACACCATTTTCAAGAACTCGATTTGACCAAAAATGCAATATCTTGCTTTTTCTTACAAACTATGACCTGAAACTTGGTCCACACATCTCAAAAAACATGATAACACTCCACCCATGCTCAAATTTTCATATTGGTACTAAAAATGATCAACCTACTTCATTAGACCATGCTTTCTTCACCTTGTTTGGTCTTCATGCTAGAACCTGACCTTCATACCTTTGTTTATGAACTCTAAACCACATTCTCATGCTCAAAAAACCTCTACATACATGTATCCACTCATTTCAAAAAGCTATAATTCCCATACATTCTCACAATATCTCTTTTCCTTCAAATTATCTCGCTCTCTATGTACTCAAAATGACCTTACAAATAGCTAAATTACACCATGTAGACTTGAAATCATCATTAGGCATTATTTGACATCAATGAAAACTCACACCAGACTCTCCTCATCATCCTTTGGCATCAACAAGACCCAACACAACAATGTCATTACTTCAATAGTATCATCATGACATTAATGACCATACCATGCCAACACACTCTCCTTGATATCAATGAAAAAATTTCAACAAGAGTCTCCTTTTTTGTTTTGTGGCCTTTTTTTTATGTTTGCAAGTTTCTAGTGTAGTCCGTATTTTCTAGTGTTGTGTATATTTTGAGAGTTGTGTAGGTTTCTAGTGTTGTGTAAATTTCTAGTGTTGTGCATATTTATAGCACATTACATCTATTTCTAATTTTGTGTGGATTTCTAGTGTTGTGTGGGTTGATAATATTGTGCAGAGTTTCTTCTCGAGCCCAAAAAAATGTAGAAAATGGCTAAGTCCTTTTTATTTTCTTTTAAGAGTTAGGAGGCAACACACTAAGCAAGTTTTGAATAATTTGGGGACACCTAAGTCTAAGATTTGAAGCAATTTTTCCAAATAAAGCACAATTTGACAACATTTTGGTGACTATAGGGGACACCTAACTAATAGGTTTAAGAAATCAAAAGCCTTCATGAATTCCACTTTGGGTATGGAGTCTTAGAAATAATTCACTTATCCATCTATTTGATCCAAACATGTTTTGTGATCAATAAAATAATTTTTATTTGACTTTGACAGTCCTCCCATAATACATGTTCAACTCTTATACTCGATTCGGGATGTAATAAAAAATTTAACTTCATCAAAGCTTTGATGAACTACCTTGAAATCTACATTGACCCTTGATTGATATGAAGAAATATACTCTACACTAACCTACATGTTTTCTATCCTCTATCAAAATCATCCTGGCTCATTTAATTAGTAAGAACTACAAAAAGTACTAATAACTTGTGCAACACATTACTTATTCAAGGAATATCACCACAAAATATTGACAGAGGGCATCTTAATTAGTGATAAAAAAATAAGGACAAAAGAAGGGACCCTCCTAAAGGGAAGCAACAATGAAAAATATAAGGTAGGATAGAAACTAAAATTATTATGTATAAGGAAAAACATAGCCTTATCAATAAGAGGTTTTAAGATAAATATTATCAACTGGAATTTGGAGTATCTCCCATTGAGATTTTATAGTTCAAATGAATTACCTTTCTTATAAGTTATAATGATGTATGTCCTACTCCATATTTCATCAAATTTGGATTTTCTCCCTGGTTTGGCTCGTCTGCATCCCATTTAAAAATCAGTCATGTTTCTTTGAAGGTCTACATTCTAGATTTCTTATCAAACCATTACTTGGTTATATTTGTGTGTTCTTCCAACTTAATCATGGTTGAATCCCTCAACTCTTCCACATCAAATAAATCTTCCATCTTAACTATTTTTTTATCTTCACCTTCCAATTTTAACTAATGTGTTCTTTCTAATGAAGGAAATTCAAGAGATAATGGAAGCCTAGGATCTCTATCATACACAATAATAAAGGATGAGTTACCTATTACTCTTATGGGTGTGATTCTATCATCCCAAATAGAATTATTAACCTTTGTATTCCACTACCTCTGATTCATCTCCTTTTTTTTTGTTATCTGGTCAAGTTATTGTTATTTTACTTAACAAGGCTATTACCTTAAGGGTAATAGATGTATATCATGTTTAAGATCCCCGTAGGATATCTAAAATCCCATGAAATCCTTGACATTATCAAAAATTATAGTTTGAGGGAGTCCAAACCTTATTATAGTACCTTCCAAGAAGTCTAAAATAACTAACACAACTACTTTTTTAGTGTCATAACCTTTGTCCACCGAGTGAAGTAATAAATTATTGTTAAGACCAAATTGTGACTAGTGCTAGAAGTGGGATCCAACATGACATTAAATTCAAGACCCCGTTGAGAGAAGAGATGGTCTATATGGATTGTATGGAGAGGAAGATTTACTAACCTCTTCTTACCAGTGAAAAAAGCACACTCTTTACATTTCTTGACCCATCTATGTGAATCTATGAATAATGAGGCCCAAAATTTCATTTCCTCGTGATATTTATAGTTGTACCTCTTTGAGAAAAGTGACCATAAGATAAACCATCATGGAACTCAAAAATAATTTTATCCACATATTATTCTTTAACACATCTCAACAATATTCCATCTAGGTTATTTCTAAAGAGGGCCACATCCACCAATGCGTAAGGGTTAAATTATAGCCTAAAGTTCCTTCTCTTAGTTATGTCCAAACTAAAAGAATATTCACCAAGAGGAAATAATATTTCCATATTGGTTTTCCAACTTTTCCATGAGGTATACCTTCTCTCAGTTGTTCTTGTTCTTATTATTCTTCTAAGACATAAGAAGCTTCATGATCATCACTAGCATCCATAACAAGTTATTCACACAACCATCTATATTTGAAAAACTTTGTAGCCTTGATAGTTATATCATGCTCTGTTCTAAAATAATTTGTTGTGTTGTGAATTATTGAGTCTTCGTCAATAGTACAAGGCTAAGCCCCTCATTCTTGTGTATGGGGAGGATTCCATTATTGAATGTAAACTAATCTAATTTTTGGGGTGGCTAATAGGTCGGGGATGAAACAGAACACTCCACCGAACTGTGGAAAAGTGCTTGTACAAAGTACAAGGGAGGAAATTACAGTGAAGAGAGGTAAAGGGGAGTTGGGGAAATTAGGAGAGAGGGGGTTATTGTTGTGAGTAGGAACTAACAGAGTTCACATACAATAACTAGAGTAAGTCCACATTCAATTAGAAGAACACAACAATAAAACCATAATAATACACAAAAAAATAATAAAAATAGACTTCCATGGATTTATTTATCAAATGTGTAGACAATTTTCTTGGCTTTAAAGGATTATCATATTTGCAACACGAGAAAAGAACAAGTAGAGAAAAATTGATAAAGAAATAGAATAATTACAACTTTATTACAGCGTAGAAGTTGTAATCTCAACAACATACATTCAATCAACAATTTCCAACCTCTTGGAATGTAGAGGTCATTCAATTTATAGCATTACAATTTGTCCTCTCATCTACCCCCACATGACTCTTCACCTATCCTCATAACTTTTGACCTTTCCAATTCCTAATAAGTGACTATTTTTATTATTATTTGAAAAAGTAATCTTACAATGTTTAGCAAAGGGTCACTTAAGTGAATAGGACAAAATAGAAAATTTGCAATCTCAATTAAAAATTAGAATATGGAGAGAGAGAGAGAGATAAGAGAGAAAGATAAGATGTTGACTCATCTATTTTTGATGAAGAACTTACTAATTTGAGGCATGGTGATCATGAGCTCATCCTTCTACAAGATGCACATAAAATTCAGATGGTGGAATGAGTATTTACAAACACTATTGTGAAGAATTACAATGTGATCTGAGATGGTGTGGGCATTGCTTGTGATGATTCCTTCTTGATCTCGTGGTGAGAGTGAGGATCACTCTCTTGATCCTTAGGATTTTAAAAATGACTCCAATGATCATGAGAGATAACTCCACGGTGATCAAACCTCTTGATGTTTTTCCTTCACTTACTGAAATAGACCACCATCATGTGGGTGAAAGAGCAATCCCCTAGATGGAATTCTTGAGAAGTGGCCACTGGCTAGAATGATATGAGGAGATGGAAATGACCACACCACAAGGTTTGAGGTGAGTATTTAGGAACACTACCAAGTGGATGGAAGCTAATGGAATATAGCTGATTTCTCATTGAACGAAGATCATACCTTTTTCCTTTCTTGACTCTAGAGAACTCCTTGAATGAGATCAACTCATACATCTCATTAGCACATGTTTCTTATGGAAGTAGGTGACATTTCTTATAACAAGACTGGTCCCAAATTGAAATTAAAGGAATGAATGAGAATGATTTCCATGTTCATGCCCTATACACTATACTAAAACATTGAAAACTCCACCTCTATTGACTTGAGATGTGAGCTCCTTATCAAGCATGGATCAAGTGTTTAGAAACACTTCACGAGGTATGCATTTCTGAAATGCCCTTTTTCCTCACTCACGGAGAATCCTTATCATCATGATTATGATGAACATCATATAAATCAAATTTTAAACAATCTCTTGATCCTCTTCAACCTCTTTTCTAGCCTTACAATGTTCTTAACTTTCACCTGCTACACCTCGATATGCTCTATCATTTTCCTTGACATAATTGTGATAAGAATGGTGCTCTAGGATCCTTATGAGGGTTGATTTCCATGTTTAAGCTACAAAACCACCTTAAAAACCTATGAGGATGGAAAAAATCAACAAGATCAATGAAAATGGAGCCAATTGTAACTTTTTGCACCAAAAATTAAACTTTCTATTTTTGGCAGGTGAGACTAGGAGCTACTATTTTGGAAAATTTTGCCTTTTTGCTCAAATTTTTTCTTTTGAATATCCTAGCACAATCAATGAACCTCCATTTAATATTATTTACCATTTTAGGAAGTTTATATTTTTATCAAGTTGCTTCTTGAAACTCCGTAATTTTTGGGAAAAGTGCTTGTTTTTCCTTGTTTGTTGTTCCTCACTGTTTCGGATGTGCTTTGAGTTATCTCAGATTACAATTTGGAGGGATTTAATATTTTAAGCATGTGAGTGTTCAAAAAATATTCTAGTTTTAATAACTAGCCAAACTGGTGTTGGTTCGTAACAAAAACACCAATATTGGATTCAACTCAAAGACTAGGATCTTGTGCTCCATTTTTTTGTCATGTTAAAATCAACTAGAAATCTTGAAAATCAAAAAGGAAATTTTTGGGATGGATTATTTCATGTATATTTATATGTGATTACATAAATTAATGGAGGCTTGAAGTTTTATTGATCACAAGGAGCACGGGAAGATAGTAATCGGTTCAAACGTTGGTGCAATAAATTTTTTGATTAGTAAGTTATGGGAAAATCTTCATTTTCATAGTCATGTCTAGTATAAAACGTGTTTGGAAGCATAGTTGTTGTGTTATGATATTTTTGAATCTTTTTTAGGTGAAAAAATTGAGGATGGATGAATAATGTAAAATAAATAACCTAAAATTGAGTTTACCTTGTTTCCATGACCTCTTACTAGCTGCTGACTTGATCGTGGGTGAGAGAAAGTTGAACATGGTTGAAACTAGGGTTTAATATATTACTCTTAGGAGTATTTTTGTCCCCTCTATACCATTTGTTTAAGGGGACAATAGGGACACAAAAATTCACTTTGAGAAATATTCTACCACTTGTCATCTTGAGGTGTAATGTGAGGAAGATGGGAAAAGCATGTCAGAGCACCAGAGAGCTGAAAATTGGTCATATGAGGAACCTCAGAAGGGGATAAGCTTGAGAAATTTTTATGTCCCATTGGGAAAGGGAAAATAGGGATAATAAAATACAATCTAAGTAGGATTGCACTACTTGGCATGATCGGTGTAGTCTTGGGAAGAAGGTCTAAAAGCTGGTTAAGCTCTCCATTTGGGATGAGGAGGGTCACATGGGGGACTAGAGAGGAGGGATGAGCTGGGGAAAAAAATTCCCCTTGGGAAAGGGACAAGAGGGACATAAAATTGTGCCATGGAGCCAGAAGTTGACATGTGTCACTTCAAAATCTGGCTAAGTATGGGAAACACACCTACATAAGAGAGAACTTGAAGACACGATTCCCAGAGCTCCAAATGGTATTTTCATGTGAAATTTCATATTATTTTGACTCAAAAGAAAATTTTAAGAACAATTACATAGGTTTCATACTTAAATTATACCTTAAAATCCAAAAATCAGCTCCTTTTTCTTTGGGATAACAAGGTGTGCTTGTAAACATTGGGATGTCTTGAGAAGCGCTTAGGTTTTGGAAAACAAATTGATGATTCCACCATGTAGATAATTATTTAATTTTTCCAATGAATATTTTATTTCCTCCTAAATCCTTACAGATCTACTGAAATCATCTAGTGAAGTCCAACTTCCAATTTCGACCACTTACTTCTTACACTGAAAACCTCATTTTTGCACATTCTCGTCCCTAAACATCCAAATATTCCCTAAATAATACTAAGCAAAATCCAAAAAAATTGACTCTCCAATACCACCTCTATATGATTATGGTATTTTGGAACCTTCCCAGAGGATGCACACATGCCTTGAAATGGCCAAAATTGGCCTTTCTAGACATGCCAGAGAACTAGTCTTGAAATACTTTAATGAATGAAAGAGTTGATCTTGTCACACCATTTAAAACACCTAAACATTATTTTTAATAATATTGTAAGTAACCAAAATGTCAAAATGATCATTATATAGAAAAAAATTGATTGGGAGATGAATTTGGGAAGACTAAGGAGAAAATTTTCACATTTGGATTAGTTGTCATGTTTCAAATTTTAAATTTTGGGCTTGCAAAAATACATGACAATAGTTGGCTCTGACTCAAGGACATTAGACTATAAAGGGAAATAGAGAACCTCAATGCTCTTGGGTGAGCAGACCAGTTCCTTGTTCAAATTGGGAAATAGATTCAAATCCTTACTAGACCATACAATAAAAAAGGCTACAAACACAACAAGAATGGAAACACACCACAAAAAAAAAAAAAAAACCTAAATCACCTATGTACATGAAGGGGAAAGACCTCTTTCATTGAAGCACCAATTCAAACTAAGTTCTTACCCATATATGAGTATCAACGAATGCATTTCTTCTACAAATACATTGTGAGCTCGTTTAAATATGATCCTTTCCTCAATTTATTGAGAACTCTCACATAGATGTTATTGCAACCGATGAACCACCTAATCATTTCATTTCATTTGTTACTTTGCGACCTTATTTCCATATTTTCATTGATTATAGAGTTCATTCTAACTATTGATTCTCATTTTCTATTGTGAAGATGAGTCTTGATCATATTTGGATTGTCTTTTTCAAACTGAGGCCTATGAAATTTGATAGGCATTTTTTGTTCATTTACCATCTGCTTCATCACCAATGTCTTCATAATTTTATTCTCGGATGATGTTTTTAAGCCTCGATATTACCATTATCCTATTGATGTTTCTTGTTTGAAATTTGTTCCAAAATGTATTCTTTCATGCACCCCGAATATATCTTGACTTGTTGATCACTATGATGTGATGTTCGCAGTGTATTATTATCTTGGAAAGAAAATGAGCACAAGATTGGATATTAAGAACGAAATCCATCGTCTTGTCCAACTTGGCCATTTTGAACTCCAAAACACATCTTCATGATGAGAGAATCCTTTTATTGAGAACATAAACATTAAAAGATTAAAGTACATTATTCTTCATACATCCCGTGTTAAGAAGGTTTTCATTTTGAAAAAAATTAGCCTTGAGACTAAGGACCATCCCATCTCTCCATTTTTGTTGACAATGTCTCTATCCTCATGAAAGGGGACTAAGAATGATTTAGGAGCATCTCTCTGAAGAATGGTTTTGGGTTAACAATACAAATTTTGGTTTGAGTGTGTGTTTAGATGGTCTTAGGGTCCTTAGAGAGTCGAGTAGGACTCATTCTAGGATGTTGAATTGATTCTAGTTAGTCAAAGAATTTAAACTATGGTGTTTCCCTCCAATTTGTAAAGTTGAATATGTGAAGCTATTTTGGCTTGATCAACATGGTGTATGGAGTATAGGAGGGTTTAAATAGAATGTTAGAGGTTTAGAACCATTGTGGGGTCTTTAGGAGGCTCTTCATAGTGTAAATTGAGTCATCTAGTTCATAAAGGTGTATTCTAGCTCCTTTTTACATGATAAGACATTGTCTTGTGACCATATGATTAGTTATGGGGAAGATCAAGGTGAAAAGGAGATATAAATGATAATTTGTAAATATTTTCATGATTATTCATTCAAATGAGAAAATTTATCATAAGAGCTCCAAGATTTGGTGATTCTTGTTTACAAACAAGTTGATGACAGTTTCCAAAATATGTGTTCATGCATTGGATGATATTTCAAATTAATGTAATAGGTTGGAGAAGACATACCTACTTTGGTAAGATTTTATAATCCTTGTTTTTTTGGTTTTGAAGAATATACACTATATTGTGAGTTTATTTTACTTGGTCAATTTGATGTTCCCTGTAGTAGAGTGTTCTCTTTGCTGTCAATGACCATATAAGTAAGTTGGGAACGAGTTTTGGAGAATAGACTCAAGATATATGATTTTTCAATGGTTTTATAGGGTAATTAGGCCTTACTCAATCTCAAAGGATATTTACAATAGAATAAAATACGTTGCTTTGGTTAGAAAACCCTTGACAAGATTAGGAAACCATGTTCCTAGGGGTGAAGTGCGGAGGTTTTGAGTCAAATTAGAAATTGGTGGATATAAGCAACCTCACCGTCGGAATCATAAGCTTCCTCGGGGTGAAACAAACCTTGGGAAGAAGTTTTAAACTTTGAAGTTGAATGTTAGTCATTTTATTA
Source organism: Taxus wallichiana var. yunnanensis (assembly GCA_018340775.1). NCBI lineage: Eukaryota > Viridiplantae > Streptophyta > Pinopsida > Cupressales > Taxaceae > Taxus > Taxus wallichiana. The sequence continues at coordinate 328,904,089 of CM031244.1, forward strand.
CAAAATCACTCCTAGGGTTTGAAGGAAACTCTACATAGGGTTTGTGTTACCATTGAGTTTGAAGGATTTCAATTTAATTTCAAGAACTAAAACTTTTAAGAAAAATCTACTCAGAAGTATTAATAAGATTCAAAAGGAATTAAGTCACAAGAGGACCTAAATCAATGGGAAAAGTTGATGCAGTCTTAATACGGACCTATAGGGTGATGATAGAGACCTAATTCCAAGAAAATGAGATTGAGAAAAGAGGTTTATGCTAAGTCTTAGGCCCTGAAACTTCATATACAAGAAGAACATGAAAATGGGTATTTAAACATGTTTTCATTTGGTTTTGAAACTCGTTATAACACATTTTATGCTTTAAAAACCAGTCTGGTAGGGCTATAAGGAGAAATATATATTGTAGAAAGGTGGAGGCTAGAAAGTGAACTTAAACTCAGAGTTGAGAAACCAAATTTACCCCACACCTTAAGAGGCCAAATGGGGTCCCAAAATTGTTTTTAGTTTGTCCTAGTTGTTTGTGAAACTCTCCCAAAACCAACTCACCATAGGCATTTGGCTTGAGAAGCTTAAGAGGACAATTTGAGAAGAAGGTAAGAAATATGAAGTTATTGATGATTTTACATCCTTTTGATGGTTGATTTGACATGGTCTAGAGTCTTGTGACAGTGTATATTGGTTGGATAAGTGAACTAAGGCAATAAACCAAAATTTTCATGCTTAAATACTAACTAAACCTGAGAAAGTGAGTTAATTTTTCTAGTAAAGGACTATTTTGGAGTTTTTATCATTCTAACCTTGTGAATTGATTGTGAGTGAATTTTCTCTACATCAAAGCACAAAATAGGAGCTAAAATATTTATGTTGTCATTTTCCCTATCTTGATCACTAAAAATGAGTCCATTTCGTGAGTAAATCATCATCCTATTGAGTGGATTTGAATTCAAAAGTCTAAAACATCTTATCATTCTTGCATGATTTTTCAATCTCTTCCAACGAGAAGGAGAAATATTCATATTCACAAATATAATTTTTGAATGGAACCTCATGCTGAACGTTGAGAACATGGTTTGAAACATTAAACTCACTTGAGAAGAAGTTGTTGGGTATCACCCCTTGTTCTTGATCTGTATTGTTCGTCACCTCGACATTGCTTTGTTATAAGTCAAGACTCATTTGACTATCATAAAAATCCAGCGGAGAAACTACAATAATGTTCACATCCAGTGGGAAATACATGCTTTCAAATTTTGATTCCATCAAGTCACCATGATGCTCTTTGACTGGCTCCATGACGTTTGGATACTCTTTTACCAACAAGGAAGTTCACCATATTCCTCCAAAGTCATGAAAATTTTGTAAGAACTTGAGCCTTAAAATAGGGTATCGCCTCGGTCATCAAGCCTTTGGACGGTGTACTTAATTTTTGATGGGAAGAATTTTCTTCATTTTACCATTTACAAGAATGATGGCATGTGACCAATCCATATGTATATCTCCACCAACATCTCGATAGAATCTTTGGCTCAACAACATGCCATATGAGGCTGGCATATCTGCTACAAGAATTCTCATTGTGATCTTCTTGTCAGGAAAATCTACAAATGCCACTTGAGCATTCCTGACTTGGCTAACCAGAGGCACATCTTTCATTTCCATAGAGTAACAATTTCCTTTGGTAGGAGAAAGAAGAGAGAGAGACCAAGAGCTTTAACAACATTTTCGGGCATGACATTATCGAAGCATCGAGTCAATGATGTAATTATTCGATTTTACCCATCGACTAACAAGGCTATATAGAAAATTAATATCTTCCCAGAGGTGGGGGATAAAGGCGAGATAGTTCAGAGAAGTGGAGTGAGAGATGGGAGGTGGTTCTTTGGTAGTGGCATTTTGGAACATGAAGTCGAGTTACCTAATTTGATAAACAAAACTATCCTATTAAATTTCTTAGGTATTTTTTTCAAGTATTCATTCTCGATAAATTTGAATTTTGGAATTATTATAGTGGTCAATGATGTCAAAAGGTGGAGAATGTGTAGGAACATTAGGGACTATAACGAGACTAAACAAGGGTAGGATTTGTATTTTTAGGATCGACAAAAATAGAACCTGATTTGTCAAGAGAAGATGAATGAGACTTACTCATAGAGGCGAAGGTTTATTAACTAATATGGTAAAGGATTCCTCTTGGTTGATCCCACAGGCCGACATCAACGATCTTCCTTTCATTTTTGTTTTTTGTAGATTGGCCACTTGGGGATATGAATGCTTAGTTTGGGCAGTAGAAGAAGATGCTCTTCCTCCATTTGTGATTGAGTGAACACCACACAAGAGTAGTTATCCATGGATTCTTCTAAGTATTCATCGGTGAGAATTCATAGTGCCTAATCCTAGCACATTCTTCATGTCCTTCATCTTCAATTTTTGATTCAATAATTTATTCTCCTTGATCTTCATCAACCTCTCATATTACATTGACCGGTGGAGCTTCCAAGGCAAGCCTTCAAGGTTCTCCTATAATTTGATTTATGCCCTAGTTCTTGTATGTTGGGAAACTTCCTTCTTCAACATTGTCAAATCATTGGCCAAATTTTTCAATAGTTAAACAACTCTCTCGTCTTTAGAACATTGGGCTTTATCCTTCGTTGAAGGATTTTTATCTTCCCTAACATGACTAGGTCATCTTCCCCTCTAATAGAAATTTCTTGAGTGTTGTCTAAATTTTTTGGTTTAACTCTTTGTAGTATGAAACTAATTTCAGGCATCTGAGCACTAACGAATAACCTTTTCTAATTATCCGTAGTAAGACGTGCAACATCAGGAATTTTTTTGATCAATTGATTGAATTTTTCCACAAAACCTCTCATGAAATATTATGGTTCTTTCTTCATCTGAGTAAGTTAAGCAAGGAGGGCATGAGCATCCTCTGCGGTCTTGAATATTTCTTCAAACTTTTTTTTATATCATCCCAATCAATAATTGATCTTGATGGAAAGTAGTAGAACTAGTCTATAACAACATCTTGTAATGTTTCCATAAATAACCACACATCAACATCTTCATGTTGCACTCCAAGGATGCCATGGGATGTGATATGATTAAAAGGAAATTGCTTTCTATCTATAAATAATTTGGGAAAGTTATTTTGTAATCATTTTGGAAATTCATGAAGTTGTGGAGCTAAAGCCAACAAACTAGTATTTTTTTCCCCATGACGGTGGGTGCAACCATTCTTCCATCCTCTTATTCTTCTCGGTTCTTCTTCTCTTTCTCCTCCAGAAGGAATGAGGACTATTTTTTTAACAATTGGTTCTTCAGTATGACCTTCAAGATGATTTTCAGAACTTGTCTCCTTATAGGTACAATGGGAAGTCTAAAATCAGTTTTTTTTGCTCCTCAAATATGGGGTCAACAACACCACTGCATGATCATCCAGTGTAGCTTCTTTTACAAACTTGCCTCAAAGCACTTAGAAAGGAATGAAATTAGAAAATTGTAGATTTCTCAACAGGATTACAACAAGGATTTTGAACATTCCGATGAAATTTTTCGGTATTCTCGGCTTTTTCAAAATTTTATGGATTTTTGAAAATATATTTTTGTATTTTTATAGATCTTTATGGGTGCACGAAGGTAGATCTATCCCTTGTGGATTCATTAAAAAATTTTGGAAAAATAATTTGTCATGTTGCAAATTATTGAGTCTTCACCAAAAATACAGGATAAAACCCTCCTTCTTGTGTATGGGAAGGCTCCCATTATTGAATGTAAACTAATATAATTATGTGGGATGGCCAATAGGCTGGGGATAACATAGGAAAACTCCACTTGAACTGTCATAAAGAGATTTTATAAAGTACAAGGGAGGAAATTGCAGCAAAGAGAGGTAAAGGAGAGTTGGAGAAATTAGGAGAGAGAGGGTTATTGTTGTGAGTAGGCACTAGAAGAGTTCACATACAATAACCAGAGTAAGTCCACATTAATTAAAAAGAACACAACAATGCAAACCATGATAAGACACAACAAATCATAGACATAGACTTCCATTGATTCATTCATCAAAGGTGCAGACACCTTTCTTAGTTTTACAAGATTGTCATATATGCAAAGTTGGAAAGAGAGAGTAGAGGAACATTGATAAATAAATAGAAGGATTGTAACTTTATTTCTTGATGTAGAAGTGGTAATATCAACAACATACATTCAATCAACAATTTCTAACCTTTTGGAATGGAGACACCATTCCAATTTATAAGCATTGTAATGTTTCCTCTCATCTACCCCCCATATGACTATTCACCTATCCTCACCACTTATGACCTTTCCAATTCCTAGGAATTGAGTCTTTTTATTATTATTTGAAAAAGGAATATTATAATGTTTAGAAAAGGTTCACTTAAGTGAATAGGATGAAATAAAAAAATTCATTCTCAATTGAAAATTAGAATATGGAGAGAGAGAAGAGAGAAAGAGAAGAGGTTGACTGATCTGTTGTCGATGAAGAACTTTTGATTTGAGGCATGGTGATCATGATCTCATCCTTCTACAAGATACATAGATACTTTAGACTACCAAATGAGTGTTTAGAAACACTATTATGAAGCATTATAATGTGATTCGAGATGATTTGTTGGAATTGCTCATGATGATTCCTTCTTGATCTCATAGTGAGAGTGAGGATCACTCTCTTTCTCCTTAGGATTTTAAAAATTAATCCAATGATCATGAGAGATAACTCCAAGTTTTTCAAACCTCCGATGATGTCCCTTACTTACTAAAATAGTAATTCATCCTATGGGTGAAAGGGATGGCCCTTGAATGGAATTCTTGAGAAGTGGCCACCGGTTGGAATGATATGAGGAGATGGAAATGACCACACCACAAGGTTTGAGGTGAGTGTTTAGGAACACTACCAAGTGGATGGAAGCTAATGGAATAGATATGATTGCTCATTGAATGAAGATCATACCTTTTTCCTTTCTTTACTCTAAAGAACTCCTTGAAGTTTGTCAACTCATACATCTCATGTGCACATGTTTCTCATGGAAGTAGGTGGAATTTTATTGATAACAAGACTAATCTGGATGCGGGGAAAATTTTAGTGGTGAATTTTTGTAAACTCATGAATATTAGGGATTTTGGAAATTGGAAATGGCTAATTTTCAGCAGTCGGCTCCCGCCTAATTTGCCTAAAATTTCCACCAATAAGTCATTTATATGGGTGAATTCACCTACTATTTATATGTTAAATTAACTTATGCATGTATTTCGCCAACATTTCTTATCATTGTACCTCATCCAAGAAAATTGCGCCCTGCCAAATCGCCTTTACCATGAATCATTTTCAGAAATTCACCATCAATTCGAAAGTTGATTTTGGAGATTCGCCACCCATTCTAAACTAATTTTTAAGAGGGGGTCTTAAAATGAACCCTGCTTGGATCGAACTTGAAGGAATGAATGAGAATGATTTCCATGTTCATGACCTATAAACTATATTGAAACAATGCAAACTCCACCTCTACTGACTTGCAGATGTGAGCTCCTTATCAAGCATGGATCAAGTGTTTAGAAACACTTCACAATGTATGCATTTCTTGAGATTCCATTTTCCATCACTTACGTAGAATACTTCTCATCATGCTTATGATGACCATCCTCTGAATTAAATTTGAGAAAATATCTCGATCCTCTTCAACCTCTTTTCTATTAGGAAATATATTGTGCTCACATTATTTAAATGTGTGTTTGTTGTAATATTATTAATATGAGTCATCCTATAACTCATTATTGATAGTATAGGTTTGTTATTATTCTAGTTGTGAGTTACAACAACTCATGTATATAAGAGTTGGGTGAGAAATTTGTGGAGGAGGTTTTCCTTAGATATAGGAGCTACCTCCCTATATAATTGTAACTCTTCTATGAATAATGATATTTAAGTGTTATTGTGTTTTCATTTGGTATCGAGCTATTTTGTTTGAGTAATCAAGGGAGAATTCTGTGATTCTATGCAAAATGGTAATCTGAGCTATAAAGGGGCAAAGTGCCTACATTTTCTTATTACCCCTGTTGATGCACTCCATTTTGTCTTGAGAAGAGCGTATCAAGAGATAAATAAAGAAGAAAGAAATTTTTTAAAATCAACTTGTGTAAAATTAGAGTGCAAGCGTTGATCAAAACTTGCCAGTCTGGTGATCAGGTTCTCAGTCAGGAAATTCATGGAAGTGATGTGATATTTGGCACTAGAAGGATTTTCAAATACAATACATATCTCATATGTTCCTGTGCATGTACCTTGTGGATTATTTTTCATGTGAGTTTTAAGCCTCAATCTCATCTGGTTTTATTCATTTGATTTGTATCAACAGTGACATTGTGGATGACTACTCCTTATTCGTGCAATACGAGTTTGGTGTGCATGATCATTTACTACCTCGAAAAATTTTCATAAGTTTCCTCATTTTTATCCTACACCCATGCATGTCATTCACTTCAATATTGGAAAGCTGAGGTATTTATATTAAAAAGAGTTCGAGTCAATAGCTGTCATTTTTTTAATCTCAAAGTTCACAAACAGCCCGCAGATCTCATAAAACAAAAGGTTTGATTTGTTATTTGCAAAATCCATGCTCATTACAAGTGGAAGTTTCAAATTGTTGATATATCAGTTACTATAAATTTTGTGGTTAGAAACTTACAAATAAATGTCTCACGTCTTTGTGCACGTTCCTTATAAGCGTCAAATCTTGAGCTTATCAGGTTGGAGCCATTAATTTCTATAGTGTAGCTGGCTCAGTTGTTAAAGATCAGTGTCCTCTTTGGAATAAGCATGCACCATAATTTTGTTTTTGCCCATGTCCGCTAGCTGTTAACTCATCAAATACGTCCCTCACATGTTCTTCTTTGCTAAATCTCTTACATTATTGAGGTCACCTTAGTGTCTTGCAAATCTACTGTCCATTGCCACATATCGGGTGCCATGCATGTGGCTATGTTATTGGTGTCTCGAGTCTCAGTGACTTCTCAGGTATTGCCCACGTGGAATCAGGAGTCAAAGTTGTGTTTATTATAATGTTATAGAGTCTTAGTTTACATTTTTATCTTTAGCATATCAATAAAGTCGAGTCTATTAGTGCAAGAGTCTAAAATATAACATTGTATTAGGTTTTGGTTTACAAGTCGAAATCATCTTTCATTCATATAAAAATTGTGTCACTTTTAAGTATATTGTCATCATCATCCAAGTCATGTATCATTTACCTCTTACCATCATTGAATTTTTTTCAAGTCAGTCATTCTAGTGTTATTTGCGAGTTATTATCTAAAGTCTTGTTTTATATTGAGGAAGAGTCATTAGTTATTAAATACATTTGCTTTCATATTTTGTATGTTTGTATTAATATAAATAGTCAAGTCATTATTAGTCGTTAAAAAATTAAATTTGTATTATAGTGTCCTTGTTAAAAAAATCGTCAATATATATATATATATTGGACACATTTTCGGTGTAATCGACATCGAATAAAATAATGTTTCACATTGCGGGGCAGAAAATAAAAACAATGTGGAAATATATGTACTTCAAGATTGCATTTGCTAAGTAAGCATCACGTCTACTTGAGGATGGAGGCACGGTAGGATGGAGGACAAGCAACGTCCTCTCGCCAGCTGCAAGAATCGGGGTCACAAAATGAGGTTGTGGCATTTTGTTTCAATTTTTTTGTTTCGAGTTGCAATGTACTTGTTATTATTCAGTTTCTAGTATGTTCTTTATGTAATAAAGTGATCGATTCCCATGTTAATTCCCTAATATGAAGATATTTTGGAAAGATGAAAGCACAGAGGAAAGCAACATCATGTTTCTTGAAGAGGATGAGCGAGGACTCATATCTGGATTAGGGTTTCTTTTTTGGATAGGGGTCTATTTTTTTAACGGAGGTTCGTATTACAATGAACATTGGTTCATTTTGGATGAACAAGGGTTCATACAAGGTTGTTGGTCAACCTTTGCAGAAACCATCGGTGAGCAAGATCATGAGCACGCACAGTGAGGAAAGCTACAAAAGAAGTGCGATTATTTTTCTCTCATGTTTGCACTAAGGGGGAATGTTAGGAAATATATTGTGCTCACATTATTTAAATATGTGTGTATATTGTAATATTATTAATATGAGTCATATTATAACTCATTATTAATAATATAGGTTTGTTATTATTCTAGTTGTGAGTTACAACAACTCACGTATATAGGAGTTGGGTGAGAAATTTGTGGAGGAGGTTTTCCTTAGATATAGGAGCTACCTCTCCTATATAATTATAACTCTTCTATGCATAATGATATTGAAGTATTATTGTTTTTTAATTTTCTATCCTTACAATGTTCCTGACTTTCACTGTTGCACTTCAATATGCTTTGTCTTGTTCCTTGACACAATTGTATTCAAAATGGTGCTCTAATATCCTTATGGAGAGTTGATTTCCTTTCTTGAACTATAAAATAACCTTAAAACCCTACGAGGATGGAAAAAATTTGTGAGATGATTGAAAACATATCCAAGTGCAAATTTTGTACCAAAAACTTAAACTTTCTCTTTTGGCGGAGTGGGACCAGGAGGCTGCTATTTTGGAAAAAAAAATAATTGATCAAATTTGGTATTTTGAATCTCCAAACACACTCAATTAACCTCCATTGATGATGTTTTACCATTTTTAGGAAGTATTTATTTTTTTCAAGTTGCTTTTTAGAACTCGATATATTAGGAAAATTTCATGTTTTGCCTTATTTGTTGTTCCTCATTGTTTCTAGATGTCCCGGGTGTTGGGGCTTAAAATTTTTAGGGATTTAATTTTTTTAGAATTTGAGTGCACAAAAATTTGTTATTTTTAGTAAGTTTCCAAACTAATGTTGGTTTGCAATAAAAACACCATTTTTGGATTCAACTCAAAGACTAGGATCCCATGCTCTAATTTTTTGTCGTGTTCCGTCTGCTAGAACTCTTGCAAATTAAAATTGAAATTTTTGGGATGGAGGATTTTAGGTCAGCTGCTATGTGATGGAAAAAATTAATGGAGTCTTGAAGTTTTAGTGATCACAAGGGAGCTTGGGAGGAGATAAATCGGTTAAAACATTAGTGCAAGCAGTTTTTGGTTAGCAAGTTATGGAAAAAAATTCATTTTCACGATCGTGGCTAGTATGGAACATGTCGGGAAGCATGGTTGTTGTGTTATGATATTTTTTTAATAATTTTTAGGTGTAACAATGGAATATGGATGAATAATGAAAAGTGGATAGCCTAAAAATGAGTTTACCTCATTTTCATGACTTCCTGCTAACTGTAGCTTGACATCAGGTGAGAGAAAGTTTGACATGGTTAAAACTAGGGTTAGATATATTTCTCTTGGGTGAATTTTTTTGTTCCATATGTCCCCTTAGTTCAAGGGGATAAGAGGGATACAAAAATTTGCTTTGAGGAAGATTATGTCACTTGTCATCTTGAGGTACAATGTGAGGAAGATGGGAAAAACATGTTAGAGCACCCGAGGGCCAAAAAAATTCATATGAGGAAATTCAGAAGGGGCTGATCTTGGATGATTTTTTGTGTCCCATTTTTCCCCTTGGGAAAACTACAAGAAGGAAAAGAAAATTTTCTTTGAGTAGGATTTTGGCACTTGGCATAATCTGGTGTAGTCTTGGGAAAAAGGGCTTAGTCGGTTAATCTCTCCACCAAGCTGAGGAGGATCGCATGGGGGACTAGAGAGGAGGGATAAGCTAGGGAAAAAAAAATTCCCATCTTTCCCCTTGGGAAAGGTATAATAGGGAAACAAAATTCCTCCATAGAGCCAAAATATTACATGTGTCACTTCAAAATCTGAGTAAGTATGAGAAACACACTTATAAAAGAGAGAACTTGAAGACACTATTCTGGAGCTCCAAGTGGTGTTTTAATATGAAATTTTATATTATTTTAACTCCCAAGACCATTTAAATAATAATGAACTAGGTTTTATACTTCAATTCTATCTGAAATGCCAAAAATTGGCTACTTTTTCTTCGGGACAATAGGGTGTTCCTAAAAAGATTGAGATGCCTTGAGAAACACTTAGGTCTTGATAAAAACATGATAATTCCACCATGTAGATATTTTTTTCAGATTTCAAATCAGAGATATTGAAATCATCCGATGAAGTCCATATTCCAATTTTGACCACTTGCTCCTTACACCTGAAAAATCCACTTTTGCACAATATGTCCCTAAACCTCCAAATCTTCCATAAATATTCCTAAATCACTTATAATGCCTTCTTATCTCTCCAATACCACATATGAATTATTATGGTCCTTTATAACCTTCCTAGAGGATGCACACATGCCTTGAAAAGGCCAAAATTGGCCTTCTCGCCGGGCTGTTGGAGAACAAGTCTCAGAATTACTTTCTTTTTTGAAAGAAAGAGTTGATCTTGTCACACCATTTGAAACAACTGAACATGATTTTTTTATCATATTGAAAGTAGCTTCAAGGTAAATATTATCATGACATAGAAGAAAAACTGACTGGGAGAGGGGTTTGGGAAGACTCGGGAGAAAATTTTCACTTTTGGCTTAGTTGTCATGTTTCAAATTTTGAATTTTTGGGCTTGAAAAAATGCATGACAACAAATACATAATTTTTCTACCTATCCATCCCTCTTCTCACTTATCTTAGCTCCCATGATTAAATTTTTAACAATAGGATGAGAGACCAGTACTTTGATATGGTTGTTGGCAAGCATATGTTTGAATTTTTGAGGGCTCTCATGATAGAAAAAACTTGACTTTCCAAGTGACTATATCTCAACTCATAATCCTTTAGTGTTTGGATTAAAAAAGGTAACTAGTTACTCCAAACATTCATGATTTTTTTGAGTCAAAAAAACAAAAACATTGTTTTCTACCCCATATGCATACAAGATGAAGTATTTCCCATAATTTAGGTTAATGAGGGTAGGGGATCAATAAAAAGCTTCCTTGATCCTACTGAAGATCCATTTTCTTTCCTTATTCCACTTGAAGGTAACATCCTTTTTAATAATTAGAGTGACATGTTTAACAAATCCTAAAAGTTTGGGAATTAATTTCCTCAAAAAATAATCTTTCCAAGGAAAGACTATAGTGATTTCTTATGGACTAACAAAGCGATAACAAGGATGGTGAGATTATTTCGAGATCAATATATATTCCCTCTTTTTATACCACATGACCAAAGAGTTTTCCTTGTGTTATAATAAATGTTCACTTCTTTGGGTTGAGTGAGACTCCAAACATTTTACACCTTTGGAATAATTGTTCTAGGTGTTACACATGATCTTATCCTTATTTTTAAAATATTGTAAAGTCGTCAAGATAGATAAGGATGAACTTCTTGATGAAATATTTGAAACCTATATTCATGGCCCTTTAAAAAGTGACTTTAGTGTTAGTTAAACAAAATGGAATATTTCCATAAGAAAATGTCCCCCATTTGGTTGTGAAAGCTATCTTGTCTTGATCTTCTTCCTTGAGCCATATTTGATTGCATCTAAAATATCCATCCAAAAGAAAGAACCTCTCAACCCCTTCAAGTTTTTATAATATTTGATCCAGGAAGGAAAGTGATATTGATTTTTAAGGAGGCTCTATTCAGGTCCCTAAATTAAACACAAAGCCTAACTTACCTATTTTCTTCTTAACAAGAACTAATTTTTCCACCGCAAAGAGTACTTGATAGGGAATATGATTTTGGTTTCTATGAGTTTGGATATTTATTTTCGTAAAGAGATAAATTTTAGGATTTACATGTCTTTGATTTTTCCTAATAAGCTTGGCATTGGGATCTAAGTCTATGGAATGTTGAGAAACATTAGGGTTAAGGCCTTTTAGGTCCCCATAACTCCATGAAAATACATCACTATAATATTGACTTAAGGATATAAAAGTGGAGAGAGGAATTTGAGCACAAAAGGACTTCAAGATCAAAAGGGCATAATGAGGGATCTCAAAGGGAATTTGAGCATAACTAAGGCTCTTAAAGGGAATTCGAGCATAATGAAGGCTCTTAAAGGGGATTTGAGCATAATGAAGGATCTCTTAAATAATGTTATAATTCTTATTACATTTAGGGGGAAGGTTGTATTTATAGGTTTTCAGATTGGGATTAATTAAGGGAGGCTAATTAATCAGGATTTAGAGATAATGGGTGAATAGTAGTGAATAGTGTTGAATAGTGTTGGAATAGTGCATGAATAGTATAAGCACTTTGAAAGTGGAGGGATAGTGGGAAAATGACCCCATTATATTAAATCATGGAAGATAATGGGAGATTTGATCAGAATATTTTATTTGATGAGGATAAATTAGAATATTTTATTTTGATGGTGGAGGAAATGAGGATAAATCAAAATATTTTATTTTGATGGTGGGGGCATGAGGATAAATCAAAATATTTTATTCTAATGGTGGGGAAAGTGGATGATTGATGTGGAAAGATGATGTGGAGGTGATGTGGATATTTGATTAAATGATAATGGGGGTTAATTAATTGATTAACATCGATTAATCATTTATGAATTTTTATTAGAATTTAATGGGGTGAGGAATTAATTGATTAATAGGGTGGATAGAATTAGATGTCTACAATATTCAATTGAATAATTTGATCATCATAACCTTATTGCAACCTTGACTATAGTTTTGATGATAATTCTACCTCATTTTGGATGAACTTGACTATTTTCTAATCACTTTGTTAAAGACTTGCCAACTTAGTTCATTATCATGAATGGATGGTATAGCTACTATATTGGCATGTTGTCCATTAACTTGGATGAGTTACTTTGGTGGAGAAAACTATGATCCTATTGTTAGGAAATATTTATATAGTGCTTCACATATTTATGTGTGTGAATAATAATTGCGTGTGTAATTATTATTGTTGAGAGATTATTGTTAGAGATGTTATAATATATTGTTTCAACAATATATTATTATTGTTATGTGTGGGTTACGTGAGTTATTCTCACCCCACATAATTAGGCTTGGTTGAGATTTTGTAGTTGAGTTAGTTTCCTATATTCTAGGGAAACTCCAGCCTATATATTAGGCTATTGTATTGTGTGAAAGATAGAGAGAATCTAATATTATTTTGCCGTGTAAATCTGCTTGTTCTCCAAGATTTGGTATCAAACTGATCATATTCAGATGTGTGATGGAAGAATTGAGTTTTTGATAGTTAGAAAAGGGGAAATGTTACCATTATTTATTTCCCCAAGTGATGTTATTATTTTTGCGAGAAGTCTTTAAGTGTGTTGTTGACGTCAATAATTTTATGAGTGCAGCAAATTGTGCAAGAATCTTAAATATTTCTAGTAACTATTCATCATCATTTGTGATTTGCATCAACAGATTTGGGTTGGCCGCTTCAAAGGATGTGAGCTAATTCGACTCTAGAGAATCTTCACGACTCCATAACTTGAATATTACCGCGAACTATATTTCATTTGGCATATAGTGTTTTTTGTGTTTCTCAGATATGAATGCGTCCATGATTGCAACTTAAAGGCGTGAGGATTTGAGCGGTTCATTTTTCTACACAACTATTACTGGTCTGCATTCCATATTTCTCAACCTTGTTTTGGTGATAAACTTGGACTCTTGGCGTGGTAAATCCTACATAGCAAACAACCAGATCTCCAAACTGTATTGGTTTTGGAGTCACCTTGTTCAGATCTCCAAACTATAGGATCTCATTCAATTAATTTTGGCATAAAGACGTGTTGATCCAGGCATGTGAGCTCTTCTCCTCGTACACATGTACAACTGGAACTCAACGAGGTCTCTGCAAATTACTACTAAAGTGATTCGGATGAAATTATGGCCTACAAATGGTGTGCATGTAACCTACCGCTACGCCTCCATGACTGTTACCTGCATTGGATGCACATCGAATTCATTGGTTGCTGTGGAATTCTTAGCGGTCTACCAAAACTCCTACCTGGCATCATTTGTTCCATTGAAAAAATTCCAAAACATTCCCGATAAGTGGTCTATATTCTCATTTTATAAAGTTGAATCAATATAGAAAAGTGTAGATTACTTTTATCTATATTAGTGTGTCTACTTATATGTGAGTCAATTTAATAATATAGATCAATATTAGGTGTTTGGTGGTGTTAGTTGATGGTGTATAGGTATTTTGTGTTTAAATATTTTGTTGATTGTGTAGTCATGTTGTTTAGTCTGTCAATAGTTGACATTATTATTCTATTATTTGTCAATTTTAGTCATTTAGTATTCTCTAGGTGTCAATATATTTGAGTTTGTCATTAAGTCAAGTCAATTTGTATTGTAGTGTCCTTGTCAAAAAAAAAATCGTCAAATATTTGAGTTATTATCAAAAGTTGTAAAAAAATTGTCTCGTTGTTCAATAATTGGACGCATTTTCACTTGTACGTGACGTCCAAATTTTGGAGGTTATTTTGTTGAGCTTCATATCCAAATCCAGTTGAGCTAGCAGCATGAAACTGGAGGATGGAGGCAAAAGCGAGAGGTTGGAGGTCATTCAGCGACCTCTCGTCGATTCAAGCAACGATGGGGCTGCATATCGGCTTTGGTGACGTGTGTGTGCGGTTTGATTTTAGTGCTTCTAGTGTGGTAAGCCTCGGTTTGAAGTAATCTTGTTTTCAATAAGTGGAAATTTCACATTGAGGGGGAACATGATTCCAATGTTCCATTTCAGATGTCAGCTTTTTTCTATGTATGTATGAGCAATGACGGAGATGTCGTGAGAATTTCCTCTGTTATTCTCTGTGGTGAGATATTGATGAGGGCTGAGAATAGTACTTTTCATATCATGATGTGGTTGTAGGTAAACCACTTGAAAACCTTCATTTGTGGTTTGTGGTAAACCAATAGCAAAACCACCATTCTTGGTTGTTGGTAATCCATTTGCAAAACCATCACTTTGTGGTTTGTGGTAAACCAATTGCAAAACCACCATTCTCAGTTTTTGGTCAACCGTTTGCAAAACCATCCATGAGGTTTGTGATCATCCTATGAAAATCACCAAATCATGAGCAGGTGCAAGTACAAAGGCAGGTTTTCCCCATGTTTGCACTAAGGGGGGGAATGTTAGGAAATATTTATATAGTGCTTCACATATTTATGTGTGTGAATAATAATTACATGTGTAATTATTATTGTTGAGAGATTATTGTTAGAGATGTTATAATATATTGCTTCAACAATATATTATTATTGTTATGTGTGGGTTACATGAGTTATTCTCACCCCACATAATTAGGCTTGGTTGAGATTTTGTAGTTGAGTTAGTTTCCTATATTCTAGGGAAACTCCAGCCTATATATTAGGCTATTGTATTGTGTGAAAGATAGAGAGAATATAATATTATTTTTCTGTGTAAATCTGCTTGTTCTCCAAGACCTATAACTTACATTTTATTAGCTTCACCATTTTGTCTTCTTAGTACCACTTGTAGGTTGATAGCATAAAAATTTTCCATTAGATCCCAAACTCTATGCATGTAAGCCTTTATAAGCTTATTATTGGTAGAAAACTCTCCTCTTACTTGATAAATAACTAAATCGGTGTCCCTAAACACATACAATAATTTTATTTATCTCTTCTCAACCAATAATAGTCCATGAATCAATGCCTCATACTCTGCATGACATTATTGGAACATGTAAACTACAATCTATGGAAAAAAGGATTTCTTACTCATTAGAGAAACTAAAAGCACTCTTGATCTATCCCCATTTATTATCTTTGATCCATCAAAAAAATCCATAAGCCTCTTGTATCCTCCTCCTCCTTGAGTGACATGGGAATAAAAAGATCCTCCTCTTGGATATAATAAGTTCCCAAACTAGTCTCCTGAGCTATGTCATAAGGATCAAACTCATAATGATATTTGACCCATTCATCTAACACGAGGTCAAACATTAAAAAGGTGAGGAAAATTTCGATTGGAATTGAATAACTTTATTACTTCTCTTGAACTATGAAATTAGAGTTGATATGGGTGGGGTCACTTGCACTCAATATGATAGGATGAAATGGGCCCAACTTTGATGGCAAACCTTGTGCCATAGGTCCTTAACATCATGTGAGACCAATCACAAGACAAGTACTCACCCATCTTGGCTATGAAATATCTCAGAAAGTAGAGGGAAAATAATTAAGGTAAGTTAATAACTGATACATCTTGGCTAATGGTCAAATAGTACATATCAAATGACACTTGGGGACACCTTTGTGTTTGTATTGGAGACGTCCAATATTGATTGCATCTAATATATATTTTACAAGATTAATATGTTGAAATTGTTTAATATATAGGTAATATAACATAGTTTTTAATCATACTATTATTCAATTTTTATAAAATTTGTGTTTAACCTATCAATGTAAGTTTTATAGATGGTTAAAATTTAAATCAATAATGATTTATATTATGCTTATTATGATGTCTATATGGATATTGTGACTCTAACCATGTTGATGTTGTGTTAGATATAAAATATACAACTAGATATGTGTTCAAGTTTTTGGTACATGTGTCATTACTTGGAACAGTAAAAAGTAGCCAATAGTCTCCATATCTTCTACTGAGGTAAAGTATATAAGTTCAATGGAATCGGTGAAAATTCCATGTGGCTTAAGCGGTTGTTAGAAGAGATGCGCATTGAAGCTAAATGAATTAATCCTCTTATTTTTTATAGCCATAGTTGCATTGCTCTTGCTAATAATCCATTTCAACATTATATAACAAAACATATAGAGGTTCATATGCATTTTATCTTAGAGAAGGTTCTCTGCGGTGATATAGAGCTCGATCGCACGACTAAAGATCAAGTTATAGATATGTTTACAAAGCCATTATGTGTTATTAAATTCTGTAAGTTTCATGAAATTCTTATAATTTTAGAGTTTCCATTGAGGCGTGCATAAAAATACCACCTCCTAATGGTTGGTTGGTTGTTATCTTCGTCTGCTCTATACATCTGCTCTATTGTAAAGCAATGTAAAAAGATATTTGCATGATCTTTGTAAACTTGTCACTCTAAGTTTACGATTAATGCGATCCAGTGTGTTGCATCTATTGTAAAGGATGTCCTTGTGTTATAAAAGGCTCCTAGAGATGTTGGTTGAGATATTTTCTATGATAAATTCTACGATGTAGTCTCACAAATCATGCTTATCCTAAATCATTCACTAGTGATTTATGGATTCCAAATTATTTTGTACCAAAAGGTAAGATGAGTATGATGAAGGTGTATAAATCCTTCAAATGTGATATGCTAACCTAAACCTTCACTATGGTTTATGGATTTGTAAATCATGTTGTATAAATAGGTAATGTTGGCATATGTTCCCCACTTAATATTAAGGGGGTGTTAGAACATTTAATATTAATCTGTTCTTATGAATAAACTATAGTTTATTTATAAGAACACTTAATATTAAATGTTCTAACAAATTTAATGTGGGTTGGTGGGACTAATCTTCATTGATATGATATGGGAATCATTACATTGTGAAAACAACCCCCAAAAGGGCCCAAAATTCTGTCAAAAATAAAATGTGGTACACAAGCTAGAACTAGCTTTTGTTTTGAAACATATGACCATTTTCTCTGTATAGAGGTGCATCATCCTTACTTCTTAACCAATATCCCGACAATTACTATTTTTAGTAAGCCTTATTTTGAGAAGTCCATTTTAGTTACTAGTTTCTTAATTTGACACTTTTGAATATCACGATGTTCAAAGGCAATGATAGTTCTCTGAAAATGAATTGTTTGCAACACTTACTATTTTTAGGAAGTGAGGCTTAGAAAGACTTTCTATTTTTAGACATGGGTCTTTGTGGTGTCAGAATGGAATGAAAGTGGTCTCAAGATATTCCATTTTTAATGTGAGGTTTTTTTTTCCAAATTTCAAAGGATTTCAATAGCTATGTTTTTGTAGATTTGAAAAACAATTGGTTGAATATTTCAAAGGGTTATAGAAAATGATATAGAGCATCCATGGAGGCATGCAAATACTCTTCTTAAATTAATTTTTACAAGGAAGATACAATCAAAATATCATGGAAAACAAACATGGGGTTTGGGAGATATGAGCAAAAGGGGTTTGAGCATGGAGGATGTCTAAAGAAATTTTGGCAACATAACAACATACCAGCAGCAATGGAGGAGAGAAAATAACACAAATGAGGCTAAAAATGGTTAAGTGTTGCATTTCAATGATTTTTCCTCTTTAAAATTTGTTTTCCCTCTCATTTACACACCTGTACTTGAATTAAACCCAAAAATTTCAACTTGGGTTAGGTGGATGGTAGAGGTGTGGTTGTACCATAAAAAATTGGGTACAAAGGTATAAAGGGACATCAACCTCTTCAAAATGTTCCATGGGTGAGGCTATCGATGCGGGGGCATCACCATAAGTCCATTAATAATGTGAAATTTGCATTCTCTACATATCAAAAGGTCCTAAAGGAAGGTTTAGATTCATTCTATGGTGTTAGGAAGAGGAAAGCTATTCAAATTTCAAATTCTGAGTTTTCCCTCCTAGATAGTAATTCAAATTTTGAAAGCATGTAAAAGGGACAAATGGCTTGTAATGAATTTGAATAGTGAATATGAGTGAGTCATAGGGTGTATGTGTGGACATATAAACATGTTACAAGTGTTTTCTAAGGGATATGAGTGAATAATGTATCAAATCATCATGTTATGTATAAGGATAAGGAAGTTGAAAGGTCACTTAGGGAAGTCCAAGAGTCATAAGAGGGCAAGTAGGAGTTAAGGAGTAGATATATGCAAGCTAAAATTTGAATATAGTAGAGGGGAGAGATTTTAGGTATCATTACTCACATGGAGGAGGAAGGAGAAGGTCGAAATGAATAAGGATAAAATATTTTTTCATGAAGATATATAGTTGAAGACATATGCATCTCTGTTTTATATATTAATGGTGTTTCTGAGTTTAGCATTCAAGAATATTAGTTCCTTTTCATTATGTTGATATGGATCCATTATATTGTTTTTAATAATTATTTACATGCATTTTCCTAGGTTGGTGCAATATATTAGTGCTTTGTTTTAATGTGTGAAAGAAGGTGATTGTGTGTGTGAAAATTAGATGACCTGTTGCAAACTAGTTAGCATTAATTTTTATTTTTAGCTCCAAATAACTTTAATTTTGGACCAAATGAGGATAATATAATTTTTCATATAGGTTTTGAATTTTTTTCCTTGATGATTAGTACTTTTTAATTTATGATGTGTTTTCCCAGGATGGTGAGGATGCACACAACTTTGACAAAATGTCAAGTACAATAAAATGAATGTATTTATAGTTTTTCGAGGAGTTAGACTCTAAAATTTTTGGTTATAATAATGAGACCATTTTTAAAATGGGTTTTTAAGGAAATAGTTATTTGACATTTG
The DNA here is from genome assembly GCA_018340775.1 of Taxus wallichiana var. yunnanensis. NCBI lineage: Eukaryota > Viridiplantae > Streptophyta > Pinopsida > Cupressales > Taxaceae > Taxus > Taxus wallichiana. The sequence continues at coordinate 328,923,582 of CM031244.1, forward strand.
TACACGAAGTTATTTATGACAGATTTTGGGGTAGATTACTTATTTTTAAGCACACAAAAATGGGAGTATGATCCTCAGTGCAGAGAGAGGGTTAAGTTGATGTTTGAAAACTATTGAAAATTTAATGTATGCATGGTTTTTTATTTTTCTCTCTGCATCACTCTCATGAGGAAGGGGCCAAATTTTGTGAAAAGAGTGAGTTGTTAAACTTCCCTAACACCCAGGTTGTCACTTTTAAGTGACAAAAAGCTACCTCCATAGGGGGAACACAATTTTGTGTCCCTTATGTCCCCTTATATTTTGGGAAAAATTTAAAATGGGACATTAGGGCTCCAAAATTCCTCCATGGGTCAACTAGTCATGAAAAAGTGGTTAAACGTCAAGTTAGGTGAGTTTATAACACCTTCTAACCACTTAAGTTGTCACTTTAAGTGTTGTAACCAACTTCTCCACAGGGAGAGATCATTTTGGTGTCCCCCATGTCCCCTTGCACCAAGTGAAAAAGTAGCAAGGAAAATCCATGGTTCAAAACTGTTCTCAAAGTTGATTGTTTGTGTTGATGTCATTAAACACAACATGAAAATAGACTAAGGAGTGGATTTTTAGGCCCGAGAGCAAGACATGGAGTTTCAAAGGGAAAAAATTATATTATTTTGACTCAAAATGACCCACTGAATCCATTCTAATAATTTTCAAGACATTATTCAACTTGTAATTTTCCTTTTTAGTCAATTTTTCACTTTTTCCTACACATGTGCACTAGTAACTAGAGTTGCCACGAGTCTAGAATGAGTATGAAAAAATCAAACACATATATCATGAGGATGGTATAATATAATCCACTTTGACCTTTTTAGGCTCCTAAATCTTCTCGTATGTGTCCAAAACCCTTGAGAAAGTTCCACGTTGTGGAAAACAATATGTGTTGCATTTATGGACTAGTTTCCGCATTTTTATACTCTAAGAATTATATCTTGATTATTACACCAAGAATTAGGATTTTTCATATTTCCAATTCCTATGATATGTCTTCCCAAGACTTCTTGAGGCTTCTAAAACCCTTCGAACAAGTTTTTATTTCCTTTGAAACATGTTTCTCCCAGTGTTGTGTCAAAAAGACCCAATTGTTCTTGAAAGTTTCCTGAGCTCTCATGGCTCCACAGAAACTTCCTAAACTACCTTGGATCATCTTATTACTCTCCCACACAACCTATATATGGGTTTTTCCATTGAATTTAGCTTCTAGGGATTTCCTCCTATAACAAGAAGACCAAAAATAGCCCTTGTGAATCCTCCGAGAGCATTTTCCTTTCTTAGATCTCAATGCCCTCTTGAATCAAGATAGGCACACTTATCTCGCACATGAAACAAAATTGAAAATCATGTTATAATGTTCCTCTTAACTATAATGATGGTGAAGTAGTTAAAATTATTGATAGATAAAGGTTAACATTGACCGGGAAATGCAATTTCAAGTGTGGGTTTGGTTGTCATGACCTTAAGTTTAAATTTTCATGCTTTAGAAGTTTAACATGACAATTTGGTTCTTCCGAGGGAATTATTTCATATTGAAAAATATACAAATGAATAAAGTATGAACCTTTGTTATCTCATGGGGGATGAGACTAGTTCCTTATACATTAGGCAAATAGAGTCATATATGCACACAAACAAGAACAACCGAAACAAACACACAACCGAAAGGGAAACACACCACATAAGAAGGAAAAACACAACCAAAATGGAAACATGACCTAAATCACATATGTTACATACGGGGGATAACCCATTTTCATTGTATTATTTTTTCTTCTCTGGATGTTACACATGTACAAGTAGCACCAAATGACTTTGTTTTGCAATCCCATTGACTAGTTCGATGAAGTATGACCCCTTTCTCAAATTCTTAGGAAAAACAGGTGTTACAGGAGTTCTCCAGGTACATGTAAAAGAAGAAGATTGCATGTATCTTTATGAGAAATTCAGTATGACTTCTCTTGTAACTGAATATCAATATGAATAGCTCACTTTTCTCACTTCCCTAAAATTCCATTTTAGGTTGCCAATCCATTGTTACATTCACTCGTGCTTTTGATTTCACATTCTTCATTTTAACACTATCACAAGATTGATTCTCGATCATACCAGGCTCACCATGTTCATAACTAGCCTTGTGCTCTCTGAAAAGCAATTTCTCATTATCTTTCATGTTCCTCATGACCATTGTTTCTGTAGAACTGTTCTTGGTAGATATTTTGAAATTTTCAACATCATCATATACCTCTTGTTGATTTATGTTCAATAACTACTCCATATGTTTCTCTTTCCCACACACTGACTCATTATTGACCTCGATATCACTCTCTGTGATGGAGGTACTATCCTCATGAATGAATACATCCATGAGATATTCAATAATTTCCTTTTCATTTCATTCAACATGAATAAAGTCTTCTTTACAAAACAAGAAATAGGACCCATCTTCACATTCATACTCATCATCAAATGTTTCAAGAGGGACATTGAGCTCTTATTTTTTTTCTATTTCGACATTATTGAACATTTTTGCATCAAATGAATAATCAAAATCAAAATCATAAGTATATTTCATAGTCATAGCATAGGTTAGGATTTCAAGACTAAGTTAAGGGTCTTTAGTTCCTTCTGCAACCTTTAAAATATCTTGTATAGATTCCTTCTTCAAAGATGTCCATGCTCACCTTCGTGTTAATTTGAAAAACCTTTGCATCAAGTCTTAGGGATATGATTTTCAAAATGGAATTCATATGGCCAAAACTCATTTGAAACATCCTCTTTCTCATGATCCACATTCTTATCATTTAAGGGGTTCCTTACTTGCAAGTCAAGGCATACCTGATCTTCATCATTTTCAAACAGAGAAACAATATCCATTTTGAATGGGAAGGGCACACCTTCCAGTTCAAGATCTACCAAATCATCCTTATGTTCCTTGATTGGTTCCATTACCTTGAGAACTATTCCATCAAGATAGGAAGTTCAACATTTTTTTCTAAAGTTATGAAATAGTTACAACCTCTTGAATCTTGATCATATTTCTTATAAAAAACAACTTATTCATGGTACATTTTATTGGTATGGGGACATCGACCAATTCATATTTATATATCCACCAATATCTCTACTTAATATTTGGCTCAATAACATTTTGTATGTAGCTGATATGTTTACCTCTAGTATTTTGACATTGAACTTCTTATATGGAAAGTCCATAAGTGCTACCTAAGTATTGTTAACTTGACTAATGAGAAGTAATTATTTGATCTCCATGGAATAGCGGTGACTAAAAATAGAGACGAGGTGAGACCAAGATCATATGTAACTTTTTAGGCATGATGTTATCTGAGGCACCAGAGTCAATAATACAATTATTCAATTTGTATCGAGTTAACCATCGAGGAGGGGTGGAAGGATTCATTTTTTCTAGAAGAGGAAGATGTGGAGGCAAGAAGGTTTTGAGATGTAGAATTTCTAAGAGTGGGAAGTGAATCTTTTATAGCGAGGTTTGTGGAACATGAATTTGAATTACTTCCTTTGATAAATTGGACAAGTTTATCAAATTTCTTGGGATGAGTTCTCAAATACTCAAATTCAGAAATTTGGACTTTGGACTTCTTAACATGTTCAATTATGTCAAAATGAAACTTGGAAGAGGGTGAAGGTGTAGATATAGTAACGAGAGGTGACTAATCTTTAGAATGACATTGATATTATTTTTATTCATAATTCTTCTTTATTGATTGCACGGGAGAGGGAAACAATGATCCACCTTTTGTTATTATTTTTTTAAATTTGCCACTTGAGGATATTTCAATTTACAAGAATGATCCCTCTCTTGATCCTTCAAATGCGTGAACACCGCATATGAAAGACTATTCATATCAATAATGGTTTCATCATCTTCATCATCTGAAGAAGGGGTATATTCACAAAAACCAATGTTTCTAATAGATTCAATCTCATCAATGGCTAAAATTCCCTCATCATTTTCATATTAGATTTGAGGTTTATCATAATATTCTTCGGTCCTTGCTTCACATGTGGCATTCACAGAAGGTTCTTAAAGAGCTAATCTTCTTTATCCTCCACATATTCTGCTCCTAATATCATTTGGATAACCTCCCCTCATAAAGGTGGCTTGTGTAAGTTGTTTCTTCAATGAAATCACATCATTAGCCAATTTTTGAACAAGAGAATTAGTGGCACCTTCTTTAGAGGTTTGACCCTTTTTCTTACCATTTGGATTCTTCACTTTCCCAAGAAAAATCATATCATCTTCTACTTGATGGCATATTCTTGAGCATTTTCAAGAGTTCAAGGTTGAGTTCTCTATAGGATAAATCTAACCTCAGACAATAGTGCGATTATGAATAATCTCTTTTGATTATTAGTGGATGGTAATGATTATATAGGTATTAATTTTAGTAGTCTATCATATTGTGCCACAAATTATCTCATGGCTTTATTTGATTCTTTATTTATTTATACCAATTGAACAAGAAGATCTTGAGAGTCTTCAACTGATTTAAATATTTCTTCAAATATGGTTCTGATATCATTCCAATTTGTGATGGATCGAGAGGGAAAGAGGTATAACCATTCAACTTATTTCTCTTGAAGTGACTCCATGAAAAACCTTACTGAACATATTCATGTTCAACTCCAAGAACTCCACATGCAAAGATGAAAGTTTTAATATGTTATTCACAAAGTTGATTGCCATCACCTTTGAATTTGGGAAAATTCTTGTGGGATCCCTTCAACAATTCATGGAGAGGTGGTGTATAATGAATCGAGCAAGTATACCTTCCCCATGGAACATTTGGTTCGAGTTATTCCATTTATTTTTCAACTTCTTCTTTTGCTTCTTATTTTGGGGAAAAATAGCTAGCTAGCAGTGGTGCAACTAGAGATTTAGGAGGAGTATCAATTGAATTTCTTATTGTATCAATTGATGTATTAGATGGATATGATGCTTGAGATAAGTAATATAGATTATTTCAGATCTGGTATTGTTGTCTTTGAATAGATTCAAACTTTGGATCAGTAAAACCTTTCAATCATTCAATTTAGGTTATCTCTTTTCAGTCACCTTGTGAGAAAACCTACAACAAGAATGTGAAAGGAGAAAATTTAAAACAACGATTGCCTTCAAGCATCAAGTTTCATGTACTTATTTTTTAAAATTTTATGCATTTTTAGTATATCTGATTTTTAGGATTTTGTGGATCATTATAGGGTACAAGACGAAAACATCTACCCCACGGTAGGCATAAATTTTTTTTGGAAAAATATATTTTCATAAGGTAAAATTAGGTACTTTAACCAATGCTCTAGGACTAGGTCCCTCTGCTTAGGAATGGGGAAACTCCATTTCTAAAATACATGAAATATATACACTACTCTAACCATCGTGGGTGGAATTTTGACCAGGGGATAACACATGAATATTGTTGATGTAGAATCACAACACCCCCTGAATTATCTAGTTTGAGATGGGGCATTCGGCATGATTCCATAACATGGAGCTATCAGGAGTGTGGGACATTGTGAAACATGATAGCTCTCCAAAGAAGGCTGGTTCCTGCTCCTAACCTACCTTCCAATAACTACTCCTTATACGGAAAACCACTGACTAATCCTAATCTAATGCTTCCAAGGGGACGGGAAAGAAGGATTGCATGAAAGAAACCTACACTACAAGCGGTGATACACTAAGAAAGGAGTGTTGATCACTCTTCCCATCCCTATGAAAATGGAGAAAGGGTGAATAATGGGGAGGTTGGACAAATGCAACACAAACCCAAGTTCCACCAATGTATTAAGGGAAGGTTGGACAGTTGTAACACAAACCCGAAATATAAACAATCTTCATTCCTGATAAACAAAAACACCCTAAAATAACTATGAAATATACACAGAACACCCTATTGAAATGAGAGGTAAGAGAGACACAAAAATCATGCAAAGGTTAAAAAAATAACACAAAACATAATTTTTATTTCTCATGAAGTATACACAATACATTGTATGTGGGAGAAAGGCATGAAGCCATTACAAGTGTTTGGAGGAAGGCTTAGAGCCCTAAGAAGAAATGGGGTGCATGGGAGAAGAAATATGATCAACCTTTTGCACAATGAAACCCCTTATAATTTATAGAGGAAGAAAATTAGGAGATATAGAGAGATAATACATTCAAAATATGTACTCCAATCTCCTGTAAAATTGATCATTGTCCTTGTAGGAGTGATGTGCCAATCATCAAGCCCATACTCCATTGTACCTTTCTTGTTGAGAAAGAAAAGGGGCCAATCCTCATCATTTTGGTAGGTGATAAATATGGAACTACCTTCTAAAATGGAGGAATGTATTTCCTCATTTTGTGTAGAGGACACTTGAGAGCTTTCCAAAAGTATTATTTTATGCAACTGAGCTCCCAATCAAACATTATGGCCATCTGAAGATGAGGGTGCCATTCTATAATAAATTTGGATGGTTGGCTACGTCTTTTCGGACTACGAAATTGCATCACAACCTCCAAAATCTGAAATTTTGTGTTGAGTTTAAGCCATATAATAGTGTTACACAAATCTAAAATCAGATAAATCATACAAGCAATGAATGCGGAAATAAACCAGAAGATAAAATAAACAAGAGAAAGATAACACCAGATTTAGTGTGGTTCACCCAGTGTGGGATACGTCCACCAAAAAATGGCAAATATTATTATTCATTGCTTTACAGAGGAAATACAATGAATATCTATTATCTTCCAACACCTCATATGATGTTCAATGGTTTTCCCTCACTCAGCTACTCTTTCTTGCTCACCAAGAAAACTAACATTCAAGAAATTACTATTTTCTTCTCCCTTACCCTCATACAATACATGTATGCATGTGTGTGTGTGTGTGTGTGTGTGTGTGTGTGTGTGTGTGTGTGTGTGTGTTCTAGAAAACTAACTATGCTTTTAAAATCAAGAAATCATCTTTAAAGAAAAATATTTATTCTAATTCTTGACCAAACAATAAAGCATCGTCGCACAGGTGACCGGTGTCATTCACTACTTAACCAATGTCGTTATAGTCGACAAATGTCGATTACTTCCTTACCAATGTCGGTCACTATCAAAACCAACAACATGTAAAAGAAAGCTTTATGTGAAGAAATTAATCTCCACACTCAACAATCTCCCACTTGGAGATCAATTTTGCATTGTACTGTACATCACCATCCTTGGATCCTTTTCCTTGGCTCGTTTCTTCCTCTTCAAGTCTCAAACTCGAAGACCAATAGAAGTGGAGTGACACTCCAACTTCTCCTTTACCAATGGATTCGTTAGCATATCCATAGGGTTATCATCCATATGGATTTTCTCTAATTTTAGTTGTCCATCCTCTAACACCTGCCATATGAAGTGATACGTCAAATGAAAATTTTTGTTCTTGAATGAAATGTTGAGTTCTTTTCCAAATGAATCGCATTTTGACTATCATTGTATAATTTGCAATCCTCTTGTTCCTTACCCAACTCTTTCATGAACCTACTCATCCATATCATCTCTTTGCTAGCTTCTGTAGCTGCAACATACTCTGCCTCTATAGTAAAAAAGCCACAACCTTTTGAAATCTTGAAATACACTAAGCGTCGTTCCACTTATTGTGAAAACATATCCACTTTGGTGCTCCTCCTGCCATCCAAATCTCCATCCATATCTGAATCAAAATAACCACATAAATAAGTATCGACCCTCCATATCATAACTCCATGCTAGATGTCCCTCTCAAATACCACGATAATCCATTGAACTACTTTCTAATGTTCTTTACCTGGATTAGCCATAAACCTGCTCACAACTCCCACTACCTGTGCAATCTCTGGTCTAGTACAAACCATGGAATACATAAGACTTCCTACTGCTAAAGAATAGGGAACACGTGTCATGTATTCAACCTCCTCATGTGATGAAGGACACTGATCTTTGCTCAATTTGAAGTGTCCAACCATAGGTGTACTAACAGGTTTTGAATCTTACATGTTAAACCTTTCCAACACCTTATTGATATAAGCCTCTGAGATAAATACAACTTTTTATTTTTCCTATCTTGGTGAATTTGTAGGCCAAGGATTTTCTTTGCAGCTCCCAAATCCTTCATTGAAAATGTGTGAGCTAACCTTTCTTTAAGTTTACCAATGTCCTGCATACTAGATCTTGCAATCAACATATCATCCACATACAGTAACAAAATAACATAGCTCCCATTTTCAAGCTTCTTAAAATAAAATAAAAAGTCATATTCACATCTCATATAACCATGATCATGCATAAAACTATCAAATCTCAAATACCATCACCTTGGAGATTCTTTGAGCCCATATAGGCTCTTTTTCAACTGCACACTAATTTTTCCTTACCCTTGACTTCATACTCAAGCGGTTGCTACATATAAATATCTTCCTCCAAATCACCATGAAGAAAAGACAACTTAACATCGAGTTGTTATAAATGAAAATATTATGTTGCAACCAAATGTAGAACAATAGGAATAGAAGTCATCTTTAACTACAAGAAAAAAAATCTCATCAAAGTCAATACCTTCTTTCTGTGCAAATTCCTTTACCAAAAGTCTCACCTTGTACCTTTTTAGTCCACCCTCTTCTTCCTTGATTCTATAAACCCATTTGTTTTGTAGTGTTTTCTTACCTACTAGAAACTTGACCAAATCCCATGTTTGTTTTTTTTCCAAGGAGTCCATCTCCTCATCCATGTTATTCTCCCACTGTACGTGGGTATCTATCTGCATTACTTCTTCAAATATTTATGGTTCACCACTATCAGTCAATAATAAATAAGAAAAGGAAAGTGAAAATCTCTCTGGAGGTCTACTTACTCTTTGTGACCTTCTCACTGAGATCTGGGTTGTCTAGTGCTCATTCTGTTCCTATTGCATGTTCATGTGAATCTTTGTCGGTGAGCGACGTCGGTCACTTAATACCAACCGTGGTTCGTAATTGATCACGAATCCTCTTCTGTTGATGACATCGATTGCCTCGCTAAAATTGGTTCAAGCAATCGACGCCTGGTTCTGTAGCTATTTGTTATGAACTGATTCTTTCTTTTGATGTCGGTTATCCTAACCGACATCGGTTTCTATAGAATCGACGCGTCGATGTCGTGGATGTATTTTTCAGATCCGAAAGTTGATTTTCTTTCAAAATCTCATCAACTTGTTCATGTTTAGGCACCAAAACTAATCCATGTACATTCTTTTTTCATTCCAATCAACATCATGACTCCTAACAATCTTAGAATCTTCTAAATCCCAAAAATGATATCCGAAATCACCAGAGCCATAACCAATGAAAGTACATCTCTTAGATTTAGCATAAAAATTCTTCTTATTTTCCCTATCAATAAGCACAAAAGATTATAAGCCAAAAAATCTAAGAAAAATAAAAATCTACCTCTTTTACTGATTCAAGTTTCTTACGGTATTCCACCATCCAAAGTCTATCAAAGGCCCATAGTTGATCAAGTACACTATTGTATCCACCTTGAATCTACCCAAAATTTCAAAGCTAAACCGACATGTATCCTCATGCTTCTAACACGTTCCATGATTGTTCTTTTCATTCTTTTTGCAAATCCATTCTCTTGTGGAGTTCTAGGAACTGTTCTTTCTCTTCGTATTCCATTCTTTGAATAATAATCATTGAAAGCCTTCTTTGCGGTACTCACTACCATTTTTAGATCTAAGGTAACTTTAATTTTAAGTTTGTTTCCATTTCCACAAGGGCTTTCCACCTTTTAAAAGTATCAAAAACATCATATTTATGCTTAATACAATAAATACATACCTTCCTTGTGGCATCATCAATGAAAGTCACATAGTATTGGAATCCTCCAATAGAAGCTACTGAAAGTGGTCCCCACACATACGAGTGTGCAAGCTCCAATTTTGCTCCTTCTTTGTTGACCCAACCTTGAGAAATCTCACTCTCTCCTACTTTCCAAATATGTAATGCTCAAAAAATTAAAGATCTAATTGTTTCAAATATGATAACTTACACTTAGCCTTTAAGATTTGTTTTCCTTTTTCACTCATATGGCCTAGCCAATTATGCCACATGTTTGCATATGAATCTGTAGTAGATAGCATAGAAAAGGAATCAGTAACACAAGTAGACAAATATAAATTTCCTACCTTATTACCTCTTACCACAACAAGATATCCCTTGGTAACCTTCCAAGAATCGGTTGTGAATGTAACCACACATCCATATTCATCTAGTTTCCCTGCAGATATTAGATTTCTTTTGAGGCTTGATGCATGCCTCTCATCTTTCAATACCCATAGATTTCCATTCTGTAACTTTAAATGAACATCACCTTTACCAGTAATATTGCATGGCTCATCATCTCCTAAATAAACTTGTCTAAAATCACCATGAACATAATTTCTGGAATAACCCTTATTAGGGTAGCATGGAAAGAAGCTCCAAAATCTAAAACCCAAGATTCTAATTTATTATCCAAGGAGAGAATAAGGGCATCTTGCTTTACCTCACTAGCAATGTTTGCCACTTTAAATTTTTCTTTACCTTTATTTGATGTATTCTCTTTGTTTTCCTTGGACCGAAACTCCTCATTTACATGTCCTCTCTTTCCACAATTCCAAAAAATTAAATCTCTGTACCTGGATCTAGATCTGTCATTTCTTGACTTTGATCTCCCATTCTTCTTGCTCTTTGATGATATCTCCTTAGATATTCCCCTATTTTCTACATTTAAAGTGTTTCTAGATGATGCTTCTCCTAAGCTTTTCTGCATATTTCCTCATTAAGGATTACACTAACCACATCATCAAATTTCAAACCTTTAGAAGAAGTCGTTGTATTACTAACAGTCATTACCAAGTTATCCCAACTATCTGGAAAAGAGCATAATAATAAAAGTTCTTTCACTTCATCATCAAATGGAATTTCTACTAATTTTAATTGATTTACAATAGACTAGAAATAATTCAAATGATTAGATACAGATCCACCTTCTTGCATCTTAGAATTAAACAAATGCTTCATCAAAAAAACCTTATTAGAAGAACTAGGAGTTTTATACAAATTTTCTAAATATTTCATCAACTCTACCATGGTTTTTGCATCTGTAAAATTCAAAGCCACAAATGTTGCAGGCTCAATCTTATAGATCCCAGAGCCTTTTTGTCAAGAACCTTCCATTCTTCATCAGTCATCGTATTGATTGTCCATGCTCATCCAACGGTAAGTATAGATATTTCTGATACAAATAATCCTCCACCTGCATCTTCCATAGTTGATAATTACGACCATCAAATTTCTCTACTCAGTATTTACTATCTTCTACCATTTCTCTGCTCCCACTCAATCAAAAAACCCTCTATGAGTAAATCTTGTCAACACACAATACCTCCAAGAAAAGCTTTGATACATGTTGTTGGGGTTAAACCATATAATAGTTTTGCACAGATCTAAAATCAGATAAAGCATACAAGCAATGAATGTGGAAATAAACCAAAAGATAAAATAAACAAGAGAAAGATAACACCAGATTTAACATGGTTTACCCAGTGTGGGCTACGTCCACCAAGAAACATCAATATTATTATTTAGTGCTTTACAGAGGAAATACAATGAAGATCTGATGTCTTCCAACACCTCACAAGATGTTCAATGTTTTTTCCTCACTTAGCTACTCTTTCTTGCTCACCAAGAAAACTAACATGCAAGAAATTACTATTTTATTCTCCCTTACCTCATCATACATGCATGCATATATATATATATATATATATATATATATATATATATATATATATATATATATATATATATATATATTCTCGGACAACTAACTACGCTTTTAAAATTAATAAATCATCTTTAAAGAAAAATATTTATTCTAATTCTTGACCGAACAATAAAGCATCATCGCGGTGACCGATTTCGAGTTATAGTCGATCGATGTCAGTTACTTCACGACCAATTTTGGTCACTTTCAAAACTAGAAACATGTAAAAGTAAGATTTTTATGAAGCAATTAAGCTCCACACTCAACATTTCAGACTTTTGGGATTGAGAACTTTGAGATATTCAACCGGAGATCGTTGCATTGTTCATCGCTCAAGTTGGCTCGAGAATTACGAAATGTCAAACCTCTAAAGTCTAAAATTTGGACTTTTGGACTCCAAAATCATGTTGTATGACACTATTCATTCTTTGTGTCAAAAGTTTTGAAATTTTGAAACCCCAAAGTCTGAAATTCAGACTTCGGGCCTTTGGGTTTCGGTGTTTGAGACTTGGGGTTTTGGGGTTTTAGGAATTTGGGTTTAGGGGATTCAATTATCGGCCTGGCACATGAAACCTCTAAAATACTTTGAAATCCTGAAGTCTAAATTTCAGACTTCAGGTTTCGGAATTTTCTTCTCCCTGTGTGGAACTGTTCACCATGAGCTCATGAAACCTCTAAAACTATGAAACCCTGAAGTCTGAATTTCAAACTTTAGGTTTCGGACTTCCCATTTCTTTCCCTGAGTCCCTAATTTTTTCTTGGCCTACTCCGAATGACCACACCTCGAAGTCCAAATTTCAGACTTTGGAATTTCTTCATTTCCTGAAATAGCTCGAACTCCTGAGATATTTTACAATGTGTTTGGTCCTCTTCAACTTGTTCGAAGAAAATCCGAAATGTGATCTCCCTGGCCAAATCGGTCCCTCACTTTCTCTCTATGGGGTATTGTTTTCCCAATTTCGCCTTAGTGGCCAAATTGGATAACAAATACTCCACTAAACCCATGTGTAAAAACAAGGGGAGGAAAGGTGTGTCATGGGAGAGAGGGAGAAATTGAGAAGGGGGTTTACTCAATAAATATCAAGCTATGTTTATTAGTATAAAATCATAATATTTCTAAGTTAACAATGAGAATATACCATGTCGAGGAAAGAGGAGAAAAACACAAGTAAGTCTAAGTTTATTTACTTAATATTGCAGAAGTAACCATGCCCATGGAGTAAAGTTGAGATGGAAAGGAACAATTAAGACAAGGAGATAGAATAATTTTAGTTTCTTGTTTGTAGTAAGAAAATGGGAGCTATCAATGAAGAAATACTAACCCTTTGGAATGGAGAAACCATTCCAATATATATTTGTACAATATATCTCTTCATCTACCCCCCACATGACCTTTTATAGTCCCACCACTTATGACCTTTCACATTCATCTAGGAAAGAAAAACACTTATTAATGAAAAGGGGACTTTTACAATGAAAATTACAATAGTCATTTCATTGAATACGATGAAAAGAGCCATAAAGTACAATTTACAATGGAGAATTAGAAAGTAGAGAGACAATGGAGAGAGAAGAGATGTGGAATGAAGAAGGATGAAGAAGCTATGAATTAATTTTTAGAGATGAACTCCGGTGAAATCTCGATCCTTTAACCACTTCCTAAACATGATGAAGTCTCCTAGTACACTCAAGTATCTCACAAACCTTCTCTTTTGGGACTCTTGAATGATCAACTTTCATAGCCGTATCGGGTACCACGAGAGGATTGAAGCTCGTGATCATTAGACTAGATTAAAACTAATGAGAAAATCATTTTTACATATGAACTAACCTTGCAATCTCGAAACAATGTCATGTCTCTTTCATCTTTTTTCATTTAACACACCTGGTGTGCACAATGAGACAACTTTCTCACGGGGTGATCTTGGTGATCCTGTCACTAAATGAACATGGTGACTGTGAGACATAATGAATTATAAGACCAAATCCTCTAATCTGAGATGGGTGAAGGAGAGAGAATAAATGAATAATTCTTCCAACTTTTGATCAACCCATCTAATGAGGTGAGAATCACTCTGAGACCAAATTTAGGGAACCAAGAGGGATTCCCTTTTCTGAGCCACAATTCAATTGTCAATCCTTTGTAAGTATGAACTTGTCCATGTCCATTTCTATGAATAAGTATCATGAGAGGTGATTGCCACATTGTTACATGTGGGGATTTACAAGCATTGAGAAAGACCATTCGGAATGAGGATTTCCAAAATTGGACTTTCGTTCACCAAATATGTTTTTAAATGAGTCATAATGTGGTACACACGGTAGAACTAGCTTTGTCTTTTAAAACAAGTGACCATTTTATCTACATAGAGGTTCAACATCCTTGTTTCTTAACCAATATCCTAACACTTACTATTTTTAGCAAGCCTTATTTTGAGAAGTCCATTTTAGTTACCAATTGCTTAATTGGGCACTTTTAAATTTCTCGTGATGTTCGGAGGAAATGAAAACTCTGAAAATGAAGTGTTTGTAGCAATTACTATTTTTCGGTAGTGAAGATTAGGAAGGCATACTATTTTTATAAGTTGGTATTCTCGGTGTCAAAATGGAATGAAAGTGGTATAAAAAAATCGTTACGTAATGTGAGGCTTAGCTCCAAATTTAAAAGGATTTAAATTGTTGGATTTTTATAGATCTGAGAAAACATATTTTTGGATTAATATTTCAAAGGGAAATATAAAATGATAAATATCATCAATGGATGCATGTAAATACTCTTCATAAAGGAATTTATCAAGGAAAATACAGTCAAAATCTCATGGGAAAAAGACATGGGGTTTGAGAGATATGAGAAAAGGGGTTTTGAGCATGGAAGATGTCTAAAGAAATTTTGGCAAAGCATAACAACATACCAACAACAATGGAGGAGATTAATAATAACATAAATGAGGCTAAAAATGGATAAATGTTCCATTTCAAGTATTTTCCCTTTTTCAAATTTATTTTCCCTCTCATTTGCATGCCTTAACACACATCAAACCAAAACAAGATCAACCTAGGTCAGATGGATGTTAGAGGTACGGTTGCGCACCCTAAAAATAGGGTACAAGCAGAGACAAATGGACATCAAACTCTCCAAAATTTTCCATGGGTGAGGATCTCATAAGGAAGGGGCCATATTTTGTGGAAACAATGAGTTGCTAACACTTCCTAACACCTAGATTGTCACTTTTAAGTGATAAACCGTTACCTCCATATGGGGAGAAAACTTTTGTGTCCCCCGTGTCCCCTTAGCTATTGGGAAAAATGGACAAAGGAAAATCATGGCTCCAAAAGGCCATCATGGGTCAGCTAGTCATGAAAAATTAGTCAAACATCATGTTACTAAAGTTGTCACTTTAAGTGACATAACTGAATCCTCCATAGGGGGAGCACATTTTTGTGTCCCCTATGTCCCCTCTTATGCACTAAGGGATAAAGGGATAAGGGATATCAATGATCCAAAAATATACTCAAAGATGTTTGCTTGTGTTGATGTCATCAAGTAAACATGAAAATAGACTAAGGAGTATATATTCGGACCCAAGAGCAAGGCATACCGAGTCCATTCCTAGAATTTTTAAGACTTGATTCAATTTTTAATTTTCCTTTTCAGTCAATTTTCCCCTTTTTCTGTGTGTGCTAATAAGCGAGTTGCAGCCAGAGTCCATAATGAGTATGAATAAATCCAACACATTTATAATGAGGAGGTTCTAATATAATCCACTTTAACCTTCGTTTAGGATCTTAACTCTTCCTAAGTTTTCTAAAACTCTTTGAGAAAGTTCTACCTTGTAGAAAGACTTTTTTGCTACATTGATGGACCGGTTTCCACATTTTAATACTCCCATAATTCTATCTTGATTATTGAGCCATAAATTAGGATCTGTTATATTTCCAATGCTTGTGATCTAGCTTCCTAAGACCTCTCGAGGCTTCTAAAACCCTTCAAACAAGGTGACTGGATCTGTAAAACATGCTTTTGACAATGTAGTGCCCAAAAAGACCTAGGTTTTCTTGAAAGTTTCACAATCTCTCATGGCTCCACAGAAAATTCTTAAACTACCTTGGATCATATTATTACTCACTTCCACAACTTATAGATGGGTTTTTTCCTTATATTTAGCTTCCAAATGATTTCTGCTATGACAAGAAGATAAAAAACCAACCCTTTTGAAACCTCTAGGAGCATTTTCCTTTCTTAGATCTCATCACCCACATGAATCTAGCTAGATAAAATTCTCTGCATATGAAACACACTTGAAAATCATATTAGCACATTCCTCTTGACCAAAATGAGGGTGACATAGTTGAAATGTTGGCTAGAGGAAAGGGTTACATTGACCAGGAAATGGAATTTCAAGTGTGGGTTTGGCTTTCATGACCAATATTTTAAATTTTGCATGTTATACATTTAGCATGATTAAAAAAACATATCTAAAAATAGATGTTGTCCCTTTTTCCATGTTTTAGGCTCAATATACCTTGATCATGACCCAAAACTACTTTTAACATGTAGCGCTCCTCAAGACCTTTCCAAAGGTACCGATTTGTCCGATTTGATGATTTGGATCAAAAGATATGAGCATTTAAAGGTCCTCATGCAATTCCGCACAATTGATGGAAACATGGTCATAAAATTTAACCTCTAGGTAACCCTTTCTACATGTCAAATCCTCATTGGATCTCAAAGTCTCCTTTTTTTTTCTACGAACTTTATTTCCTTTTGTGGGTTTATGGTGTAGTGCGGATTTTGCTAGTGTTGTGCGGGTTTTTAGTGTTGTACGGGTTTCTAGTATTGTGTGGATTTCTATTCTTATGCCTATTTATTTTGTTGTGTTTTTTTCTAGTGTTGTACAGGTTTCTAGTATTGTACATATTTCTATTTTTTTGTGGATTTCTAGTGGTGTGTGGGTTTCCAATATTGTGTAGATTTCTAGTATTATGTGGGTTTCTAACGTTGTGTGGGTTTCTTTACAAGGCCAAAACATGGCTCAAAATGGATAGGTCATTTTTTATTTTCTTGTAAGAGTAAGGAGGCAAAATTAATAAGGAAGTATGGAAGAATTTGAGGCCACCTAAGTCTAAAATTTAAAGCAAGTTTTCCAAATGAAGGTCACGTTCTTATTTGACAACAATGCATATGCTAGCTTTCTCATACATCAAACATACTTCCTACTAAGCTTAATTATAGAAATACTTCATCTTGTCGGCACATCATAATAATAACTCATATGCACTTACATCAAAAATAAGTCAAATATATCTAATAATCATCACATAAATCTATCAACCATGCTACAAAGTATATAACCAATATGCTAAACACAAATTTCCCAAAAATCCAATATATATATATATATATATATATATAACATCTATACGATATGCTAGGGGAATTTCCCTTTACTACATTCCCTCATCATCCTCACTACTCTCAACATACATATGAGCTCAAGATCTTGAGGTTCCTTCGGTGTTACCACGACCTCTTAATTGTGATATCTCTTGATAGAGAACCATATATAAGAAATAATGGGTTAGCAATCACATGTTCATTAATAATTTACATGTGGTAAATTATTATTGTGAGTAATTATACTATTAATCATACATGGAATTCACGATGTGAACCTTTGAAAGGGATATAGTGAAGAAGTGAAAGTGGATGGAGAGGAACAATGGGAAAGGAATATGGGTGTAGAAAATGGCATTCAAGGGTGGAGAAGTGCATGGGAAAGGAAAGAGGAATCAAGGAGGAAATGTGAAAATAAACTTTTACGAACAAAATGACATGTAGGTCAGCCAAAAGAAGGAGAAAACTTGTGATGGGGAAGATGTAGATGAAAGCGTATATGGAGATATCTCAAAATGCAAGTAGTGTATGGAAAATGTTGTTGTCAAAAAATTGGTGGTTATCTTTCCAACGCTCTGGGATTCTAAGTCCCTCTATTTAACCAGTGTAACTATCATATGTGCATGCGCGAGTAAAAATTCTATTTTATCCTGGTGGCCTTTCATTTGGCGATCCAACAGGGGCACTCCATTAACCCTATGGAAAAATCTTACAGATATCTGCAAGGGAGGAATTTACTAGGAAAGCGGGAAAGGGAGTGAGAAAGTTAGAAAAGAGAAACTAATGTTGCAAGTAGAAAATCAAATACTTACATACACCATAAAAATTTCATTACATGCACTTGAATTTAGAAGAAAACAAATCCACATAATAGCAACAAGACCAAATAGTGTTTAATGAGCACAAAGTACCACTAAACTCCTTAGTCAAAAAAGGCTAAAATTCCTTCTTCTTTTATTGAAGCTCAAAAAAATTATACATAACATAGAAATGGAAGACATTTTAGAGTAGGGAAAATGGAAAAAATTTCTATCTCTTTTCTCTCTTCACAAGGATATCTCTCTCATGAATTCACAAAAAATAGCTCCAAAATCTAAGAAGTCTAAGAAGTCATCTAAGAAGAAGCTCAAATGAGGAGCTTGTTACAATTTATAGAAGAGAAAGAAACTCTTCATCTTCCCGGTGACTTTTCAAATACTTTAATATGAATTTAGACTATTCATATTCCACTTGAATATTTAAGTCCCTTTTATAAAAGTAAGGCGACTTAAATTTTACATTATGTTTCTAAAGTCACTTAAAGTTATATTAAAAAGTGCAAACCTCAACAAAAAATATAACATTGATGAGAGAGAGCATTGGGTGAAGAGAGAGAAGAGAGAGAGAAGAAGAAGAAGAAGAAGAAGAGAGAGAGAGAAGGAAGAATTATGTAGAAGAATGAGCCATTACAGTGGATTTGATCTCGCTTCCTGACTGGTTTCCACCTCATGCTCTTGAGAAGGCCTCTGTCCCTCCAAGCTCTTTGCTGAAACGAGATGCTACAGGTTCCACTTTGTGTCATATGAGGAATGTGAACGTAACTCAAGGTATTTTTCCATCCATCAGCCACATTGTTGATGTCTTTACACTTCCCAAACCATGATGAATGTTTCTCTGCGATAAGTGCAATAGAGGCCTAAATCTCTGAGAGGAAGTCAAGGGTACCCTTAGTGAAGGACAATGGATTGCCTACCTCTTTCTTGACATGTTCTTCAAATGGACCAATCAACTCATCAAGGTGCTTGTGTCCTCGCCCATTGCAGGTACTCCAAGTTTATGAGTTTTTTATTTATACTATCCTACAACTTTGTATGCTTTTTTCCTCTTTTCTCTAGCTCTGTGATGGTCCGATTGATTTCCTCAAACCTTATTGCCAAGGCCCTTTCCATACATGAGACAAGTCTTCTAAAGGAGTTTCAAAAATCTTCATGTCGATCAAATCCTGTGATGAGTGTTGCTCATTTCATCTACTACTGGACCCAAAGGTTCCCAATAGTCCCTTTCTTTCTCAAGTCCTCCCTGAGTTCCCGTGTCCTATTTTTTATCACACACATGTAAGTGAATATTTTGACCGATTCTTGGAGCACTGACTTCCCTTTTTAATAAATTGAGTCGATCCATTCATTATTCACTCGCCCCTGCATTGTGAACTCATGCATTGATGAACTCGGATTGCATCCTCCCGATGGATTAGGATGGATTGAAACATAGAATGAGAACTCATGCGGATGGACAACTTCCTCTCCATGGGGATTTTATGGCATTAGGATCAACTAGATGTTGCACATAGAATGATATAGTTCGTACATGTTCCTTTAGTTCATCAATATTCTTCTTATACTCCTTATTCCTCGCCACCATGAGTGGAAGATTATGATACATGTGCAAATCCCCTTCATGAGTTTTCGGTCCCTAGTTGGATCATGCTCATCTCATAGTCAGCTGGTGTCATCTCATCCACTGGCTTGATTACCTTTGGCCGAGCTACTTCAATGTATTGATTACCTGTTTCCCCATTATAGAACCATGAGGCATATGTGTGAGATTTCTTGATATTTTTTCTTTATCAAATGAGACAATCGTTGATAGATCAAGGGTTTCACTTGTTGCATAGTGTGGGTGTCAGGGAAAATCATTTCTTACATCCAAGGAAACATCTCATCGAATTTGGGATCAATGATAGGTGCACCAAACCATTCCTATTTTAGAGGAGGAGGAAAATCCTGAATGAGAGAGGTATGAGTGTCAACAAGAGGTGAGACCTCTGTGGTGTTTGAAGATTGGGTTTTGAACCATGTGTTCTTCATCCACTTGTGTTTCTACCATTGTATTTTCTTCCTACATTTTTGTGATCAAGTCATCCTCTTGTAGTGACGTAAATGAGTCTTCTTCTACCTGGATTTCTTTGGCATCTTCTCGTGAGGAGAAGCTTCCAAACTTTGTGGCCTTCCTTTTTGAACTTTGCTTTGGAGTGTTTAGAATTGGAAGTCACCTCTATGAATTTTGAAGATGACTGATGGGAGGCTTGCTTCTGACTTGGAGGAATTCCTCATGACTGGATGATCATGGTTCTCTTCTTCTAAAACCAATTTCTCATTCTCCTTACCACTTTCTCATTCCACTCCTTTATATCCCTTGATTCATGAACATACCAATTGATTTGAGAGGATAAGGGGGACATCTTTTGACTACCATGTACTCAAGATCATACATCTCTATCCCATCATTGTGCAAAATATCTTCATACCAAGAGAACTTGAATTTCTTCATCTCACTGATTATCATCCTCATATGGTCCTTTTCATGCACTTAAAATTCATCAACACAATTCCCTAGTAGTCCTCGACTTGTGGCTCATGTTGAAATTTCTAGGACATAGAAAGAGTTCAATATCTTCTCGTATGTTGAAATTAGGCCTGAAATGTAGGAATGCAAAGTCAAATGAGTGAAAGTGGCCTCAGATGAGATGCGTCATTTGAGCTCTTACATGTGAATACCCGAGAGAGATAGGAAATGAAATCAACTTCTTCCTCCTACTCCTAAGCCTATTATTCACTTGAATGATTTTCCTACAGAGCTCGAACAATACAATTTGGTCACTAAGGTACTTGGGTAAGCCTTAGTGGGGCTTGGTCAAAGCCAACAACTCGCAGTAGGAGAAGGTCGAGAATTGTATGAAATAAGAGCCATATTTCTTAATCAAGGACACCACTTGTGGTGACATCCTAGCTTCTATATCCCCTTCTAAGCTTCAAACCACATACATTGTGAATGCATCATTCATGAGTGAAATGTCATATGGATTTCCTCCATTACCAACTATTGTGGAAGCTTCTCGAATGCAAGTACCTTGGAGTGATATTCTGCGTGAGGGCCAATCCTTTGAAAGATCTTGAGCTAGTGAGGAGATAGAACCAAGTAATAATTCATGTGGAACTTCTTCATCATGGGTACCTAGAGTAGTTGCAGATGGATATTATCACTGATGATCTTACCCCTAGTCAATTCTTTCTTTCCTTTTGTCAATGTCAAGATGAAAAGGCCCATCTAGTCTTGGAAGTCTCTTGTGCTTGCTTTTCACCCATAACTCTGCTGAGGAGAGTGATGGCATCTGAATATCCTTCTCAAAACTCACACCTTGGAAGGTTCTTGGGCATCCTTGAGGGCTTTCTCCTATTTTCAACCATGAACCAAGTGTAACCCTTGCACGTAGGCATCCATTGTTTCCCAATCATGCAAGGCTTTTCCTTTGAGATGATGGACCATGTTGGGTGATGTAGGTATCTACAGAGAAAGTGAGATGGTTCTAGGGATAATGACCACCATCGATGTTCCATTTTCAGCTCGATGGTTTGTGTTTTGGGATCATAGTGGTGAGAGCAGGCTAGGACCAACTCAAGACTTTGCATAGACATTGGGTGTCTGATGCGGATGAACAAGCCACTTGTGAATATTTGATCTTCAATATTCTTTCGTCTTTGGCTTCCATGTGAGTTCTAAGGTCATTTAGGTCCATGTACAAGACATCATTGTCTTCTATCTCATACTCATAGGAAAAGGGTTGTGCCATTTTTTGTCCCATCCACTTTTGCTTCATGTTTTCCTTTAAAAAGAACTTACTATTTTTAGTAAGTATGAAAAAGTAACTCCCTCGAACCTCAACTGGATGTTGTGACTCTGATTTCCTCTTCTCCTGTGTTCCTCTCACCTTCTGGATCAAATTTCTATTTTTGGCAGGTGCTCATGGGACCACTTACTATTTTTAGTAAGTTCCAAAATTGGACCAAAATGCCCATTCTGGTGAATTCTCAGCTGCAGTGCATCTTCAATGTCTCTATCTCCTTCACAAGTTCTTTGTTGATGACTTTCCCAAAATAGCAGTTCCCCTATGTAGAGGACCTGCTATTTTAGAAAGTGGGCTTCTGGAGGTTGGATTGATGTGGAAATTTTTTTTTTGATATGGGTTTTTTCCCAATATCACCCTCTGAAATTTTAGACCTACCCGCTCAATAGTTTAGGAGATTTTAAACTTTTAATTTTTGACTAGAGTGCTTTTGGACATGGCAACCATTAATGGACCTCAAAAATTGTAGGTCTAGTTTTCTCCTCTATTTGTGATGAAATTTATATTTTTGATATGGGTTTTTTTCCTCTTGTGCTTCGGTGAAATCTCATTTCGATCCGACTGCCGGTTTGATGGAAATCCAACTTCTTTCTTCGTTGGGATGGAAAGAAGATTTCTTCATTGTGAATGTTTATATGGCATGAGAGGAGGTCTGAAGGTATTTTTATGATGGTTTGGATAGAGGAATGAACAGAAAAAAATGGTTCATCAATCCATGCATCTGTTTGCAAGATTTCTTCAAATTTTGATTTCACGGCAATGGGGATTTCTATTATTCTTCTTCTTTGTTCTTCATTTCTTCTCCTTAGCTTGATGAAATATTCTTCTGGGACCTATATATCACCATGAGAAAGAGGATTATTATTTTTTTTGGTGGCTGGTTTGAGCTTTGGAAATGGTGGAGTGGTGGTAGGAAGTTGCAGAGGAGTTTGTAGATATGGTTGTGCATGGGAATGTTAGAAGTTAGAAGTGGGAACAGGTG
Organism: Taxus wallichiana var. yunnanensis; assembly: GCA_018340775.1. Classification (NCBI taxonomy): domain Eukaryota; kingdom Viridiplantae; phylum Streptophyta; class Pinopsida; order Cupressales; family Taxaceae; genus Taxus; species Taxus wallichiana. The sequence goes on from CM031244.1 coordinate 328,946,488, forward strand.
GGGATTTTTAAATTTTGAAATAAATATGAGAAGGGATGAGGAAAATTTTCATGTCCTGACGTCCCTCACCTCAAAGGGACATGTGAGGGACATCAAATTCCATGGTGAGAAAGGTGACGACATGTGGTGGAGATCGACGACAGGGAATGAAGGCTAAAAAATCAGCTTTAAAGCACTTAAGGGGAAGAAGTTGGTCATATGGGTGACTAGAAGTCTCCTTAGGGGTTGGGAAAATTTTTCCATGTTTGATGTCCCTGACCTCAAAGGGACATGAGGGACATCAAATTCCATGGCGGTGCTCCAGGTGATGACACGTGGCATGATCTAATGGTTGAGGCTTTGAGCTCCCGCAAGCACCTGGGGCTGAACTGGCGATCCTGGAGGTCGTATGAAGGGAGGTCTTATGGGGCTAGGTTAATTTTTCCATGTGTTGATTTCCTGACCTTGAGGGATGTGAGGGACAAAAATCCCACCAGATCCTGGAGCTGACATGTGTCCTCCCAAAATTTGACTAACTCCGAACTCGCCAAGAGGGCAACTTGAAATGGTGATAACTTGAGCTCCCGATGGATTTTTTTGATGAAATTTTATATGATATTGACTAGAAATATCACTTTTGAAATCCAATGGTGGGGGTATCATGTATTTATTCTTCCATTTGATCCCTAAAAATTGGATTTTGATCTAGTGCTCCACCTATGCATGAGAAAAACTACTTTCAAACCCATTGCACCAAAGTGTTGAGAAAAAATAATTTCACCATATTTGTAGGGATTGGAATTAAATTTATAGAGATGTTTTTTTTCTCCTAACTCCATCTGGAGCTCCGGAATCACCTTTGGAAGCTCAACGGTTGTTTTGGCTTGTGCACTGCCTAGGCCTGTGAACCCTAATTTTGGTGAAACTGCCCCAAACTCTCCAAATATTTCTAAATCTTCCTGAATCACTTCCATGATGTCCCAAGGCCTTTAAATCACCTCTGTGTCTAGTTTTGGATTTTTTTTCACTCCATGGGGTTGCTCCAGTCCTAGGAAGGCTAGTGATAGCCCTTCCCACAACTACCTGAAGCTTGCAATTTTTAATGAACTCCTAAAATCACCTAGGGGGTTGATTTGAATTTCCTAAATCACCTAGGGGAATGAATTAACACCAATTGGGAGGTTACTGGACTGACTGGGTAGACCCGAGGTGCCTCAGAATGATAAAACATGAAAATTTTGGTATAGGGGTATAGTTGTCATGCTGGAAATTGTCAATTTCCTTGTTGCACATTTGCAAGAAAACAACTGGCTCTAGCTTGGGGACATGACATGGACTGAGTGTAGTGAAGACATGACATGGGGAATCTAAAATCTCAACTTTAGACCATATGATTCATTGACCAGTGCCTTATCCATTGGGCCTGCAGAGTCATGTACAATTTACAAGAGAGGAAGATAACAAAGAAGGAAACACACACACACACAAAACAATGGAAAAGGAAACACATGAACACACAACAGAAGGGAAACACATGCAAAAAAAGGGAAACACACCTAGCAATCACCTATGGTACAAGGTGGGGGACAACCCGCTTTCACTTGATGATACAATTTCAGGTATTTCCACTACGTGAGGCAATTCAGGTGGAGTTCCATCCAAATATGAGAGTAGAAAAACATTCTCACCACAAGCTTCACAAACCTGGAATGGCCAAGCCATAATGAATCAAAATTTCCATGGCTACCTTTTTTTCCCTTCTCTTGTCCCATAGCAAGACGAGGTCTCCAACTTTGAATTCTCTCATTTTGGCTTTCTTGTCAAAGATCTTATTTACTTTCAATTGGTGCTCCTTGATACGGTCCACCACTCAGAGTCTATTTTCTTCTAGCTTCTCAAGAAAGAGGATCCTCTTGTTAATGGAATCCTTGTACTATCCATCTTCTATTCCCTATAGAAAACTTGAGAGCTAGCATCTCAATCATGATGGGAATTTCTACTTTGACTCCATACAATAGTTGGAATGGTGACATACCTATTTCCTTCTTGGGAGTGATCCTATCCGCCCATAATGCATCATATAACTTTTTGTGCCAATTCCTTTGGTTTTCATCCACGAGCTTGTGGATGATGGTTATGATGTTCTTGTTTCTTGATTTGGATTGCCCATTTCCTTGTGGATAGTAGTTCGATGAATGAGACAAAGAGATTTCATAGCCATAACAAAACTCAATCAACTCCCTTAAAGATAAATAGGTAGCATTGTCTTTTACAAAATTTGTGGCACTCTAAAATGTACTATGATATTCTCCTTGATGAATTTTCATATTGTTTTGGTGTTGGCTTGCTTGGCTAGAATGGATTCCACCCATTTTTTGAAGTAGTTCTGTCATTGTGAGCACATAGGTGTCCCCCTGCACTTGAGTGAGGATTCAGAACACCGATGAAATCTAGTCCCCACTGCTGAAATGGTTCTTCAATAACAACTGGCCTGAGTGGTAGTACAACAAGTTGTGGTCTCCCAATGAATTTTTGACATGCTTCACATTTGGAAACCCATTCTTGAGTGTCTACTGCAAAGAGGGTGGGCCAATAATACCTTCCTCGGAGGATCTTGTGTGCAGTGACCATCACTAAGAAATGTCCACCACATGTTTGGTCATGGTATGCTTTAAGCAATTTTTCTTGTTTCTCTTTGTCTACACATTTGAGGAAGCATCCATCAAGACCTCTCTTGTAAAGTGTGTGGTTCCATATTACAAAAAAAATTTCCTTCAACTTGAGTGTTCTCCTTTGCTTGTAATCAAGATGAGAAGGGCATTCTCCATAAGTTAGGTAATAGGAAATATCAACATACCACTCATTAGTAGTGGTTATAAAGAGAACCTATGGATTATTTTCAAAACAAGTTGGGCAAGCACAATTGTCTTCACCGTGTTGAGCCTTGAGTGCTTCATCTTCAATGATCAACCTACACAAGCCATTTCCTCATACCAAATTGGAGGGCCAGATCTCCAAATCATAATCTTGAATTTTTGCAACCCATTTTCCTCTTTTAGCTCAGGATCTTGTTGTGTCAAGATGGACTTGATTGCACTTCCTGGGTACCATCACCACAATATGAGAGTTGAGTATGTAAAATATGAATTTTTTTATAGCCTTGACTATACATAGGCATGTTTCTCTAGTTGGATGTAGTTTATTTCATGCTTCTTCAATGGGAAGCTCATGAAAGCAATGGGTGCCTCCACACCTTCATCATTATTTTGGACTAGAACGATAGAGAGCGTGTGTTCCGATGCATAACAATACATGATGATTTTTTTCTTGAAATACAGAGACACAAGAGTCGGGATTTGGAAATGGCTTTCTTGATTTCTTCAAAAGCTTATTTTCCTTCATTATTCCATTTGAATTTTAATTGAGGTTTCATCATGGTAGTGATGTGCTTTGTCAATTTTGCAAACTCCAAAATGAAGCGGCGAAGGAAGTTTACCTTGCCAAAGAAAGAGTGGACTCCTTTCTTGCTTGTGGGTAGAGATAGTGATTGAATGGCTTGTACTCTCTCAGGATCAATGTGTGCTCTCATGTTTGTTCACAATGTGCCCCAACAACTTGCCTTCGTGACTCCAAAAATGCACTTTTTTGGGTTTAACGATATGTCATGTTTTCTACACCTTGCAAGTACCTATTCCAAGTGATGGATATGGTCTTCCCTTTTTTAAAATACCATGAGATCATCAAGATATATGATGATGCAATTTTTAAATATTTGAATGCCAAATCCATCACCCTTTGAAATGTAGCTCCTACATTGATTAGGCCAAAAGGCATTCTTGTTATACGCAAAAGTTCCCCAAGGCATTGTGAAGGTTGTCTTGGTGTGATCCTCCTTTGACACTTTGATTTGATTGTACCCTGAGAATCCATCAAGTAATGAAAGCATTTCAGATCTGGTGACTTTGTAAAAAATATGGTCCATGATAGGGAGAGGATAATTGTCTTTCAAATGATGTCTGGTTCAAGTTGTGGAAATCTACACATATTCTTATTTCACCATTCTTCTTCTGCACTGGCACAATGTTGGCCACCCATGTTGAATGATGGATGGGAAAGATAATCCTTGCATTAAGCATCTTCATTACCTCCTCTTTGATGGTATCAGAAATATTTGGGTTATATGGCCTTTGTTTTTCTTAAATGTCTTGGCCTCCTACTTCAAGGGAATTGAGTGATGCATTTCCTTCGGTTGGAAGTATTTGAGCTCATCATAAGAGTAGGCCAAAACATCTGAATATTTCTTGACTAATGCAACAAACCTTCTCTTCTCCTCAAGTGAACAACACTTTCTAATATTGACCATCCTTGGCTCCTTTGAGGTGCCGATGTTTTCCTTCTCAAAATCAATTGGGCACCGAGAAGATTGTTTTGCTTTCTTTTGAATGAATCTATCATGTTTTTCAAAGAGGTCCTCTAGAGAAACTAGGCCTTTGGGAATATTGTTTCCTTTCAATTTTATCACTCCTTCATTGATCCCTTCAATTCCTTATTTTTCTTTTCTTTGGCTACCACTTCTTAGTGTGGATTCTTGCTTCCTTCAAAGAAGATATTATTGAAATTGTCCCTTTGTTCTAAGAATGCTAGGATCTGATTATCATCATTGAAGACCTTCCAATGATTTGCATTATCTGGTACACTAGGCTTGAACACCATCTCAATGGTTACTTTATCTTTTCCAAAAGAAGGATGAGGTGTTACTAGGGAAGATGACACTACAAGGGAATCAAATTTTTCATTCTTCTCTCTTGGGATAGACTCGATGGAAAATGCATCAAAAGACTCAATGCAATCCCATACTCTATTTCTATAATGTTGGAGTCTTGGATTTTTCACCTGATATTGTTATCGGACTTGCTTTACTATCACTTTCACATCACCCTGACATCTTAGCTTCTTGATTCCCATATCTTTGCCATGCCCATGCCTAAGAGGAGAGCTTCATACTCCATCATGTTATTCATATTATCAAATTGTAGCTTGTAGGAAAATGGGTACAATTTCAAAAGGAGAGTACAACACCACGCCTTGCTCCCGAACCTACACTAGAGTGACTACCATCAAATTCCATTATCCAAACTTGGTCTTCTTCCTCCTCCATAAGAAGTGGCAAGTTCTCATATTTTTCAGATGTGAGGAAGTAATTTCCTAGCCCATTGTCTTGAAATATAATGTTTTCCTTTGGATCATCAGACTTTCATACCGTGTACTTCATCTTCCTCACTAGAAACAATTTCTTCATTTCATCCCTTTACTGGGATAGTTATAGATGACCAATCCATTTTTATCTCTCCACCCAAATCTCTACAAAATCTATCGGCTCAATAGCATCCCAAAGGATGTTAGAATGTCTACCACTAGGATGGTGAGGAGCACTTTCTTATCTAGAAAATCAGCTAGTGCTACCTATGCATATTTGATTCTTCCTACCAATGGCACTTGTTTGGATTCCATTGAATAACAAGTGCCATTTCCTAGGTCAAGGTGAGGCCTAGGGCATTTGTAACTTTTATGGGCATCACATTATCTAAGGCTCCAGAATCTATGATGCAATTATTTAGTTGGAAGCCTTTAATGAGGAGTGATAGGTAGAAAGGTTCAACCTTGTTGGTTTTGGAGGCACTGAGGGCTAGCATGTTTTGAGAAGGTGGTGTGGATAGTGTGGGGAGTAATCCTTTGGAATTTGGACCTAAGGTTATAGGATTACCACCACGAACTACATCAATGAACCTATTAAATTGGGTAGGATGCGTTTGTAGGTATTATATTTTTGTGAGTTGGACTTTAGTTTTGCTTGCATGTTCTTCAAATTCAAATGGGGTTATGGTGGGAAATGAAAAGGTTCCGAGAATGACAGAAGATTTACATGGTGAAGTTTTTTCTACTTTGGGGTTGGATTTTCCTTCACAAGTGCAATAATTGGCTTGGAAGGAGATGGGGATGTAGGTTTTGATGGAACCTTAGATGTTTTTATAGAAATAACATTTGAAGGAGAATTATTTTTAGCAATTTTTAAGTTGGGAGAAGGACTAAATGACTTACTTGGTATGGTAGCATGATCCTTTCTAACCAATGGGTTTGGTTTTTCTTTAGCCGAACTCCATCGAAGGTGGTAGTGGTGATCCTCTGTTGATGATTTTATTTTGTGGAACTCTACAAAGAATCTTCTTTCTTCTTCTTTTTCCTTTCACTTTAGCCACCGAGGATGAGGCACTTTTCTTAGACGTATGAACAAGTGAAAACTATGCATGAGAAGCTTGGATCTTCTTCATCATCATCATCTTCATCATCAACGTACTCAATTAGGCCATTATACATATCACCATCAACTTCCTCGACCTCAAGATAGTTTCATCATCACCCGCATTTTCTTCTTCAAGTTATTCAATTTCCACTTCCTCCTCTGGCTCTTCAGTGTCACAAGTGGAGGCATTGATTAGTGGTGCTTCGAGAGCAAGCCTAGTGAGGAGGTGGAGCAATCCTTGGTCTATTGGGAGGATTTTCTTCCTTGGATTATTCTACATTGTGATCTAGGATAGTTGTTTCTTCAAGGCAACCAAGTCATTTGCCATTTTTTGGAACATTGGGTCTATGGTGATTGAACCTGAATTCTAACCATTTATATTTCCATTTGGGCCTTTTACTTTACCGGATAGGATTAGATCATCATCGGTTTCTATCATGGAGTCCTGAGCTTCCCTCAATGTTCTTGGTTGGGTTCTTCTGAGGAAGAAACCTACTTCTAAAGGTAAGGCATATATTTTCAAGCCCAAGAGCAAGACATGTAGTTTGGAGGAATTATATGATTTTGACTCGAAATTACCCACTAATTCTATTGCCACAATTGCTAAGACTTGATTGACTTGTAATTTTCCCTTTCAGTCAATTTTCCACTTTTTCCTATGTGCACTAGTAAGCGGAGTTGCCGCCAGAGTCCATAATGAGTATCAATAAATCCAACACATGTATAATGAGGAAGGTCCAATATAATTCACTTTAACCTTTGGTTAGGATCGTAACTCTTAAACAAGTTTTTCTTGAAACCCTTTGAGAAAGTTCCACCTTGTAGAAAGACTCTTGTGCTACACTAATGGACCGGCAACGTGATTTTAAAACTCCCATAATTATATCTTGATTATTGAACCATCAATTAGGATCTATTATATTTCCAATTCTTTTGATCTAGCTTTCCAATACCTCTCAAGCTTCTAAACCCCTTTAAACAAGGTGATTGGCTCCTTTAAAACATGCTTTTGACAATGTAGTGCCCAAAAAGACCTAGGTTTGCTCACAAAGTTTCTCGATCTCTCATGGCTCCACAGAAAATTCCTAAACTACCTTGGATCATATTATTACTCATTTTCATAAATTACAGATGGGTTTTTCCCTTTGATTAGCTTCAAAGGATTTCCTCAATTTGTGACAAGAAGATTAAAAACAACTCTTTTGAACCCTCTAGAGCATTTTCCTTTCTTATATCTCATCATCCTAATGAATCAAGCTAGATGCAATTAGGAACTGCACATAAAACAAACTTGAAAATCATGTTAGCACATTCCTCTTGACCAAAATGAGGGTGACATAGTTGAAATTTTGGCTGGAGGAAAGTTTTATATTGACCGGGAAAAGGAATTTCAAGTGTGGGTTTGGTTGTCATGACCAATATTTTAAATTTTGCATGCTATACATTTAGCATGATTAAAAAAACATATCTAAAAATAGATGTGGTTCCTTTTTCCATGTTTTAGGCTCAATATACACTTGATCATGACCCAAAACTACTTTTAACATGTAGTACTCCTCAAGACCTTTCCAAAGGTACCAATTTTTTTGATTTGGTGACTTAGATCAAAAGATATGAACATTTAAAGGTCCCCATGAAATTCCGCATAATTGATGGCTACATGGTCATAAAATTTAACCTCTAGGTCACCCTTTCTACATGTCAAATCCTCAGGATCTCATAGTCTATTTTTGTTCTATGAACTTTTATTCCTTTTTGCGGGTTTATCGAATGTAGTGTGGATTTTCAGATTGTCATTTTTAGTGTTGTACGGGTTTCTAAGTATGCCCCATGTGTGGATTTCTATGTTGTGTGCATTTCTTGTGTTGTGTTGTTTATGGTGTTGTATATGTTTCTATTTTTGTGTGGGTTTCTAAGTGGTTTACGTGTTTCTAGCGTTGTGTAGATTTCTAGTATTATGTGGGTTTCTAACATTGTGTGTTTTATGTTCAAGGCCAAAAACGGGGCACAAAATGGATAGGTCATTTTTATTTTCTTGTAAGAGTTAGAAGAAAAATAAATAAGGAATTTTGGAAGAATTTTAGGCCACCTAAGTCTAAAATTTTAAGCAAGTTTTCAAAATGAATCTCGCGTGCTTATTTGACAACAATGCATATGCTAGCTTTCTCATACATCACACATACTACCTACCGATCTTAATTATATAAATACTTCATCTTGTGTACATAATAATAATAACTCATATGCACTCACATCAAAACTAAGTCAAATATATCTAATAATCATTGCATATAACTATCAACCATGTTATAAATTATATAACCAATATACCAAGCACAATTTTCCCAAAACTCCAAAATATATATATAAACAATAAAACATCTATACGTTATGCCAAGGGAATTTCCCTTTACTACATTCCATCATCATCCTCACTACTCTCAACATTCATCTTGAGCTCGAGATCTTGAGGTTCCTTCGGTGTCAACGACCTCTTGATTATGATCTCTCTCGATAGTGAAGATATATATGAAATTATGGGTTAGTAATCACATGTTCGTTAATAATTTACATGTGGCAAATTATTATTGTAGGTAATTATAATATTAATCGTACATGGAATGCACGATGTCGCTGAAAGGGATATAGTAGAAAGAAGTGAAAATAGATGGAGAGGAACAATGGGAAAGGAATATGGGTGTAGAAAATGGCATTCGAGGGTGGAGAAGTGCATGGGAAAGGAAAGAGGAATCAAGGAGGAAATGTGAAAATAAAATTTTTACAAAGAGAACAACATGTAGGTCAATCAAAAGAAGGAGAAAACTTGCATGGGGAAGATATGAGATGAAATCAGATATGGAGACATCTCAAAATGCAAGTAGCGTCTAAAAATGTTGTCATCATGAATGCATGTTTGAATTTAATGGGGGTGACAACTTGAACTCTTGAATTTATTGGTTTGTTATAAAAAAGTAAATGTAAGGGGAATTTGAATGCATGTTTAACATGACACGTCAAAGATAGGAAGACATAGAGTGTACTTAGAATTCTTAGGTAGTGATTTCATGCAAAATTTAGATTGGTGTTTTTCTACAACTATGAGTTAACAATTAGGGTAGTGTTGGTGAGAAAATTTGCGAAGGGAAAAATGTGGTTATCTTGCCAACATTCTAGGAGTCTAAGTCCCTCTACTTAACTAGTGGGTGAGCTTCTATACGTCTTAAAAATGAGTAAAAAGTGAGTTTTATCCTTGTTGCTATTTTATGGGGGATCTAACAGGGGCACTCCACCGACCCTGTGGAAAAATATTGCTATTATATCGAAAGGGAGGAATTTGTAGGAAAGCGGGAAAGGAAGTGAGAAAGTTAGAAAAGAGAAACTAATGCTGCAAGTAGAAAATCAGAGACTTGCATACACCAGTTAGAAATTTCATTACATGCACTTGAATTTAGAAGAAAACAAATCCACATAACAACAACAAGACCAAATAGCATTTAATGAGCATAAAGTACCACTAAACTCCTTAGTCAAAAAGGCTAAAATTCCTTCTTCCTTTATTGAAGCTCAAGAAGATTGTACATAACATAGAAATGGAAGACATTTTAGAGTAGGGAAAATGGAAGAAATTTGATATCTCTTTGCTCTCTTCACAAGGATATCTCTCTCATGAATTCAAAAAAAAAAATCTAAAAATCTAAGAAGTCATCTAAGAAGAAGCTCAAATGAGGATCTTGTTACAATTTATAGAAGAGAAAGCAACTCTTCATCTTCCCGTGTGAATTTTCAAATACTTTAATCTGACTTTAGACTATTCATATTCCACTTGAATATTTAAGTCCCTTTTATAAAAGTAAGGTGACTTAGATTTTACATTATGTTTCTAAAGTCACTTAAATTTATACTAAAAAGTGCAAACCTCAATGCAAAAATATAACATTGATGAGAGAGAGCGTTGGGTGAGAGGAGAAGAGAGAGAGAAAGAAGAGGAAGAAGAAAAAAGAGAGAGAAGGAATAATTATGTAGAAGAATGAGCCACTACAATGGATTTGATCTCACTTCCTGACTGGTTTCCACCTCACGCTCATGAGAAGGCCTCTAATCCTCCAAGCTCCTTGCTGAAATGAGCTCCTGCAGTTCCACTTTTTTAGCATGAGGAATGTGAATGCATCTCAAGGTATTTTCCATCCATCAGCCACATTGTTGATGTCTTTGCACTTCCCAAACCATGATGAATGTTTCTCTGCAATAAGTACAATAGAGGCCCAAATATCTAAGAGGAATTTAAGGTACCCTTAGTGAAGGACAATGAATTACCTACCTATTTCTTGACATGTTCTTCAAATGGACCAATTAACTCATCAATAGTTGTGTCCTCTCCCATTGCAGGTACTCCAAGTTTCTGATTTTTCGATTTATACTATCCTACAATTTGTATGCTTGTTCCTCTTTTTCCTCCAACTCTGTGATGGTCGATTGATTGCCTCAAACCTTATTTCCAAGGACCTTTCCCATACATGAGACAAGTCTTCTGAAGGAGTTTCAAAATCTTCGTATCGATCAACTCCTCCAAATTAGTGTTGCTAATTTCATCTCTAAAACCCAAAGGTTCCCAATAGTCCCTTTCTTTCTCCAAGTCCTCCCGAGTGCCTCGTGTCCTTTTTTTGTCACACACATGTAAGTGAAGAGTTTTTACCGATTATTATAGCATTGACTTCCTTTTTCATAAATTGAGTCGATCCATTCATTATTCGCTTGCCCCTGCATTGTGAACTCATGCGTCCTCCTGATGGACTCTGGATTGAAGCTACTGATGGGTGCAACTTCCTCCATGGGGATTTTCATGGCATTGGGATCAACTAGATGTTACACATAGAATGACAGAGTTCATACCTATTCCTTTAGTTCATCAATCTTCTTCTTATACTCCTTATTCCTCGCCACCATGCGAGTGAAAGATTGTTGATACATGTGCAAATCCCCTTCATGAGTTTTGGTCCTAATTGGATAGTGATCATCTCATAGTCATCCAATTTCATCTCATCCACCTGTCTTGATTACCTTCAAATGAGCTACTTCAATGTATTGATTATTGTTTCCCCACGTATAACCGTGAGATCATATGTGCAAGATTTCTTAATATTTTTTCTTTAGCCAATGAGACCATGTTTGATAGATCGGGGATGCCACTTGTTTCATAGTGCGCATGTCAAGGACAATCATTTCTCATCCATGGAAACATCTGATAGGGGATTCTTGCTCGAGGAGGAAAATGAGGGAGGTGTGAATGCACAAGAGGTGAGACCATTCCCTATTCTAGAGGAGGAGGTCTTCAATTTTTGTTTTTGTTGTTATATTTTCTTTACATTTATTTGATCGATTCATCCTCTCGTAGTGATGTAAATGAGTCTTCTTCTACCCTGGCTTTATTTTGCATCTTCTTGTGAGGAGAAGCTTCTAACTCTATGACCTTTCTTTTTAAACTTTATTCAGAGTGTTTAGAACTTGAAGTCACCTCTATGACTTTTGAATATGACTGATGGGAGGATTACTTCGACTTGGAGGAATTTCTCGTGACTGGATGATCATGTTTCTCTTCTTCTGAAACCAATTTCTCATTCTCCTTACCACCTTCTCAGTCCACTCTTTATATCCCCTGATTACGAACATACCAGTTGACTAGAGGCAAGGGGACATCTTGACTTCCACATACTCAAGGATCATACATATTTGTCTCATCATCATGAAAAAGATTTTCATACCAAGAGAACTTGAATTTCTTCATCTCACTGATTTTCATCCTCATATGGTCCTTTTCATGCACTTCAAATTCATTAGCACAATTGGCCTAGTAGTCTTCAACTTTAGGCTCATTTTGTAATTACTGATGATAGAAAGAGTTGGGATCTTCTCATATGTCAAAATTAGGCTTGGAAATGTAGGAATGCAAATTCAAATGAGTGAAATCGGCCTCCAGATGAGATGTGTCATTTGAGATCTTACACGTGAATACCCGAGAGAGATAGGAAATGAAATCAAATTCTTCCTCTTTCTCCTAAGCCTATTATTCACTTGAATGATCTACCTGCAGAGGTCGAACAATACAATTTGGTCACTAAGGTACTTAGGTAACCTTAGGGGGTCTTGGTTAAAGCCAACAACTCGTAGGTAGGAGAAGGTTGAGAATTGTATGAAATAAGAACCATATTTATTAATCAAGGACACTGCTTGTGGTGAAATCTAGCTTCCAGATGCCCTTCTAATATTCGGACCACATACATTGTGAACGCATCATTCACGTGAGTGAAATTTCTATGGCTTTAATCCATTACCAATTGTGGAAGCTTCTCAAACATAGGTACATTGACAATGATATTTTTTGAGAGGTCCAATCCTTTAAAAGATCTTGAGCTAGCGAGGAGTTATACCAAGTAATAAGTCATGTGGAACTTATTATTTATGGGTACCTAGAGTAGTTACAAATGGATATTATCACTTATGATCTGCCCCCAGTCAATTATTTTCTTTCCTTCTATCAATGTCAAGATGAAAAGGCCCATCCAGTCTTGGAAGTCTCTTGTGTTTGATTTGCCCATAAATCTATTGAGGAGAGTGATGGCATCTGAATATCCTTCTCGAAACTCACACCTTGGAAGGTTTTTAGGAATCCTTGAGGGATTTATCCCTATTTTCAACCATGAACCAAGTGCAACCCCTTGCACGTAGGCATCCATTGTTTCCCAATCATGCAAGGCTTTATCCTTTGAGATGACGACCATGTTGGGTGATGTAGGTATCTGTAGAGAAAGTGAGATGGTTCTAGGGATAATTAATTCTATTGATGTTCCATTTTCATCTCAGATGGTTCATGTTTTGGGCTCATAGTGGTGAGAGAATGCTAGGACCAACTCAAGAGTTTGCACAAACACTAGGTGTCATGCGGCAGCGAACAACCCACTTGTGAATATCTTATCTTAAACCTTCTTTCGGTCTGTGGCTATCATGCGAGTTCTAAGGTCATTCAGGTCCATGTACAAGACATCAATGTCTTATATCTCATACTCGCAGGTGAAGGGTTGTGCCCATTTCTATCTCGTCCACTTCTGCTTCATGTTTTCCTTAGAAAGAGCAGTTACTAATTTTTATTAAGTATGAAAAACCCAACTCCATCGAACCTCAACATGATGTTGCAACTCTGATTTCCTCTTCTCCCTGTGTTCCTCTCACCTTCTGGATCAACTTTCTATTCTTGGCAGGTGCTCATGGGACCACTTACTACTTTAAGTAAGTTCCAAAATCAGACCAAAATTCCCATTCTGGTGAATTCTCAGTTGTAGTACATCTTCAATGTCTCTATCTCCTTCGCAAGTTCTTATGTTGATGACTTTCCTAAAATAGTAGTCCCCTATGTAGAGGACCTGTTATTTTTAGAAAGTGGGATTTTGGAGGTTGGATTGATGTGGAAAAAAAAATTCCTATATCATTTTTTTCCCAATATCGGCCATTTGAAATTTTATACCTACCCGCTCAATAGTTTAGGAGATTTTAAACTTTTAATTTTTCAACTTGGCAATGCTTCTAGACATAGGACCATTAATGGACCGAAAATTGAAGGTATGGTTTTCTCCTTTGTTTGCAATGAAATTTATATTTTTGATATGGGTTTTTTCCTCTTTTTCTTCCAGTGAAATCTCATTTCGATCCGATTGTCGGTTTGACGGGAAATCCAACTTCTTTCTCCGTTGGGCCGAAAAGAAGATGTCTTTATTGTGAATGTTTTGTGGAGCAAGAGGAGGGTATGAAGGTATGTTTATAATGGTTTTGGATAGAGGAAAGAACATAAAAAAAAATTCTTCATCAATCCGTGCATCTGTTTGTAAGATTTCTTTAAATTTGATTTCACGACATTGGGGATTTCTACTTTTCTTCTTCTTTGTTCTTCGTTTCTTCTCTTTTGCTTGATGAAATATTCTTCTAGGATGTATCACCATGAGAAAGAGTATTTCTTCATTTTTTGGATCTTTTTCAGGTTTGGAAATGGAGGAGTGGTGGTAGGAAGTTGCAAAGGATCTTAGATATGGTTGTATGGGAATGTTAGAAGTTAGAAGTGGGAAGTAGGTGGGATTTTTAAAAGTTGAAATAAATATGAGAAGGTATGAGGCACATTTTCATGTCCTTGATGTCCCTCACCTTAAAGGGATTTGAGGGACATAAAATTCCATGGTGAGCAAGGCAACGACACGTGGCGGAGATCCGACGGCAGGGAATGAAGCTAAAAAATCAAGTTTAAAGCATTAAGGGGCTAGAAGCTGATCATATAGGTGACCATAAGTCTCCTTAGGGGCTAGGCACATTTTTCCATGTTTTATGTCCCTAACCTCAAAGGTACGTGAGGGAAATCAAATTCCATGGCGCTCTAGGTGATGACACATGGTAGCGATCTGACGATTGAGGCTTTGAGCTCCTGCAAGCACCTGGGGGCTGAACTAGCGATCCTGGAGGTCGTATGAGGGTCCAGAGGTCTTATGGGGGCTAGGAGAATTTTTCCATGTGTTATTTATCTAACCTTGATGGATTTAAGGGACACAAAATCCTGCCATGCTCCTGGAGCTGACACGTGTCCTCTCAAAATTTGACTAACACCGAACTCGACCTAAGAGGGAAACTTGAAACGGCGATAACTTGAGCTCCCGATGGACGTTTTTGATGAAAATTTATATGATCTTGACTTTAAATATATTTCTGAATCTAATGGTGGGTGTCTCATATCTTTATTCTTCCATTTGATCCCTGAAAAAGTGGAGTTTTGATTTGGTGCTCCACTTGTGCATGAGAAAAACTGCTTTCAAACCCATTGTGCAAAAGTGTTGAGAAAAAAATAATTTCACCATCTTGTAGGGCTTGGAATTCCATTTCCTATATGTTTTTTTTTCTCCTAACTCCATCTGGAGCTCCCAGAATCACCTTCGGAAGCTCAGTGGTTGTTTTGGCTGTGCACTGCCTAGGCCTGTGAACCCTAATTTTGGTGAAATTGCCCTAAACTCTCAAAATATTTCTTGAATCTTCCTAAATCACTTCCATGATGTCCCAAGGCCTTTGAATCACCTTCGTGTCTAGTTTGTATTTTTATTCCGCTCCATGGGGTTGATCCATTCCTAGGAAGGCTAGTGATAGCCCTTCCCACAACTTCCTGAAGCTTGCAATTTTTAATGAACCACTAAAATCACCTAGGGGGGTTGATTTAACTTTCCCAAATCACCTAGGGAATTAATTAACACCAATTGGGAGGTTACTGGACTGACTTGGTAGACCATAGGTGCCTCAGAACGATAAAACGTGAAAATTTTGGTACAACATGCATATTACCTTGTTGCACATTTGCAAGACAACAAGTAGTGTAGTGTTCATGCGAGTGAAATTTACATCTAAAGGGGGAAAATAAAAAAGGGAAAATCCAACATGTTCTAAATTTAGAGCCTAACCACAAAAATACATTGTGAAACAGTCAAGGAAATATAGTTTTGGAGCTATCTAAAAAAGAAAAGAATGATTAATCAATATTGTCAATGTCAATATTTTTGTTTGTAATTTCATCTCTTGCACTTTATAGGTAGTTAGAAAACACAAAAATGCAAGGGAATTCACTTATGTGTTTTAAGTGTTAATTATAGGATAAGGGTTACATACACAATAACAATTAGGATTACTATGTAGTTATTAGGTCAATGAACAAGGTTTGTCTATATTCATGAGGCACATAGGTTTTACAGGTGTGGAAGATGGAGGTTAAGTACACCAGTAAACATGAAGGGTGATGTAATGTGCTTATTGTCGAGCAATGCTTACAATTGGAAAGGTGGTCTCACTGAGATTATAACCGAGATACTGGCATTACTCCCTTTAGATCAGGCATAAAGGATGCATAAAAGGAATGTTCAAGGAAGGAAAAGACATGAATTGAAGGTTAAAAATTAAAATGAATTATGTGATCCATTTTTTCATCTCTTTCTCACACGTATTATGCACATGAATGCAATTTGCGTTTAAAGGGACGAAAATGTAAAAAATGAGGAAAACCCAATAAATGTTTTTTTTTAGTTTCAAGCTTGAGTATTTGTAGGGGAATAGGTGATTCTTGAACAATCATTGATAATTGAGCCACTCTAGCGGTTGGCCATATGAGAAAAAGGTGTATTTTATTTGTCATTTGAAAGAGGGATTTTAAAATAAAAACATGGGAATTAAATACCTGCATGTCCCATGCCTATTCCATGACTTAGTAAAAATGTGGGAATTAAATCCTTTCATGTCCCACACCTATTCCTCTGTTTAGGTCATTCCTTCCCAAATAGTAAATGTTATGTGCTCTACCTTATACACAAATGCAATAAGGGTTCTATACATAATCGTGATTAGGGGTTTCTTACAAAATGGAAAAGAATAGGGTTTATCTCTAGTAGTCTTGAGGCACATAGTTTTTACACATATGGAAAATGCAGGCGAAGGACACCCTAATATTAAATACCTACATGTCCCACACCTACTCCATGAATTAGTAAAAACACGGGAATTAAACCCTTGCAAGGAGGATTCACTTGCATGTTTTAATGGATAATTTAGAGACAAGGATATGTCGATTGGACCTAAAACCCAAGGGTTGGGGTTTCATACATAATTGTGATTAGGGTTTTTGTATAGCTATCATAAAAAAATAGTTTTCCTTTATCCATGAGGCACGTAGTTTTTGTAGATGTGAATGATGTAGGTGAAGCACACCTTGGAAGTGTGAAGGGAAATGGAACATGCTTTTGGTAATGGATTTTCTCACTCGGGTGTGCTGATATTAAAACCCAACAACTAAAATTACTTCCCTAAATCAGGTAGCAAGGACACATAAAATGAATGTTAAAGGAACACAAAGACATGAATTAAAGGTCGATTTAATACATGCATGCACCATGATTATTCAAAGACTTAGATTATTCCCCCAAATAATATATGCTATGTGCTCCACTTTTTTTCTCGATATCTCTTGCATCATGCACATGAATGAAATTCACATTTAAAGGAGCAAAATTTAAAAATGAGGAAAACCCAGTAAACGTTCATTTTCAGTTTCAAGCTCAAGTACTTGTAGGGGAATAGGTGATGTCTTAGTACAAATGTGGGAAATAAATACTTACATGTCCAACACCCATTCCTCGATTTAGATTTTACTTACCTAAAAATATATGATATGTGCTCCACTCTATCACCTCGATCTTTCCCATATTATTAACATAAATTCAATTTGTGTTTAAAGGGACAAAAATTAAAAAATTGAAAAACCCCAACAAACTTCCCTTTTCATCATCAAGCTCGAGAAAGCACACAAGAAAATTTGACACATAGAAATTCATCAATATTCGAGTCCTTCAAGCAATTGTCCAAATGAAACAAAGGTGGATTTTATTTTCTATTTGAAATATGGGTTTGAACTAATAAAACCATCAAAGTGTACCGTGTAATGTACATGTGGAAAGAGGTTGCTTGTTTTCTTAATTTAAGATCTAATGTGTTTAGTCTATGTTTAAGCAATTCATGTTTTACAAATTATAGTCATGGAATATTTAGTTACTAAAACTATGTAATCTATTAATAATATTCAAACTTAAATTATAGTTCAAATGTGTTAAAAATTTAAAACAAATCTCAAACTTCAATTCCAATAAATCTCAAAAATCAATTCCAAGGAAACAACTAAATCCATACCTAAACAACTAAATCAGTTGGATGTGGGTCTTATTAAAACTGATTTGACAAGCTTCATGCCCTATTTCTTGACCAATTTGTGCTCATTGTTTTTGTTTTCTGTTATTATTTGCAACGATGGCATGTTTGATGGTATATGAAAAGAACAGATGACTAACAATGGGATTTTAATGGTATCATACGAATTCGAATTACAAAGCGAATAAGTAAATTTTAGAAATCTAAATAAATTGAAATGAAATGATATATAAGCTCGAGTTATATATATTCAATGCATATCTAAAACGATTACTTTATTTCTCATAGTTTATCATCGGAACTCATAGTGGTAAGGTAAATTCAACATCCAACCACAAAAAATGTGTAATTTATCTTCCATGATAGAACTTTAATAATACAATTCAAACTAAACACTTTTCACCCTATCACAAAGAAACTCCTCTTTTTGGTGCACGCAGGCCCTTGAATTAGTGAAGGAGTGGGGCTTGGGATATCCATGCTTAAGTTCTCCCTCGTCAAGGAAGAAGGAGACGCCTTAACAATAATACTGTCCCTGCCTAACTTCAAGGCGACGATGTAATCCTGTCGATAGTGTCTCTCCCGATAATCTCAATAAAATTCATTTATAGGGTTTACACCAAATAAATATAAGTATCAGTAAAAGCATATTTTTATATTATAATAAATCGATATTTATCGATTTACAATTTATTTTATTATTGTTAATACTAACACCTCCATTAATTATAATACTTGGTCTATACTAAAAGAAATGTATCAATAAGGAGGATAATAATAATATATTTAGATATATGTTTTAATTATAGCTAAAAGATAAGAACCTTGATTATTTAAACATAGCGGATCAAATATTGTCCCAACCAGAAGGTATTGTACCAAAGGAGATTCCAGATCGGGAATTATTCAGTTTACTCTCTGACCTTTATCTGAATCCTATTGATGAGGGGAGACATAAAAATAATAAGGAAAATTTACTTGGATTTACGACAATTTAATCAACATAGTTATTAATATTTATGTCAGTGAAAGTTTATGAAACTCTTACTGTCGAATGTGAGACAGGTAATTATCATACTTTTTGTCCAATTAGCTGTGTGTCTTGGCTATATCAAAAGATTGAGGACAGTTTCTTTTTAGTTGTGGGTACAAAGACATGTGGTTATTTTCTGCAAAATGCACTTGGGGTTATGATTTTTGCAGAACCCCGCTATGCAATGGCAGAATTGGAAGAAGGAGATATCTCGGCTCAATTGAATGATTATGAGGGATTAAAAAGGCTTTGTATTCGAATAAAAAAGGACAGAGACCCCAGCGTCATCATATGGATAGGTACTTGTACTACAGAAATAATCAAAATGGATTTGGAAGGTATGGCACCAAAATTAGAGTGGGAAATTGGAATCCCAATTCTAGTGGCAAGAGCGAATGGACTGGATTATGCTTTTACTCAAGGAGAAGATACTGTGTTAGCTGCGATGGCACATCGTTGTCCAGAACCAGAATTATTCGTTCGTGAACGAAAATTCACTATACAAAAACAAAATTACTTCGCTTTTCATTCTATAAAAAAACATGAATTGGGCGAATATGCAAATAGTCCGTCCTTAGTTCTTTTTGGATCTTTGCCGTCCAATGTGGCTTCTCAACTCAATCTAGAATTAAAACGCCAATCCATCAAGGTATCAGGTTGGTTACCTGCTCAAAGATATACTGATCTTCCATCATTGGGTGATGGAGTTTATGTTTGTGGTGTTAACCCCTTTTTATACTCTATGCATTGGAAATTCATTCCACGTCGAATATATAGATATTTGTTCCTATTAGAATTAAATGTATAGTTCTAGTCAAAACCTTAGAAGTGTATTGTCTTCTGTACAAAGGAGTAGTAAATGGAAATTGTCTAATGCACATGCAATCAAAAACTTCAAGAAGGTCATGCTTCGACATCTTCTACAGTGCCCTATCCACCTTTGATTTCACTGACAACTCTCAACCGAAGGAGGGACCTTTCCCACTCTGTACATGCCATTGATGCATTTAAGTATGAAGATATGTAGAAACTAATTTATTGAAGACACCAATATAAATGGAACCCAACATTATGCACGTGACTTGCGAGTTACCTACTCCAAAAGCACACCCCCACGGCCCCATGTTTCAACAAAAACCACTTAAAAGTGGGTACTTAGCTCTCTTTCATATGACCGTATGCTTATTTATGAGTGAATGAAAAAATTGTTCAACTCTTTCATCAACTAATTAGAGGGAAAAAACCAATTGCAAATCACAGAACAAAAGCTCGTTTGAACCCATTAAAATAAACAAGATCTACATTCGTGTTTTTACGGAATACAAACATGAAGATCATATTTGTCATGAAGGCATATTTTACACACAAGATTTAGGCACCGAAGATTTAGACAAAGTCGAGTATTTAGACAGAAGATTTAGACACAGAATATTTAGACAAAGACGAGCCTGTAAAAATATCCTCACTCTTACAAATCTATAGGCCTATACAAGAAAAACCAAAAAAAAAAACATAATATTTATAGGTTATTTGATGTGGAGAAAAAAATAGATAATCAATTAGTAGCATAATCGTCGTCAAGAAATGCTATGCGAGAGGCAATGGTGGAGTGCTACATCAGATCATGCCATTACTCTGTTGCTCGCAGCTCTCGCCCTAAAACCCTAGCCTTCTCGTCCGCGAACACCATTGCCCTCGAAAACAGTCACCGCTCTACCATGATCGTCACTCTGCAGATCGTTTCTCTCATTAAATTTAAATTGATTGGAGCCCACCAATGGTTTTTTCTGCACCCAAGGAACGAATCCCACAGAACCTCGCCACCATTACCCATTGAGGTGTAAGACGGATGATCACGCACTGGGTAGCTCGGATGAGGGAGATCTCGTTACATGGTGGTTCAGGAGTCTGGGGTGAGCTGTAGGAGGATTCCGAGTAGAAGTGAGTGATGAGAATCAGACTGAGGCACTGTGAATTTTGTTCAAGACTGTATCATGCAAGGAGATACAGCTCCAAATCCATCAGATCTATTTTTTGTCAAATCAGTAGAGTAACTCAACAAACCATAATAGGTCACGTATCCCTTCAACTTATTTGCAATCAACGGCGTCAAACGTTCGGTGCCCTTGCCGCCTTTTATTTCTCGAGTAACCGTAAAATAGGAGATATATTAGGGATATATTGTTGCGAGTAGTTCCTATATTGTAGCAAAATCAATCAATTGTGTTTTTATTATGTTATTGTTATGTAAAACTCACATACCTATTTATTTTATATTAATTGCATAAGAATTATAGTAGCAAAATTAATCAATTGTGTTTTTATTATGTTATTGTTATGTAAAACTCTCACCAAAATTACATTTGGTATCAAAGTAGGTCATTAATATTTTGTTGTCTTGTGTATGAAAAGATTATTTACTGCATAGCTTAGTAAACTAGAATTGTCTTATGCCGTGTTAGATCTGTACAATCTAATTTACAAGAAAACCAGTTTTGAATGTTATAGTAGAGTGTTAGAAACACAAAATCAAATTTATTTGTATCCCATTCACTACTTATATTTTGTATTTTGTATTTTCTCGCCTCATTGTTTGTAGTCTTTGCGCTCCATGCATCACGCCATATCATCCTACAAACCAGTCTTATTCATGTATTGTGCCCTCATGACTTATGATTTGTGCATTTCCTTCCATTTTGAGCACCATTTGATTAGTATATATTGAAATCCAACAAAATTTGACATTTGAAACACACATATTATTTGTATCTATATTTCCTAAGGGTGACAAGATAGAATTCATGTGGAGATGCTCTTATGGACAACTCTATTATATTGTCTATCAATAAAATGGGTGACTCTACAATACCGTTTTTGTGTTTTTACAAATATTGGAATGTTTTTATATTATCTTATTACATATCTATATACAAAATAAGGATAGCAAGAAATTTATCCAACAATAACCTCCTAAAGAGGTGGAGTAGCTAATGTGAGTTAGATGGAGGATTAGTCCCTAAATGTGCCAAAGAAGGTCTAAGAGAAGTATTGGTGAATCTCATGAGTATTTGTAGTATAATACCTAATATCTTGGAAGATCTCATTTCATGTCATTGCCCAACCATTTTGTTAATGTCAAGATGAATATATAGCATTTGGTATGTAATTTTGTGTAGTGGTCGATGTGTTATTTTAATCAAACCAAGTGTTGTGAATTATCATGATTTAAATTTTATTTGTAAGATTGTGTTTTTTAAGTTGAGCTTATGTTCACTTTATAAGTGTCTATAATAATTTTCATGAAGTAGCATGGTCATCAATATTTTGAGTCATTATTAAGTCCGGCATCCCATTCATTATATGTCATATTGTTAAGTTGCAATTGTAAAAGTCAAAGTTTAGAGGTTTAGGAATCATGTTCATTGTTTCAAGTCACTCATCAATGTTGTAAAATAAATAACTATAGTTGTGTTAAAAATTAGTATTTAATTAATTTTTAATTATCATATTTAAAATTGTCATGTTTATTATTTAGTCATCATTGTAAAAGTCAATGTATTGTGTTTATGCCGTCAAAAGTGTCAAAGTACAATTTGTGTGTTGGTGTTAAATAAAAACATTCAGTATGTTGTCAAATTATTCAAGTTGTAAAATGTAAAAATATCCCTCATGAGACACATTTTCAGCTTTTCCGACATCTAAATATTGGATGGATAAAATGAAGAATATTGCATTTATGATATTTTTGAATATTATAAAGAACAAAAATTTACTCACTTCGAGAGCTCGCCTCAACCCTGCCCTATACTATGATAGGGAGCACACCTAGGGCATTAGTATCTTGGACCTCGTAAGGGCACCGCCCCTTGAACCGTTGGGGATACCGCCATGGACCCCACTTAGGACTTTCATAACCAAAGTAAAAATTGGTGGGGAACTTACATCAATATGATATCATGCAAATTTGAGCTTCAAGTTTAAATATGTTGAGTAAGCATCATGTTGATTAAAGGATAGAGGAATCAAAGGAAGGATGGCAATCAACATCCTCTCATCAATAACTAAAGACATGACCACATATCAAATTTGGTGATTTTTCAGTTTAGTATTGATTAACTAAAAATGTAATATAAGTACTAGTTAATCTAAGCTATGAATAGCTATAAATAAAGTAAATAGATGATATAAATGAATGTAAAGATGACCCAAGAAACTATGAAAAATGAAATGCTAACCCTAATGTGTAAGAGAGAAGAGGAAAGAACTCAGCTGAATAGAAGATGCTCATGGGACTATGTCACAGAGGTGACTAGAGAATCTGGAAGCAGGAACAACTATGCAGAGTCCCGAAAAGGATTTGGGCTGATTCTCTAAACTGGGGCACCTAGAGAAGGATTGGAGTGCCCACGGGCGCGGTGGTCTACAGAATCACCGCCCTGGTATGTGCAAAAACTCCAGAGATGATATTCAAAGGTTTGGTAGGTGGTCTGAAACCCTCGTGTGTCACATAAAATCCTTTGTACTGTTCCAAGTGTCGTTACTAATCCAAGATGAAAGGAAGACCTACAAAACCCTAAACAAGCATCAATCCCTAAAAATAAAAATGCATATGATAGGGTCAGATTGACCTCAACTACCACAATGGTGGTCTTACTAATTGAGTGCTACACTACATTCCAGACCCAAATGTAGTTATGTGTGTGTGTGAAACATGCCCTAGGTTTCTCTTGTGTCAGTCGCACTTTATGATGTAGCGAGCTAACTATGTGTAGAAAAATGTAATAGATGGTGCATGGAATAGAATAGAATCCTCCCCCTATGTTGTGTGTGATGTAAATTTCCTAGCCTTGTGCCTTGTGATGGAGCTATGTGGATGCAAGTGATCTCCAATGCAATAATAGATGTGTATCAATGTATTAGTTAGCTATGCAAAGGGAATTGAAACTAACACCTTAATAGTTTCAAAACATGAACTAACTACACAAAGATCATCATGCTAAGAGCTAAACAAGACTAAATA
This sequence comes from Taxus wallichiana var. yunnanensis, assembly GCA_018340775.1. Lineage (NCBI taxonomy): Eukaryota > Viridiplantae > Streptophyta > Pinopsida > Cupressales > Taxaceae > Taxus > Taxus wallichiana. The sequence goes on from CM031244.1 coordinate 328,970,587, forward strand.
CCAACATTATGCATTAAAACTTTGAAATAGAAATCAAACTAATATGCTAAGCATTAGAATATCTACTCTTTAGATCACCAAAATACTAAATGAACCTAGATAGATCCATGGCAATCAAAGTTGATTGTTTGATCTTCAAGGGTTTGGGAATGGAAGCTCATCAAAGTATGGCTACAAGACCATTTTGATTATCTCCATATGACCCAAAATATTGGATGGATGAAATGCAAGAATGAGGCTATTAGCTCAAATGAAAGATGCTCTAAGATGAAATGCCTATAGATTAGCTATAAACATGTAAGGTGTCTAAAGGTGTAAGAAGAAAGGTAGGAGGAGGGCTCCTTATATAGCCCAATGGATAAAAGAATCTCTACATCCCTTTACATGTGGGATAATAGAGAGGTTGGGTTAGTTGTGGATAAGGATGGTTGAAAGGGATTGAGTCAACCTTAGGAGAGTTTATTTTGTCCTTTAGTGACTCATGGGGTTTGAGGAGATTTATTAATTAACCCAAGTGATTAATTAATAGGTGAGCAAGCTTATAGAAGATTTTTAGAGGAATAATTAGCATGATTTAGACTATGGGAGGAATTTAATCTAATAAATGATGATTTATTGATTTAATGGAAGAGGAAGATAATTAATTAATAATAATTAATTAGTCTAGATAGAAATGGGGATTAATTAATAGAAGTTTGTTAATTGGCGTATTTTTTAGATAGAAGAGTTAATTAATTAACGTAATGTAACTAATTAATGGTGATAGAAGAGAAAATGAGCATTTATTGACGATATGTCGTCAATTTACGGGAAAGGATATAATTAGCGTAATTTAAGTATTTAAATTGCTCGAGCTAAATTATAGGTGTCTACATTTTCCCCTCTTTGGGGTGGCGTAAGTGACGTCACTTCAAAGATAGTAGATAGATAAAATTTTGAAGGGGTAGAAGAAAAATTAGTAGAAGTGAGAGATGCCCCTCGAGTGTCGATGGGGTGATGAAAGAAGGTGATCGATGATCGAAAAAGGTGAGAGAAATGGATAAAAGAATGGGTAGGGGCAGGATGCCCCAGGTGAATCAAAAGAATAGTGTTGATAGGAGAATGATGTAGAAGAGGAATGAAGATGGAAATAAAAGAGCAAGCTTTCATCTAGTGTATTGAAAAAACTTTAGTGTCATCATATTGCCAAAGATCTATGTCATCGGTCCTTATTAAAAATACAAGCATACGCCAACGTGTAAAATGACATGAAAAGCCATAGTACAAACAACATTTGCACATTGCTAAAAACACCAACTCCATGCAACATAAATCAATTGTGCACTATAAAACAATACCAAGAATCTCATTGTGCCCCAGTACGTGAGACATAGTAAGAAAACAAGATTTGTTGATAGAGGTAGATCAAGATGATCCGTGAGTCGCATACAAGAACAAGCGAGAACCAAAGAGCGATGTTTTGTAGGATTTTTATTTTTTTTATTTTTTTAGAAACATATTTTAATGTTTTTTATTTTGAAAGTTTTCTAAAACTATGTACAGGAAGAAAATGAAGCGTGGATTCCCCCAATGATAGATGGGATGTACGAGGGCAGAATTCCACGTGTACGAGAAAGTGAAGATATGACATGCCCCAAAGTGACTAGGTGGGAGTATTCAAATACAAACTCTTCACATGAAGAAGGGGGATCAAGAACAATATATAAAATGGGTTCAATCATGAGGAGCAAGGATGCCCCAACGTAAGCTGGCCAAGAAACACATGAGAGAAAGGAAGTGGGTGATTGATTTATTAAAGGGGGACAAAGGTGTCCACAAACATAGAAAAAGGCCATCCTATACACATGGATGTTCTAAATGATTTTCAAAGAATAGAGGATGCTATGAAAATATTTAGAAGGCGTTCAATGAAAAAGTGATTAGCCCAAGGCACAAATCATGAGATAATGCATGCACTAAAGCAAGATTTTGAACAAGGTCCAAAAAGTAACACTTGGTAACATACTAACAATTCACTCATCGAGATCCCATGTGTGAATGTGGAAATGAATTACCTCTTGAAGGTAAGATTTGATAGACAACAAGTGAATACACTAGCCAATGTGTAGGAATGATTTAGTTTGAAAGGTGATTTGTGAATGGATTATGGAAGGAGAGTCGTACATTTCTCTGTTGCAGCCAGGTGTCCATAGCCCTGACGGAGATGCATTTGATTCTAATCACAACATTTCTCTATTGCCGTTAGGCGTCCATAGCCCCAGTAGAGATTATTAGAAATACCCCAAGAGAGAGTTATATATCAATTTGATTTTGCTTTTAGCTTTTGCTTTTTGATTGATTGATTTTGATTCTTTTGCTTTCTGAAAACTTATTTCAGCTCTCTTGTTTGACAAGGGGTTAAGAACCACTGATGGCTTGATGGAAGGATGTGGAAGTGATTGTGATGACGAAATTGGCTAGTGTCAACAAATACGCCCAAAAATTCTTCCCAATAAGTTTATTATATGTAGATAGTGATAGGATCTCTAAGAAGTCAGTCGTTCTTTAATTTACCAAGGTTATGAAAGACTAAGGTCAAACAGATACCGTAGAGATAAATGCCACAAAATGTGTATGAAATAGGCTAACCAAAATATCATCAAGGGATGAAAATGGTGGATGACTTACAGAGAAATATGAAAGAAAGGGAAGAAAGAACATCCATGTGTACGTAATACCTGATTGCAATGTTTGATCTTTGTACCTTTGATTTTTTTATAATGTTTTGATGTTTTTCGCTTTTTTTTGTATTTTTGAACTATTTTATGATTTTTTATTTTTTGATGGTTATTGGAATGAAACATGTCACTCTACGTGATAGGATCCAACAACGATGTTCGTGATTTCCTTGATAAGAGAGACTAAGCGCGTTTTCTTATCAAGTGTAATATTATCCCCAATCTCGATGATCGTGGTGAGCTCACACTCAACAAATGATTGTGATTTGTTTTGAAACATGGATTTCGTATGCAGGAGCTTGAGTTCCCTATCCATAGGTTTCAACATTTTGTGCCATACTTGATGGGTGCATTGGTGTGCATTTTGGAATCGTGTTTGATTTTGGATTTTATGATCATTGGAGTTGTTGGGAGCTTTAGAGCTCTTCAATTTTTTGGTCTTAACTTAGTAAAAACTTGTCTAGGTTTCTTATAAGCTAATGCTTGACTTTTCTAATCCCGGGAAGTGGAAGAAGAACGTGGAAATTTAGAATTGATATGAGAAATGATGATGGAGTTTCCACAATCAATAGTAGAATTATAATGTCATGGATGAAAAAGGATATGGTCCAAGAATTGAAGAAGATGGGCTTCCAGGAGGTGAGCCACAGATAAAAGATGGAATGCTACTTAGATGTGGCCCCAATATAGAGGAAGAAGGGCTACTAGGAGGTGACCCAAGAATAGAAGAAGAAGGGCTATTAGGACGCGACCCATAGATGTAAGATGATGGGCTACTAGGATGTGGCCCAAGAATAGAAGATGATGGACTACCCGGGGTGACCCATACATAGAAGACAACGGGCTAGTTGGACGTGCCCCAAGAATAGAAGATAGTGGACTACTTGAAAATATCCCAAAAATAGTAGAGGGAGGGCTACTAGAAGGTGACCCACACCTAGACAAAGATGAAGGGCTACTTGGTGTTGACCCCATAAGAGATTGTGATTGAGGAATTATGATAGACAAAGAGTGATTGGGTGATGAGAAGATAGGCCATGGATCAATGCAATACCTAGGAGTTTCCTCACGTAATGAAGAATGTGAATATGGAAGAATAAGAGGAGGATCAAGTTACATGATCTGAGGCTCTTCCTTCATTTCTTGATAAAAGGAATCAACCTTTTCCTCATAATACGCGGACGCATCGAAGTCTAAAGAGAATCCTTGCTTGTAATTTGTTAAAGAGATATCTTCGTGTGCCCCTATAAATGCCATGATTGTTTCTTCATTCTGAAAGAGATCAATCGGTATGAGTTGTTGATCGACCACCAGGGGTTGATTGGAAGAAAGAGGTTCAATTGGTGTGGAAGACTTAGAAGATGTTTGATGATGATTGATAAAAGAAGATGACGTGGGGGATGAAGAAGATGTGGAGCTATATGTCTCGGGAGTAGAAGAAGGTGGTGTGGACCTACCTATACAATGGTATATCATTTGTAAACTAGTAGGATTAAGTCCAAAGTTTGTATATTACGACGTATAGGTCGATTTAGACGTTTGACTAGAAGGAATTTGAGTCACACGAATCTTCAAAGAAGGAATAATTTGTGGAGGTGATTGATGAAGAAGGTCCTGCGAAGAAGGGGAGGACCGTGATTCAAGAATCGCATTGGATGAATAATAACAAGGGTCCTGCGAAGAAAGAGAGGACCGCGATTCAAGAATTTTATTATATGTTTGATTGGAGGTATTTGGAGTCGTGTGTATCTTCAAAGGAAGAATATGGTGTTGAGGATACTGATAAAAGGGGTCTTGAAAAGAAAGGGAGGACCACAACATAGGATTTTTATTAAATGTATGATGAATAGGGTCCTACGAAGATAGGGAGGACCATGATGTAGCAGACGCATTATATGAATGATGAAGATAATTTGTGATGACACAAATCTTTAGAGGCAGAGAATGTTGTTTAGGTGACTGATAATAGAGGTCTTACGAAGAAGGGGAGGACCACAACTTAGGAGTCAAATTATATGAATCTAAATAGTAGTTTGGATCCGAATCATCAAAAGAATCAAAGGAAATATTTGGATTGGAATCCTCAAGAAGAGGAAATGTTTGGATTAGAATCAGAAGAAGAGTGGGGGGAACCCAAATAATAATTTGGATTAGAAGTTTCCAAACCATACCACCGACTATGAGATGAAGGTGAGGAATGGGTTACCTGATGGGTTCTCTAGCGCGAAGAACCAAACAAGGTTTGGTCATGATGGGCATCTTTTGATGTGAACACCAAACATTGATTCCTTATTGTCGTATGTATAAGGGACCTTGTGATAATCAGTCATTGTTGGCGTGTGTTGGGTTCAAAGGCCTAGACCTATATTGTATGATCAAACTTATTCAAAGTGAAGAAGGTTTCATGTTGATTTGGGTAGCATAATGATAACCAACTAGAAATTTCATAAATATGGGGATGCTTATGTGATTTTCCAAAAGGGAAGCTAAGGAAAACATACATCGTGATGACTCAAGATTGATAGTCCATCAAGGTTTGGAGGTGTAAATGTCAAAGGGTTGATCAAAATTTTAGCAACATAAAGAATACAAAGGAAAGATTTCCTAAGTTTGATTTATGAAAAATTTGTTTGATAGTAAATGTTTTTTCCAAGGTTTGAAAGATGTGTTAAAAAATGATCATGAAATTAGGAAAAAACAAGAAGATCAAGAAGATCAAAGACCCAAAGTATTTTCCTAGAAATGAGTTTATAAGGTAGATAAACACAAGGAACAATCATGCGAGTTCAAAACACAAAGCCAAATTAATGACCAAAGAATAATGAATGATAAAGAATCAATGGATCAAAGTGATTGTCCTAAATGGGTAAGTCAATATGATGAATGAGACACAATCACACAAAGCTTTTGTTTTAAACCGATCAATCAACGTATTACTTCCTAAGTTTTTTTCCAAATGATAGTTGGTGTTTCAAGATGATTAAAAAAATGTCACCACTTATGTCAAGTTCAAATAAATTAACAAGGCATAAATAATAACAAGAAGTTAATACGATCCCCAAAAAAATGTATACTAAAAGCGATTTTGAATTCAATCAAGACTTATATCACAAAAAGTGGCGATTACGATTGTGAATGACACAATAATACCGCTAAGATATGTTAACCAAACTTTGTGAAAAAGTAAGGTATTAATATCATGATGATATTTATATAACGCACAAGTGTTAACACTCAACACTTTTTGAAATTGAGGTAGTAATTGGAATCAAACAAAAGCTAGAGTATACCTAGGAATTGTTAAAGTGTATATAGCATAACATCACAATATAGATATTTAGGTCAAGTTTACAAGAAACAAGATGTAAATACCAAAATTTTAGTGACACGATATAAACAAGATAACCATTAAAAGGAGAGTCAATGTGATGAACCAATCCTAACTACGATGATGATATTGACTTAGGTATCAAGATCAAAAAGGATACCAATGATATGAAAACATCTCCACACACTTTAGACGTTTAACAACTTAGCCGTAAACATGGATGAGCGTAAACGGACACAAAAGTGGTGAATACAATCAATTAGCAACACAAGGGTAGTCACTCTTCTTCTAATCAACAAAGTGTCAAAAGAAAGTGAAGGAAGTAGATCAATTGGTGGTGAAAAATGTTGGCCTCACTTTAGTAGAGTTTCTCCTCACCTTAGGGTGAGTGAAAAACTAAGAAAAAGTAACACTTCACATGTTTCGTGATGAATAATGGCTCTCAACTCAAATTACTTTTGATATGGTCCAAGTTGGCTCTGGTAAAAGATATCTTCTGGTGGATTCACTTAACTAGGTGTCACAAGCCATCTAAAAGCGAGATCAATTTATCTAAAAATTCACACTAACTAATTTGGGAGTATCACAGCTTTACTTTACTCCCTTCAAGCACAATGGGCAATAAATGCATCCATCGTGTACTCTCACTAAGGTCCCGATATGGATGACTTATGATGCTAAATCTCACAAATGGTAATACTAGTCAAGTAGGTTGTGCGGAGCACTTCCCGTTTCATCCACAAGGTTCCCTCTTGCGTGGACTACTTTGGGGTTCTTAGGACCACCCTCATTGTTTTAGCTTAAGGCTTATGCCAAAGGGGTTATGTCCTAGTTTTAAGTAGAAGGGACGTACCCTTATCCGAACCTATAAATACAGTGTGATGATTGTGGTGTTTTTTTAATCTTATTTAATTTGATGTGGTTCACTTGAACAACTTTTGGCAACCCGCACTTTAAACCGTATTAGTATTTTTTTCCTTGTTTCAACTCCACATTTCTTCGACAAGCGTGTGTAGGTCCTACACTCAAGCGTTAGTAGTTCTCTAAGAAAATCACATTATTTAAAAGAGGATTAAGAGTTGTTTTTGGTTCTCAAGATCATCCAAGGATGCAAGAGAATAGCATACACAAAAAATAATCCAACTAAAAAGTAAAGAAAAACTTTGTAATCAATGAACCATACAAAAAGCTTGATAAATTTTTATTTCCTTAAACCAAAAATGAAAGATGAAGTTTCCAATTTAGCAAATGTTATAAAATGAATACTAAAGTTATTTTTGATTCTCAAGATCACCCTAAGGTGCAAGATAAAAGCATACCCAAAATTTAGCCCAAATATATAGAAATGGAAAACTTCAAATCAAAGGATCATAGAAAAATGTTTTGTAAAAGGTTCGTTCCCTTAAGCAAAATGAATAATCAAATTTCCAAGTTAATCCAAATGTTTAAAAAGATAGAAATCAAAGTTTTTTTAATTCTCAAGATCACCAAAAGGTGTAAGAGAAGAGCATACACAAGTTTTGGTCTAAATCAAGTAAAGCATGGAAAAACAAAATTAATCAAAACATTAGACATGTTAAAAATGACAAGTTTTAAAATAAAAGGAAAACCTGCAATTTCGTAATTATAAATCCCGAATTTATGCATTCATTGCATAGTTAACTTCAATACCTTTCAAACAAAAAAATAGAGTCATTTTGAGTTCGGGAGCAAAATTTATGGCCTTGAGAAGATGGGTTACGCATATGTTCTTATACTCACAGTATGCACTTGACATGCACTCAAAAATGTCAAAAAACATCCCTTAATCTATAAAATGGTCAAATTTTTCCAACCAAGATTCAATTTTGACAACAACCCATCACATTAATAGATTAATCGAAGACTCGATGCTATCAAACATTAACCTACATGCTCAAGAATTTAATATTTTCAAGAAATTGACAAAACTAGCATGTAGAATGATGAAAAAGTAAGCTCTAAAAATGAAAACATGATGAAATATTGAAATTTTCTCACCAAGATTCAATTTTGACAGAAACCCACCACATTAATATGTAAATAGAAGACTCATAACTATCAAACACTAACCTATATGCTCAAGAATTTAAATTTTTAAGAAATTGACAAAACTAGCATGTAGAATGTTGAAAAATGAAGCTCTAAACATGAAAACATGGAGAAATCTTGAAATTTTCCCATTAAGATCCAATTTCGACAAAGACTTCACATCTTTTATACCTACAAGGAAGACTCAACACATGCAAACTCAACAAAACAAGTTAAGAAAAAAAAGTTAGATCAACATGTGCAAAAGAGGGTTAGTAACCAAAAATGAAACTTAACTACAAAAACTTGAAATTAAGTGCAAAGGACAATGGAGTAAGTCCCACCGAGCGTGCCATATGTATCAATGTATTAGTTAGCTATGCAAAGGAATTGAAACTAACACCTTAGTAGTTTCAAAACATGAACTAACTACATAAATATCATCATGCTAAGAGCTAAACAAGACTAAATACCAACATTATGCATTAAAACTTTGAAATAGAAATAAAACTAATATGCTAAGCATTAGAATCTCTACTCTTTAGATCACCAAAAAATACTAAATGAACCTAGATATATCCATGGCAATCAAATTTGATTGTTTGATCTTCAAGGGTTTGGGAATGGAAGCTCATCAAAGTATGGCTACAAGACCATTTTGATTATCTCCATATGACCCAAAATCTTGGATGGATGAAATGCAAGAATGAGACTATTATCTCAAATGAAAGATGCTCTAAGATGAAATTCCTATAGATTAGCTATAAACATGTAAGGTTTCTAAAGGTGTCGAAGAAAGGTAGGAGGAGGGCTCTTATATATCCCAATGGATAAACGAATCTTTGCATCCCTTTACATGTGGGATAATAGAGAGGTTGGGTTAGTTGTGGATAAGGATGGTTGAAAGAGGGTTGAGTCAACCTTAGGAGAGTTTATTTTGTCCTTTAGTGACTCATGGGGTTTGAGGGGATTTATTAATTAACCCAAGTGATTAATTAATAGGTGAGCAAGCTTATAGAAGCTTTTTAGAGGAATAATTAGGATGATTCAGACTATGCGAGGAATTTAATCTAATAAATGATGATTTATTGATTTAATGGAAGACGAAGCTAATTAATTGATAATAATTAATTATTCTAGATAGAAATGGAGATTAATTAACGAAAGGTTGTTAATTGGCATATTTGTTAGATAGAATAGTTAATTAATTAACGTAATGTAACTAATTAATGGTGATAGAATAGAAAATAAGCATTTATTGACAATATGTCGTCAATTTGTGGGAAAGGATATAATTATCGCAATTTAAGTATTTAAATTGCTCGAGCTAAATTATAGGTGTCTACAAGATACAACTCTAGGTGGATGATAGTAGTGACTAGTTCTTAGTGTAGACACCAAATTTGGGTCACACTCCCCTTGGTCCCCTTCAATCAATTAACGTAACGTGTTCACCTAACCATGTCCCCTTTACCCCGGATTCGTATTAATTTAATTACTTACGATTGAATTAATATTCATCCTCACATTATTAATTAAGTTAATTTACACATCACTTAGACACCTCACCATGCACCCATTTCAAGGAGTATTTAACTCACAAAGTGACCAAGTCATCACTCTCAAAGACTAAGTCATCACTCCCAGTGTTGAGTCACCACTTGACCTAACTAACTTAGAATTCTTCCTAACACCTAATTAGACTTCTTCTATGACATTCCTACCTTCTCTCATGTGAACTCCACTTGACTAAGCAGACTCAATCAGAATCACGCCAAAAATAGTAAAGATCTACCTATTTTTGGTAAACCTAGACTTTCCCACCCTAACCGACACTCGGTTATCCCTCAACCGACGCCAGTCACCTTAACCGTCACCGGTTACCTTATATACATTTTCACAACTCTTTACCCGGTTTGGTCATACATTTATTTGATTATGATTACATTCAAGCGTGAATCCTCAAGCCCTCATGCATCCAGACGATGAACACACACAACCATAGTGCTGCATAAGCATCCGGTTCATCTTTCCGAGCATTGGAACACTCGCTGAATTTTAGAGGTCATATTTCCATGGCACCGCACACAAAATATCTTCACGGATCAACTACCACCTCCCAAGATCTACAAGGCATCAAGTAAGTATTACGATCCTAATCATTTTTCTTGCTCCTTTTATAAATCTCTCGGTTTTCTTTCAGTAGTTTATTTCCTCTATTGTCTGTACATCGCCTTCCTCCCACCAACCCACTATTCAACTATCCCAAGCCTTTTCACCATTCTAAACCTCTTTCTTAGTATCCCTGAGTCTTCTCAGCCATATTACGACCCAAACCATACTACCCTCACTCTCTATGCAATCACAGAGAGCCTAAAACCACCTTGTTAAAAATTTACTATCAAATTTCCCCTACCGACGTCGGTCACCTTAACCATCGTCGGTCTCCTCTCTACTAAAGCATCGGTCACTAGATCGATATCGGTCACTGTGTTTTCTACTAACCTTCACCAAACTACCTCTAACATCACCTAAATTCCACCCAGACCTTACCAGATACCTCTGTGACCTTACCTAACACCCTTCTGTGACTTATCCCAATAAGAAACATACCTTGCCTAATGCTAGATTAGTTTAGATTTCAATACTTTTCTTAATCTAGTTTGTTGATAATGTTTTGAGATACCTAAATCAAAGTGTTAGCAATAGGACCTTTATTTCTCATATTTACTTTCATTAATTTGATAAAAACAGAGGATTGATAACCATTCAAGGAAGCATCACACTTCCCAGATCTAGCCTTGTTAGGCAGTCCTCTGAATCTTTCTATTTAATATCATTTGGTGGTCTTGCTTTGTATCTACAGGTATTCCTTCCCAGATAAAAAGGAGTTCTCTATGATTAGCTTGGATAAATTTAGTAATGTGTGCACTCAACCTACCATCTACATAATCACAGGTATTCCTCCTTGACCTTTACCTTATTTGTTTTATCGCACAACAATGCAGTGAAACACTTGGTCCCTCATTATGGTCTCATAAATTTATATTTATAGGGTTCTCTTGATCTAATTTCGTAATTAACCCCTAAAATGGTTGACCACCAAAAAGATAAAGACCTCAAATAGCTAAAAAGAGCCCAAAAAGTGGTGGGAAAGTTCAAGAAGGATTGGGGCACCCATGGTGGGACCAGGGTGCCCATGGGCCCCCAATACTAGCCTGGGTGCCTCAATCAGGGATAAAATGATGAAAGATGATGAAAACTGATTAGGCATGTGTGTGGTGGAGGTCGGGAATGATGATAGAAATCAAATAAAAATGGCTAAGAGACGGGGGTTAATTAGTAATTTCTTCACTCAAAACCCTATAAATAGTAGTATGAGACCGGGACTAAATAATGTCTAAAGTGCATGATTTTGTGTCTACATTTGCCCCCACTTTATGTTGGTGAACAGAAAGATCGATAACATAAAGTAGATAGAGATGCGTACCTGATGCCAATGTAGAGTAACAAAGAAGGTGTACCGAAGGACTAGACAAAGTATGGAATGACAAAAAGATGATGGAGCATGGAAACTAAATATGAAAATGCACAAAAAAAGTTATGAGAGTGAACCTAGGGTAGAATGCGTGTGTTGATGCTGATGTGTGTAATGTACCTACATGGTTAGCATGATAAGTGTGTTGCCGCCAAGTGTTGTTGTTGATGTCATTTTTTGTTGTTGTTGTTGTTGTTGTTTCCCCCATTTGACTGCTTGTTTCTCATACGGTCGGACCTACAAGGAGAAAATGATCAAGTAGTCAAATATATATGTATATGTGTAAAAATGTAATGTAAATGTCGTATGTAAGATTAAAGTACGTAAAATGAAAAGTGTAAATGGAACATGTGCACCTGATCCATGTCGAGAGAAAGAGTGTAGAAGGATATCATCTCTTCGCGATTTTTTAGGCGATCTAACGCCATACGCCGAAGAATTATGGGAGGAAAATATCTGTGTCCTCCAACCTTTAACTACTTCCCTGAATGTGTGTGAAGATATCTTTGTATTGTCCTAATTTTTGGGTGATCCAACGCGGTGGTAGAAGAAGTATTGGGAGGAATTTCGTTGTATCCTCCAACTAGTAACTGTTTCCCCAAATGTTAAGGACTATCATGCCATGTAAAATCCGTTGTGTATGGATTTCATAGACTAGTCTAAACTCACTCGATGTCCGTAAACCCTTAATTCCAAGGTAGAGAAAGTGCATTGAATCAACCAGTGTAAACACATTGTGTAGACTGTAAAACCTCAAATGATGCCCCCTCTTTGGGGGTGCATATGACATCATTGATAGGAGAATGCGGCCCCAAAAGAGGACCAACCGCATGAACCCCGAAACGTTGTCTTGTAGGGGGAAGGGAATGTGTTTGGTAGAAACCAAGGTGCGCACAGACAAGGATGGTTATCCAAAGACAAGTGTTACTACAAACAAGCATGCATGTAAAAAGATGATGTATAATCTATGCAAACAATGTAAAAGCTACCAAGAAAAGTAGTGTAAACATGCAAAAATATAAGTAAGCTACACAAAGTGTGTTGCAAACATGGGATATCACTCATGATTTTGCAAAACATGAAACTTCATCATGGCCCCAAAAAAACACAAAAATTCATAGCAAACATGGGAAAATACCGGAGCTAAGCGCAAACAATAGCAAATGATGTAACAAACAAGTATGGAAGCAAATATCCATGCATAACAAATGTTACACATGAAGCACCCGTTAGCATGTTAAGAAGATAACCAAAGTATTTCAAAAGTGTGTATAAGAATGGAATGTAAAGTGCTAAGTACAAAATGAAACAATAGCACCTGGAAGAGATGAATGTGGATGCCCCTAGTGACCAAAGTGTAGGAAGGGTAGAAGGTGAGCATCCGTTCTACATGAAAAATATCGTATTTGAGATCATAACTAAAAAGGATGTGAACACGCATGTGTGGATGATATAGATAAATTACATACAATTAAGCTAACTAGCATGTGCAATAAAGTGACCATGAACAAGCACAAGTAAGCAAGAGTAAAAGCAACCATAATATGTAGTATGTTGTGGATGGATAGAATGGAATGCAAGATGAATGGTAGGAGCCATATGCCCATTGATTGAATGGAAATGTATGCAATGATGTTCATTTGGTTTTCCTCCTCAAAGACTCAAGAATGATCTATAAACAATATTGTATCATCAGAAATGGTCGAAGTGTGTGTCGTATTTAACTCCTTGTGATGGATGTGTAGGTGTAGTGATGAGATATGACCTAGTGATGATGTGTGCATGAACCTTATAGCTGAAGCATATATCATGACTAGATGAACGTATAAGTGATGATTTATCCTAAGTGTATATCACTATAAGATGAATGGATGAGTGATGATTTATCCCTAAGTGTATATCACTACGAGATGAAAATAGGGAGTGGTGATGTAACCTAAGGTGTATACCACTACAAAATGATAGAATGGGTGACCATTTAGCCTAAAGCGTATGACACTAACCTAGTAATGTCGCATGATGAAAGGTTGAATGATAAATACATGATGAAGAGAAGGTCCATTTGATTTGTAAACCCTCGGCAGTTGAGTATGGACCGAGGAACTAAAGTGCATCATAGGGTAGTGAGTGCAATGCATAGAAGACAATGCAATATGCGTGATGATAATAGACAACCATGTGATGAGTAGAATGTGTAATGTATGATGTATAAGATGTAATGCGAGATGCAATGTAGGATGTATAAGATGTAATGTACGATGTAGACTAACGAGTGTAAGATGCACATGATGTAGTATGTAAAATGCTAGAGTCGTAGACCATGAAAGTGTTGGATATGTATGATGAAGACAAGTATGATGTGTGATGTAAATATATGTAAAGATTGAAATGATATAGACTAAATGTAGAATGTATGATGCGAGATGTGATGTGTGGTGCCTAATGTGTAGTGTGTGGGGTTCATGTGTAGTAATCCCTCAACAGTCAAGTGTGAACCAAAGCACAAGAGTGTTTCATCGGGTAATGATGATGCTAAAACATGTGATGAAGATGCCTATATTAAAATGCCAAGATGATAGATGTTAAGGTGTGTGGGGGAATGTATTAGATGTGATGCTCCCCAAATTTATATGAATGAGTAAACTAACCAATGATAGTGAAGGATGAAGGTCCTCTATCGGATGCCTGTGGTAGTGAAAGCGTAGGACCATGCTCTAACAGTGGTGGTATGGTAGAAAAACGTTGTGTTGGTGCATAAATTCTAAATGCATGCGAGGGATGAATATATGATGAAGACTTTGGTGTCACAAAATGTGTTGGTGATGGAGATGCTGAATGTAAAGGTGATGAGAATCCACATGGAATAATACGATGTGGGGATCTGGTGTTGTGATGCGGTGACTATCCTAGGAATGGGCCTCTGCTAAAGTGTAGGACTAGCAAAATAATGTGGTCGAGTAGACAATGCTCGAGTAGGTGAACTAGGTGTAGATTGCACTTTGAGTACAACATAGATCTGTGATGTGCTAGATGAATTAGGTGATGTGTGAGCTATTGGGAAAGGAGATGATGACCATGGATTAGGTGGAGTGAAACAGTCAATAGAAATAACTTGATTGTTTTGAATAAATTTGACTCGTAAATGATTCATAGAAATGATAGATTAAGAGCGGTGAATCCAATTGAGACCGAGAAGCATGTCATAACCATCAACTGGGTTTTCAACAAGGAAAGGCACAAGAAGTGTAAGAGGACTGACTATAATATGTAGTTTGACAACATCGAAGGTTTTGTTGAAAGGGAATTCAATTTGTGATGGAGGATGGTGATAGCCTTGAGAAGTGAGATAAAGCATGCACTAATGGGACAGATGGGTCAACCTTAGTATTATTGATGGAGGTCGAGCCAACAAATGCCTTGATATGCAAATGATTAGATGTAAAATTTGCATGATAGTCAAGAGCGAAGAAAGAAATGATTGGTGGCAAAGCGCGGTGATTTGCAAATAAGAAATTAAGAGCTCCTGATTCAGGAGGGGGTATCGTGTGATACGTATTATTGGCAAAAGAATCGGATGTCTTCTTGTCATGTGGTTGAAATTCATTGTTAAAGAGCTTGAATTTACTCTTGTCATTGCTTAGTGCAGAAATAACCAACTTTGGAAACTCTAGTTTGTTATCATCAATTAGATCCTATATTATTATATGGAGTTTGAAACATTTATTTGTTGAATGTCCCACACATTGATGATAATCACAATGGAAGTTCTCATTGTAGTTCCTACCTTTTGGTCATGATGGGTCTAACTCAAGTGGTGGAGGAAGAGTAATAAGGTTGTTGTTGAGAATTTGTTTCAATATAAGATGTGGAGCCAATGGAAGGTTGCTAAGTGTGTGTGCATGTGCTGTTGTAACTGAATCTCTTTAGAAGGAGTAACACTTGAGATTGTGATGAGGCTTAGTTGTTGATAGTTTGAATGGCATCTTGTTTTTAAAATGAGTGGAAGACAAAGACTTTTCCTAGTACTTAAGCTTTCCTATGGATAGGAGTTTGGTCTCACGAAGCTTAAAAGTATGGCAGAGTTGATCGAATGAAGGAGAGGTTTCAAAGACAATGCTCTCTTAGAGAGGTGGTAAAAGACTCTAGATAAACAATTCCTGAAGCTAAAATTCTGCAAGAAAATTTGTCATCTTAGCTAGATTGTTTTTATACCTTAAAACGTAGTTATTGAAGTTTTCATTGGATCCCTATTTAAGTTTCACTAGCTGAGCATAAGAGATCTTAGAGCTGATATTGATGGAGAAATGTGTAAGAAAGGCATCAGCTAGATGTGTGAATGAAGTTACTGAATGAACATGTAGGTTGTAAAACCAATGCATCACATAGTCATGGAGACTACGAGGGAATATTTTAGCTAAGAGAATATGATCATTGGAAAAATCTAGACAAGCTACATGAAACACTTGAAGATGCTCCTGCGGGTCACCATGCCCATTGAAAATGGGAAGTTTAGGGGCGAAAAAGCTAGGAGGATGCGACTAAGTAGATATGGCAGGTGCGAATGGATTATTTAACAATAAGGTGGAATCTAAAGATGGTGATGCATGCAAATTGGCTTGTTGTAACTTACGGATTTGATCTTGAAGGTCGTGATAAAGAGAAGTTAAGTCTTGATTGCCAACTGATGAAACCTGTCGTACATGAGAAACTAAGGGTGGCGTAAAATTATTGATAAGAGTAGTGATAAAAAATAAAATAGTAGAGATAGGTTGGAGAGTGGAAGCAAGCAGTTGAGTGGAAACAAAAGTTGATATAGCCATAGAAGTGTTAAGTTCCACCAAATTAGTAACTTCCTCACGAGCCACATGTAAAAGTAAGTCTAGATCTTGAGGGTTCTCAAAGCAATAAGATCATTAATGGCCTTAAGATGTTCTTAAGTAAAATCAGTATGAGAGGGCTATAGTGAAAAGAGTATAAACCCTAAAATGAGAAGTTGTGAGTGAATATCCTAAAAGTGTGAAGGAAGGAAGTGTTGAAACGTGGGGTTCACCAAAATGATTATCTAAAAATATAATATAAGTACTAGTTAATCTAAGTTATGAACAATTGTAAATAAAGTAAATAGATGTTATAAATGAATGTAAAGATGACCCAAGTAACTATGAAAAAGGAAATGATAACCCTAATGTGCAAGCTAGAAGAGGAAAGAACTCAGTTGAATACAAGATGCTCATGGGACTATGTTGTAAAGGTGACTGGAGAATCTGGAATCAAGAAGGATCTGTGTAGGAGCCCCGAAAAGGATGGATCTGGTCTAATTATCTAGAATGGGGTGCCTAGAGAAGGACCGAGGTTCCCACAAGCACTATGGTCTCTGAATAGGTCCCCTGGTCTATAAAAAGCTCCCAGATCTAATCTTCACAAGTTTGGCAGATGGTCTAAAACCCTCACTGTGTATCACATCAAATCCTTTGACTCTTTTCTATATGTCGCTGCTAATCCAAGATCAAAAGGAAGACCTGCAAAACCATAAACAACCATCAATCCCTAAAAAAGAAAAATTCATATGACAGTGGTCGACTAACCTCATTTGCCAAAATGATAGTCTTACTAACTAAGCACCGCAATACATTCTAGACCCAAATTTTTTTATGTGTGTGTGTGTGAAACATGCCCTAGGTTGCTCTTATGTCAGTTGCACTTTTTTATGTAGTGAGATATGTGTAGAAAAATATAATAGATGGTGCATGGAATAGAATAGAATCCTCCCCTTATGTTGTGTGTGATGCAGATGTTTTAGCCTTGTGCCTTGTGATGGAGCTATGTGGATGAAAGTGATCTCCAATGCAATAGATGGATGCAACTCTAGGTGGAAGATAGTAGTAGTGGTGCTTAGTCCCTCATTATGGTCTCATAACTTTATATTTATAGGGTTCTCTTGATCTAATTTGTAAATTAACCACAAAATGGCTGACCACCTATTATCACCATCAAAATCCCCCTCATTTTCCAATTCAAATTCAAAAATTTGAGTTGGTGCTCATTTGTAATTCCACCCGTTGATTTAAAATATTTCAGTCTTCGTGGTTTGATGAATTTTTTGTTTTCCGTATGGATGTGTGAAAATATTTAACTTTCATTTGGGTGTTTTTTCAATCCTCTCATGTAGTTATGGATCACGTTGAGCTTGGTTTTGTTTGCCATTTCTCTGTCCATGAAGAACAATTTGAAATTTGGGCATGAATGATGTGGTTTTCCCCTTTCATTTTATTTTTCCACAGTCGTGAATGACGAGTGTATCTTCCCCGTCAAATTTTTTTCCCGTAATCCATAGGTACGTGGACGTCTCTAATTGGATGTGGTAGGATGGGTTCCTTTTTACGAACTTAGCACTTTATGTTACTTTTGCAAAAGTTTCAAGTTGGCCCCGTGGCCCAAAGAATCCCGATTGGCAAGATTGAGCGGTGGCGGAAAGGCGGGCCCTTTTTGTGTTTTGAGGCATTTTGGTGGAAAGCGGAAAGCGGACCCTTTCTTTGTTTTGAGGTATAATGGTGAAAAGGATTTAAGTTGTAAAAATGAAGTGCGACCCAGTCGGTGCATTGAAAAGTCAAAATTTAAGCCCACGTTGAAATGTCAAAGTAAGGAGGCGGATCGTCAAGATTTTGGGAATTATTGTTTTGTTTCCAAAATTTGTAAAGCTATAAAGTGAGCCGTGACTCCACCATTGAAAGGTCAACAGCGGGGAGGCGGATCGTCGGAGAACTTTGAGTTTTGTGCCTTTTATTAAAAAAGGTAAAGTTATGAAAATGAGTCGCGACTCCGTTAAGCCTGCATTTAAAAGTCAACATCGGGAAGGCGGGCCACCGGGCACTTTGGAATTTTTAGATTATTCCCAAAAAGAGGTAAAATTACAAAAGTGAGTGCATGACCCCATTGATGCCCAAAAAGGCCATGTGTCGGGCTTGTATCAAAAGCGGATGGGTGGGCCAAAAATGACAAATCTCTATAAAATAATGAAATACAAAAGGCGCCCTGCACCCACTTCGATTAAGATCTTATCCACGTGGATGGCTCATATTCAAAGTTACGAAAGTAGGTTTAACGGCTCATATTTAAAGTTACAAAAATAGGATTAAAGGTTGTGATACGAGCATCTTTTTTTGCTGCATTATTAACGCTTCGCAAGAACAAGAAATCTGAAAGGACACAAATGCATAAATAATTTGAACCGAATGTAATTGTTTCTTGCGAGTTATTTAATGGGCTTTCGATGCCATTGTAATGGTTGGATACTAGCACTCTGCAAATGTAATAGATTCAAAAGTAATCAATACAAAAAAATTCCCCCTTTCTTCCTCTGTTCTTCCTTCTTTCTTCGTTTGAAGAATTTGCAAATAATCTCTCTTTTATGGAAAGAAACTTTGTGTTTGTGAAATTATATCTATTATAAACGTGAATGATTATATTTTGCATCTCCTTGCTCAATACGTATAAGGTTATACTCTGCTATCTATATTTCTTGAAAGCGTTATTTTTTCTTCCTCTTCCATCTCCTTAGTTCTTCTATTCTTTCATATTGATAATTTATTTTGACATAAAACATTTTGAAGTATCAAGAATCCTCATTTGAAATTTATACATTTGTATGTAAGTTTTGTTGCTTTCTTTTAATAAGGGAACCTCTCCCATTAAAGAGGAGGGACTTACTTGTCCCTTAATCGTGGTTTATTAAAGTTCCATTTTAAAACCCAACACCACCAAAAATATAAAGACCTAAAATGGTTAGAAAGATCCCAAAAAGTGGTGGGAAAGTTCAAGAAGGATCAAGGTGCCCATGGTGGGACCAAGGCACCCATGGGCACCCCAATATTAGCCTAGTGCCCCAATAAGGGATAAAATGATGGAAGATGATGAAAACTAACTAGGCATGTGTGTGGTGGAGGTTGGGAATGACGATAGAAATCAAATAAAAATGGCCAAGAGATGAGGGTTAATTAGTACTTTCTTCACTCAAAAACCTTCTAAATAGTAGTATGAGATCGGGACTAAATAATGTCTAAAGTGCATGATTTTTTGTCTACAAGTATTTACTTTCCATTTACAAAGTGTGTTTCCAAATTGTGTGTGGTGTGCTTCATTTCAGAGTTCTTATTTTGTGTGAATAAATGGAAATTTCACATTGTGGGGGAATATAACACCAATATTCCATTTCCATTCTACACCGAATAGGCTAAAGTCAATTTGATGTAATTCTTGTTCACTCCTATATATTTTTCCCCGATGTAAGAAAGTGATGTGAATCTGGGAAAATTATTATAAGATCGTAATATATAGGTTGTTAGTGTCTTGTAAAACCATTTGTATGTTTTGGGTATTTGTTTCTCTATAAAAGCATTTGTATGTGAAGGTTATTGGATGTTCTAGGAAAACCATCTTGTTTGGTTGTTAATAAACTACTTGTAAAACCATCTTGTTTGATTATTAGTAAACCACTTGTAAAACCATCCTTGAAGGTTGTTGGCTATCCTGAAAAACCATCCAGATCATGATAAAAATAGAGGTGACACGTGCAAAAAGTACCAAAGTGATATTTTCCTCATGTTCGCACTAAGGGGGAAATGTTAGTAAATCATAGGTTAGTACTCACATGGTCATTAATAATTTACGTGTGGTAAATTATTATTGTGATTAATTATATTATATATTTGGAATACTACAAATATGGTTTGTAATATTTAGTGTGTGGTTACGTGAGTGGTTTTGACAACTCACTAACCATAGAATATGAGATCTATTAGGGATATATTGTTGTAAGTAGTTCCTATATTGTAATAAATCACATCCCTATTTATTTTTACTAATATCGTATGAATTATATTAACATAATTAATTAATTGTGTTTTTATTTTGTTATTGTTTTGTATAACTCAAACCAAAATTATAGATCCAATCACTTACATAAGGTGGAATTCTTTGTCAAAACTTGTGCAAACCGAGCTTGGGAATCCACAAATATCGCCAAAATATCCTACACCAACTCAATCCCAAGATAGGCATCCGAATGTTGGGCTCACTCGCTTAACTCTCATCCCTCTCACTCTACAACACTATACCTATGGCTACCACCACCACATCCGGATCAAACAAGTACACATGTTCACACATTATGCCATTCATAGACTCAAGCAGACATCTAGTCACCACATCTCTCATAATGTTCTACCGCAAAGGTTACACAAATGCATCCACAATGGTGGTCCTATAGGTATCACGTGCAATGAACAACATGAATTTCTCTACATTTAATAAAGAAAAAATATTTATCTATCACTCAACCAAATCTCAAGCATCACATAATAGTTACAATGTACTACTAATGCAGCCTCCGCATCTCCAGTAGGGGCATCTCACCCTCCGTCGGCTCCTCTAAGTGACGGGTGAAGGAATCTATGCACTACATACTACTCTAGGTGAAACGTCACCTCTTGGATCATCGAATACTACATGAAACAATAACACCCATCTAATATCTACCCACTAATCGACCTATGTTACAAGTGTATCTTGCATCACCTCGATCACTCAACATAGCCACGAGGTTTTCCTCATCTGCTAGTGGGGGTAATAGATTGGTTTGAGTTGGCTCTAGTTGAAAAATGTGTGGTTTCCTCTTTTATAGTTGAACTTAGTCACTTTGACTTCCATCGCCTTCTCTTCACACATGTCCAATGTTATCTCCTCACATATGTCTCACAACCCATTTACCCTTCGAATGAGTTATGCAGTTAATCGCATCCTCCTTCCAATGAAGTAAAAGTAATCTTCATGTACCACTGGACATCAGCTACTAGTACATTTTCATGGGCCTCCCAAAATAATGTAATTCAAACACCTACATCACATGTGCAGATCTCTAATGCTTTGTGCACCAAGTCATCCAAAATTACTTGTCCCTCTACAAAGTCCTTTGGGTTAGATATTTTACTACATCCTTCGAAGGTCGGTTTCATACTCCTACATTTGATGATTGTATCCACTTATTTTTCACTTAAAGAGATTTAATTCCCATTGTTTCCCCTGCATTAATTCCTAGAGGTAATTCATCTCTAAAAACCATTCTTTTGGTGACTCTACACTTGGTTTCTTATTCCCTTTCTTCGGTGACTTCCTTAGTGCCATTTCTTTTCACAACTATTCACAAATTTGTGCCCTAGGTGTTGGAACTTATTTGTTTACTCAAATCTGAGTGATGTGTGCCCTAGGGTTCCAAACATCCACACCTACTTGATCGAATCATGTAATTATTATGGTGTTGTTATTTTATACTTCTCAATCTCCATGTTTTCTCAAAATCTTTCTCTTGTCCACTCGACTTCATGCCCTAGCTTCAACCTTTTGAATCCATGCCCTAGCTCTTCAAACCCTAGCCCTTATCTTTACTCATGAACCCTATCTCTTCGTCTTGATTTCTTAACCTTCAACTAGCTACCACTTCAACCAAGGAGCTTCCCAAATTCAATGTTTTATGCTTACTATCGCAGTTTTGATTCACTTTGGCTCTTTGGTTTTCCCTTATACTTTGCAAACTTCTTCACACTTAGTCGCACAAGCTCTTCGATCACACAAATTATTGAAGATAAGGCAAGAATGAACTTGTTCATGACCCTTTTATATACTTTTTGTTTTCTATTGCATTAAATTTTCCTCACCTACCATAATTTTTATTTAAATGCACTTTTTGCCTTTTCTCGCACTTTCTCCTACTTTCTTCCGTGCATGAAATTCATAACCTTTAGGCACACTACTACTTCATAGGTTGTATACCTCATTGTGTGCACCTTAATGCATCACACATATTCTTTACGCCACTTTCCAATTAGTTTATCTTGCCACCTCCTCCCTCACGATACATGCGTGACTCCCTATTCGCGTCATTTCCAATCCGAGCACTTTCATTACCTTTAAGCACCATCATCCTTAAACACTTGTGACACTTCATTTTCATGCACACTAATACATAATTCCATCATGTTCCTTTCTCTCACACCATCATGTGCATAAAAATATTTCTCAAATGTGCACTTAAGATGTGCCCCCGTGACTAATTACAATGTGCACCTTATTCCTTCTTTCGTGCACCTCTATCATGTACTTGTGAACCACCATTCTACCAAACATGATCGAAGGTACAAAATGTTCTCCACACACCTAAACATGCTTCATCACATACTAAAATATTGCATGGTCCTCTGCGCATCAGTCTAATATGGCATAATCAGATCCTACGTGTGAACGCGCTTATTATAACAAAACAAAGAAAAGAAAAACAAAACAGAAGGGAAATTTAATCTAAGTGACAATACTAACTTAGTACAACACAAAAGAATCTTATTTATAGTAGGGCTTTAGCCTACTCCCATTAAAGTAATCGGGTAACATATTTCCATCCAATGCCTATAATTGACATGCGCCTAATTCTAATATCTGAGTTACTACAAATGGTCCCAATTAATGCACTTTGATTTTTCTAGTATGGCACACAAATTTGGAGTGATATAAGAGCACCATATTTCCCACGGTAAAATACATTCTTAATGTGCATGTTATTCCAAGCCTTTTGTCTATATTTCTTTGTTTCTTTGACTCCATTGTGTAATGGTGTGCCTCTCATCCAACTGCATCAATTTATCAATGCATTCATCTACTACTTTCTCATCATCTAGTCCTCTTGTGTGCACAATACGTAGGGAGGGTAACATAAATTCTACGAGATAGAACTACCTCTCGTGCCAAACACCAACTGAAAGGGTGTGGTCTTATTCAACCTCTTATAGGTTTTTGTATGCCCAAAATATAGCTAATACTTTATCATCCCAATATTTCCATCCTACATCACATACCTCAGTCAATGTCTACCTTAATATTGTTCAAAGGCTCTACAGTTCCATTTGCTTGTGGGTGATATGGTGTAGTATTATGGTGTGCTACCATGAATTCTGCAAATAATATCCTATTGTCTCATTCATACTGTTTATGATATTTTCCCAAAAAGAAATATATTTTTTCTTGCTGTAGTGCAATCATTTTTGGGCATAGCCTCCACCCACCGTGTCAAATAATATGTGCATGTGATGATATATCACATGCTGTCTCGAGCACAAGTGGAGAAATTGGGCCTATAAATTTAATTTCCCACTTTTCAAATGGTTATGCTCTTACTATAGGGCATAGTGGCATCTCATCTTGATTTCCAGGATTACCCATCCTTTGACAATGGTCACAAGCCTTGAAAAATGCCTTAGTGTCCTTATATAATGTTTCCCACCATAAACCAACCAAGTAAGATCACATGCATTATTGTGTCTCTTGCATATTGTCATCAAACTATTCCCCTCTGTGTTTCCTCCATGATAGACTCATGCTCATGCTCTAGCACACATCTACACAAGACCTCATCTCTACCCATATTTTACAGATATCCTCTAATGAGCTGATATGGCACCAAGAGAATGGCAAGTTACTTCTTCTCCAATGTATTCATACCTTCAGGCATAACACTAGTGCGCAAGAATACTGCAATATATTCCAAGTTTGTTAGAGCACAGTTTATTATGAACAAATGAGCATCTGGCATAGTATATTCTATACTCTAAGGGACCTCACCATAATTAATCCTTAAAAAATGATCACGTCTTGAATTAATCTTAAAAGGTTTCACTATGACAGAGAAATCAAACTCCCGAAACAAGAGAATCCAGAATGTGAATGATGCACCCCTGTAAATCAAGCTAATTGACTGTGTACTTTAATGCTATATGAAAGTATAAAAGATAAATGGGGTGGCCAAAAATAATTCCTAAACTTTTGAAGAACATATATCATTGACAAATATTCACACTTCGTAGTCGTATAGTTATGCTTGGTCAGCCCAACTTTGTGCTTGCAGAAAACAGATGGGATGATCAATATTGCCTTCACCTAGCTGCACCAACACTTCTCCTATAATTTTACCAAAATCATCTACATGCACATGAAATGGCTTGTTCCATGGAGGTAAGTGTAAGATATGCGTGGTGGTTAACTTCTTCAAGGTCTAAAAAGTTTGTTGTTGTGTGTCACCTAATATAATTTTTCTTTTTCTTCCAACAACTCTTCCCTTTCGGTGCAGGGAAATATTTTCATACCCCTTGATAAATTTTCACTAGTAACCATTGTGCCCCAAGAATCAACACACTTTTCTCTAAATAGTAATTTCTTCCAGCCCTAAAATAATTGTAATCTTGGTTGGGTCCATTAACAAGCCTTCTTTGCAAATGATATGCCCAAGTAAGGTACCAAAAGCAATTGTGAATATACACTTTTTTATGTTCAAAGAGATGTTAAGTTTCCTTCTTATTTAAAGCATTAGAATCAAATAATAACAATGATCTATCTCCAGCCCATACGCCTTCTAATCATCCAAGTAAACTGAATAAACTTATGTATAAAGTCTTGAAATGCTTCCACAACTATGCGTGAGAATATTGTAGCCACATTCTTCAACCCAAATGGCATAAATGTGTAGGAAAAACATCCCCAATTAGTTAAAAAAGTGGTATTATCACGATCTTCACGCGCAATCCTCACCTAATGATGTCTTGAAAAACCATCTATAAAAGAGTAGATCTTGCACTCTGTTATGCCTTCTAATATTTCTTCATTGAAAAGGAGTGGGGAAAGGATTGATGACATTTAAAGCATTTTAAAAAATTAATCAAAAAAATCATAATATTTCCATCCTTCTTAATTTTAATCACCATGGGACTTATTTATTCGAGACTCTTAATCGGCTCAACAATACCTAACTTGAGTATTTTATCAATCCTATCTTTTCTTTCACGCATGGTTTGGATTCATCTGGTAATGCCTCTTCCGGCTGGATGGGTTCCACCTTTGAGCTTGATTTTCATTTCACCTAATGATTGATGTACACACTTCAACTCATGATATGCTCTAGGAAAAAGATATTTAAAGTCATGCAAGTAGCTCAATTATATTTACAACCTCAAGTTCGACCAATAATCACCAATATTCACCTCCTTTGATGCATCCTCGGCCCAATGTTCACTTTCTTATTCTTCAACAACACATGGTATATGCATGCTTCTCATCTATGGAGTCCAACACCTCATGCTCACCCTCTATGTGCTTGATTTCTATGTCCTCTACTTCATCATCTATGAGGTGGCCAATATTTTCTTTTTCTTTTTCTTTTTCTCTCCAAGAACGCCCCATCTGTGCCTCTTCTATTTCTATTAGGTCCTCACACACTTTTGTATCAGCATCACCAAACATTTAAATCATAATCTCCTCTACCTTTAATCTATCCCCCAAATTGATGTGCCTCATAATCTGTAAGGATTCGTGAACCATTGGCTTAGCGTAGAAAAATAGTTAAAATTATGAACAATACCTGTAGTGAGGTCATGTCAACTCGTTGTTTCCGCTTCAACTCGTTATGTACATACCAAGCACGTGAGCAACCACACAAAGTAGAGTAAAAAAATTTACCCATAGAGATGTTGGAAATTAATCTTTCCCTTGCATCCAATTCTTTTCACAACTTTGAACATGCACCAAGGAGAAGTCTTTCCACCATAATCCTATATTAATGAAGGAGATCACTCGAGAAAAACTTTTCAAGAAGGCTAGTATGATCTCATACTAACCAAGTAAAATATCTCTATCGTAGCCCACCATCATGTTTTTGTCCCTCACAAGGTGTATACCATCATGTTTCTCCTATCACCCTCATTACACCATTTTTGTTCCATTTCACCCAAGAATGACTCAGGATTCTCCTCTCCAATATACTTCAACATGTTGACTTTACCCAATTTCCTAATGCGTCACAACGTACCCATCCTTGTCACTCTTCCACGTACCTCACGAAAAACCATTTCATAAGCATCATGGGGCCAATTTTTGTTGGGGTTAGCACACCGGTTGTCTGAGATAATAAATCAAATATAAGAATACATGCAAATAAAAGTAGATATTCTACCGGAAGAAATATATAAAACAAGAGATATAAATCAATTCCGATTTAACGTGGTTCACCCAGTGTGGGCTACGTCCACCAAGAAAAAATCCAATCTATTATCCAAAGCTTTAACAAGATATATAATGAATATTTACAATCTTCCACACCTCTCAGATGTACAGTACTTTCTTTCACTCAAAATTTTGCTTTCTCTCCAAGAATTCTCTCTCTCACAATTATTCTCACAATAATCATCAACTTTTGCAAGTTCTTCTTAATTATTTTCTTCTAAACCCTAGCTTTCATGCTTATATAGGTGTATACAAACTTAGGGAACTTAGCCATGCAATTACAATCAATAGATCTTCTTTAATTCCAAAATAGATCTAATTCATGAGAGTTAAATAAAACACTCGTACACATAGGTAACCGACGCTGGTTATCCCTAACCAATGTCAGTTCCTCCTTGCTTGACTAATGCCGGTCCCTCCTTAACCAACGATGGTTACTTGGGTTTTCAGCAAATTTCCCTTTACATGTTAATCCGAAGTAATTGAGCTCCACAACTCAACAATCTCCCACTTGGAGATTAATTACTGCACCATACCTGTATAGCACCATTCTTGGATCCTTCCTTAGCTTTGTTTCTTCCTCCTCAAGTCTCAAACTCGAAGACCAACAGAAGTGGAGTGTATCTCCAAATTCTCCTTTGCTAACGGCTTTGTTAGCATATCCGTAGGGTTCTCACTCATATGAATCTTTTCCAGATTCAATTGCCCATCCTCTAATACATGTCGTATGAAGTGATACCTCAACTGAATGTGTTTCATTCTCGAATGAAATGTTGAGTTCTTTACCAAATGAATTGAACTTTGATCCATTTGAACAACTTGCAATCATCTTGCTCCTTTCCCAACTCTTTCATGAACCTACTCATCCATATCATTTCTTTTCTAGCCTCTGTAGCTGCAACATACTTTGTCTCTGTAGTAGACAAAGCCACAACCTTCTGCAATCTTAAAATCTAGCTAATTGTCGTTCCACCCTCTTTGTGAAAATATATCCAGAGTAGTACTCCTCCTACCATCCAGATCTCCACCATATCCAAATCAACATAGCCACATAATAAAATATCGAACATCCATAGCATCACTACATGCTAGATGTCCCTCTCAAATACCCGAGTATCCATTGATCTGCTTTCCAATTCTCTTTACCGGATTGGCCATATATCTACTAACCACTCCCACTTCCTATGTAATGTGTCGATCTAGTACAAACCATAACATACATAAGACTCCCAACTACCGAGGTATATGGAACTCGTGTCATATATTTGACCTCCTCTTGTGATGTAGGACACTGATCTTTTCTCAATTTTAAGTGTCTAGCCATAGGTGTACTAACATGTTTTGCATTCGAATTTTGGACCTTTCTAACACCTTGTAAATATAATCCTCCCGAGACAAATCCAATTTTTTGTTCTTCTTGTCTCTGTGTATTTGCATGTCAAAGATTCTTTTTGCGGCTCCTAAATCCTTCATAGAAAATGTGTGAGCTAGCTTTCCCTTAAGCTCACCAATGTCCCGCATATATATCCTACAATAAACATATCATCCACATACAAGAACAAAATAATATAAATCTCATTTCAAGCTTCTTGAAATAAACACAATGGTCGATTCACATCTCAAGTAACCATGCTCACGCATAAAACTATCAAACCTCATGTACCATTTCCTTAGACCTTGCTTGAGCCCACATACACTCTTTTTCAACCTCCACACTAATTTATCCTTACCCTTGACTTCATACCCAAGCGGCTATTGCATATAAATCTCTTCATCCAAATCACCATGAAGGAAAGTCATCTTCACATCTAGTTGCTCTAAATGCAAATCCTTTACTGCAACTAAACTCAATACAGTACGAATAGAATTCATCTTAACAACATGAGAAAATATATCACCAAATTCAATACCTGCTTTCTATGCAAATCCCTTTACTACAAGCCTTGCCTTGTACCTTTTATGTCCAACCTCTTCTTCCTTGATCCTGTAAACCCACTTGTTCTACAATGTCCTCCTACCTAAATGCAACTTAACCAAATCCTAAGTCAGTTTCGTTGCCCGTGCTCCAAGGAGTCCATCTCCTCATCCATGTCATGCTCTCACTACACGTGGGTCTCATCCTACATCGCTTCTTCAAAACTTTCTAGTTCACCATTATCAATCAATAATAAATAAAATAGAGAAGGCGTAAATCTTTTTGGAGATTTACTTACCCTTTGTGACCTTCTCACAGGAGTTTGGGGTACCAAAGGCTCAATCTGGACCTCCTGGACATTTGTATTGAAATATTTTAGTGACTGATGTCGGTCATCTATAATCAACGTTAGTTCTACTAACAAATTTCAGTTTGGATCTTCTATAACCGATGCCAGTTCTTCTGGCCGATTCTGGTCAGGGGTCAACCGACACTTGTTATTGTCTAACCCTGTTAGTATTTCTTTTAAATCCAAGAGTTCATTTTTATCCATAAACTTCTCAATTGGTTCTTCCTTGGGTACCAAAATTTGATCCCTGTACATTATTTTTTCATTCCATTCAACATCACAACTCCTAATAATTTTAGAATTCTCTAAATCCCAAAAACGGAATCCAAAATCACCAGATCCTTAACCAATGAAAGTGCACCTCTTGGATTTTGCATCCAACTTTTTCTATTTTCCTTATCAATATGCACAAAAGCTTCTGAACCAAAAACTTTAAGAAAAGAAAGATCTACCTCTTTTCCGGTCCAAGCTTCCTCTGGTATTCCTCCATCTAGTGAGCTTGAAGACTCATGGTTAATCAAATAAACCATTGTATCAATTGCTTCTGCCTAAAATTGCAAGGGTAGACTAGAATGTATCCTCATACTTCTAGCACATTCCATGATTTTCTTGTTCATTCTCTCTGCAACACCATTCTCATGTGGTGTTCTTGGAATCATTCTTTCTCTACGTATCCCATTAACTAAACAATAATCATTGAAATCCTTGCTATAGTATTCACCACCATTTTCAAATCTAAGGCACTTTAACTTTGAATTTGATTCATTCTCAACAAGGGCTTTCCATCTTTTAAAAGTTTCAAAAACATCAGATTTATGTTTAATACAATAAACCCATACCTTTCTTGTAGCATCATCAATGAAAGTAACATAATACTAGGATCCTCCATGAGAAGCTACCTGAGCTATTCCCCACACATCCGAGTCTATAAGCTCAAATTTTTCTCCTTATTAGTTGCCCCAACTTTGAAAAATCTCACTCTCTTTTTCTTTCCAAAGATACAATGCTCACAGAAATCAAGATCTAAATCTTTCAAATCTAATAACTTACCCTTAGCCTTTAAGATTTGCATTCCTTTTTTACTCATATGGCCCAACCGATTATGCCACATACATGCATCTGAATCTGAAGTAGATAATGTAGAAAAGGAATCAGTAACACAGGTAGATAAATATAACGTTCCTACCTTCTTACCTCTTGCCACAACAAAAGCACCCTTGGTGACTTTCCAAGAGTCTCCTGTAAATGTAACCATGCAACCAACTTCACCTAGTTGCCCTGCATAAATAATATTTCTCCTGAGGTTTGGCACATGCCTCACATCTTTCAATACCCATGTATTTCCATTCTACAATTTAAGATGAACTTCCCCTTTTCCAATAATATTGCAAGGTTTATCATCACCCAAATAAACATGCCCAAAATTTCCCTAGACATAATTTCTAAAATAACCCTTATTAAGGGTTGCATGGAAAGAAGCTCCTGAATCTAAAACCCATGATTCAATTATATTATCTAAAGAAAGAATAAAAGCATCTTGCATTATCTCTCGTAGTGATAGTTTACAACTATCAAAGTTAATTTCTCTCGATTAGTGATAGTTGTGTAATTTCTCTCGTTAGTGATAGTTTACAACTATCAAAGTTAATTTTATAGTCAATTCCCTATTTTCGAGTTGTGCAAGGATTTCTCTAATTGTGTTACTGAAGCATTTACATGCATTTGGAAAAATTTATTCCGGTTGGGAAATAATGATATTTTGCAATGACTAGCTCTTGTTTAATCTTTTGCAAATACATTCTAGAATATTGTTATATATTCAAACATAGATCCTTCCAACAATAATTGGTCCATTGGTTGCACAATGCTTTGATATACCCCATAATGAATTTTCTATAATAAATTTTATGTCCCAAAAATTCCCGCACTTTGGAGAATTTTTTCATCGGTTTAAAATTAATTATTACTTGTGATTTTTCTTGGTCTATCGATATCCCTTCTTTACAAATAATGTGTCCAAGAAAAATGGACAAAGTGGGTAAAGAAGAAAACATTTATTTACATTCAATGCAATGTGCAAAGCTCTACAATTTTCTAAAATGAGACGTACCTTATAAAAATTTCCTTTGAAACAATTATAACGCCACCCAATCATCAATATATACTTCCATGAAATCATGTATAAAATCCTTGAATGTATTGACCACAACTTGAGAGAAGAGCGTGCATGCATTATTTTTCCAAATGGTGGTACTCAATACACAAAGCTTCCCAAATCTATTGCAAAAGTAGTCTTTGAATCATCCTCTTGCATATTTAAAATTTGATGGTAGCCATTGAATCCATATGTAAATGAGTACACTTCATTCCCTGTTATAGCCTCTAAAATTTCATTTGTAAAAAGAGTTGGGAATGGATTGTGAACGCATGTATCATTGAGAGTTATGTAATCACCATAAAATTTTATCTCCCATGTTTTATTTGGTTGAGTGACTACTAGAGTTACCGATATAAAATTTTTACAGGATAGACTAAACCTTCTTCTACCATGCAAAGTACAATTGAGCCTTGACTTTAGCTTTCATATTAATTAGGATTTAACTAGTAAGGAATCTTCTTAACAGGCTTCACACCTTCCTTTAACATAATGCACATTTCACCTAATGATGGATGTACTCCTTTAATTTAACTAAATTTAGTAGGAACCACATCCTCATAATTGCTCGAAAATTGCGGGATCTCGGACATTTCTTTTTCTCTCCAATAATCTCAATAGTAGCGAACTTGACTATTATTGAGGTGTCAC
Organism: Taxus wallichiana var. yunnanensis; assembly: GCA_018340775.1. Classification (NCBI taxonomy): domain Eukaryota; kingdom Viridiplantae; phylum Streptophyta; class Pinopsida; order Cupressales; family Taxaceae; genus Taxus; species Taxus wallichiana. The sequence continues at coordinate 329,002,382 of CM031244.1, forward strand.
TATCTTCCACCTATTCCGCACTAGTTCATCTTACATTTTGGATTTTCATTTTTCTTTAATGTCTTCTACTTTTCTTGAGATTTTTTTCATCTATGCTTAGATTGCACAAGTGCTCTTTGTATTCATCGCATAATAATTTATTTACCGAGAAGATGTTTAATGCATTCGGGTTCAAACGTTTCGAGAGTTCCATGCATTCTTCAATCTATACCTCATCATCTTATACTTTATCATGATCCCCTACTCTATGACATACTTCCACCTTCTGATGTATATCATTCTTGACTATTTCACTCCTGCTCATATTGGTTACGTAATTCCCTTTTTTTGAAATCTTGGAATTCAACTCATCCTTCTAAATTTATAGTTTCATTGTAGAATTGTTTTTGATCTTTTGTAGTGTTATATCCACCATAGGATTATTTTCCTTAAACATGAAGGTTTTAATGAAATCTTCCTGCACCTGTCTCCAAGTGTATGTTTCTCTTCTTCTATCTGATGGACGTACCTTGCTTTTGGAAATGGGGTAATTCTCTCAGGGAATATGTGCACCCACCATGTTGGATCAATCATTGTATCTTCCAAGTATCAGTACATTCTTGAATGTGGATTTTGAAACATTTATTTACACAATATTTGGGCTAAGCTTTAGTTAATCTGAATAGTAAGGAAAATATTACACACAATATTCATATTTCTTCATTTCATGCAAGGTTCTTCCTTTTATGTACAACCCACCATGTAGCTATTATTGCCTTCAAAGTGCATAGTCTAGTGCACTTTCATATCTTATTATGGCACATGTTCCTATAATTTGACCAAAATGTGTTAAAATTGAAAGTTCCAAATTATTGCAGAGTTTGTTTTTTTCTACTTGGACCATACTCATAGGCTTGATCTCATACTCTTTGTGCATCTAGTGATTCAAATCTGCATCTGAATATTGAGGATTTTACCTCAAATGGAATTTGAATTTCTCCATTAGTATCTATATAGTCCAATCCATTGTGCACAAATGCATACAAATTTCATATCTCATATTTAATAAGGGGTCTAATTATGTGATACAAGTTCTCTTCCACAAATATATTCTTAGAATATACATTAATAGGAATCTCCCAATTCTACACACTTTTTGTGTGTTTTCCTTCCTTGATTATGGTACATGATATTTATCTTGACATTCCAAATTGAACCGGATTTCAATATCATGCACATGAGGATACATGGGATATATAGGAATGGTATAGGATTCTTTGCAAGTTATATTCATCGGTATGACAAGTATAGAGTCTTCCAAGTGCGCTTCTATTTGATTTGCCGCTATATTGATTGTCATATGCCCATTTTTTTTCCAATTAAAACAAGATCATTTGTATCATTAGTCTTCATGTAAATGACCTTGAAGTCTCCTTTCATGCTTAGTTCCCTAACCTAAATTTTTACATTTTTAATAACCCAAAATGGGTCTCCCATAATCTATAAAAGCTCAAAGTGATAGGGTTGTAAGCTAAGGTCGGGGTACCCATAACTTCCCATGTAGACTTTGGCATCATGTTGACACTGCTTCTACAATGAAAGATTGCATACCTTATTTCATAGCCTCCTAGAATTATGTTTAGTTTAATGTTTACATCCCAAGGTTTTTTTGTTTTGACATACCGAGATAGGATTTTTAAACTACACATCTCCATTGGTTGCGCTTTCCCACGAGTCTTCAACATGTTGGAATGTTTTGTAAGATATATTCATTGTGTAGTATATTTTTAAATTTAGAATATATTGTAATACAACAACCAATCCTTCTTGCTTTAAAATCCTCATCATCCGGCCATGTATGTGCACTTCCACTTTACTAGTGTTCTACCTAGTTGCACATTTGTTCTAAATTGAACATAACAATTCATTAACTTCTTCTAGTAATGCTTTCTCTTTCCTTGGATTAGGATACTTGTCATTATACGCATGTTAGACTTGGGGCTCACCGGAATATCCACATGTTCCAAGCCTTACTCTTTCCTATGATAACCAAAGGACAACTTGGATACTACCAATATCTTTGAGCACCGCATTTATCATTTTAACATTGTGCGCTTGTTTTTATTTTCATTGCTTCTCAATGCAAGGTAAAATTTTGTATTATGTTGTGCGTGTACCCTACAATATGCATAAAATACTTCATGCTCTAGATTTGAAGGATAGTTCCATGTAATTTGGTTTGGTTTTATGTAAAGGTAACATATTACCCCTTATCTTCGAGATCAAGATCCCTTCCTATAGTCTCTACTGAGCATTCCATCCTTGAATATATCTATGATATCCTCCATTAGGAATTTGTGGTGGTCATGTGTGTTACACATAGGTGATTGTTGAGGTGAAGGAGGTGTCTAACCCATATTATTTTATAAAGAAGGTGGATCCCAACTTAAACTAGATTATGGATATTGTGGGGTCTACTACATACTTGATTGAGGTGATGGAGGATCCCATTACACGGTCGATCGAGGAGATGCAACCATTTCTATATCAAGAATAACTAGTTGTGATTTTGTGACTAATTATGTTTTAACTATGACCACATTCCTATGAACTTCGTCTTTTAATTCCATTAACACTCTATAATCTTTAGCTTCGTACACATTGTCTCTACAAAAATTGCATATTACATTTTGTGTTTTCCCGACATAATGTTACATAAAATGGAATTTGTTAAGAAAGTGTCCCCATACATTGCATACTTTGCAATATTACCCTCTTCCTCTTATCTATATTTTAGTGCAGTTGTTTTTGTGATGTCCTTGACCTGCCTTTGCACACCATATATTTAACCTAGGTTTCTTTCCTTCTTGAATTTCCTCCAATCTACGTATTACTACATTTAATTTTGAATTTGTCTTTTGACTTGCTGCTCCACTATCCCCATAATATTTAATATTTTCTACTTTGATAGCATATTTAATTGCCTCTGCCTTGGTGTTAATTTTGTTTAAATAATTACAAAATAGATTTTACTACACAATCCATCTAGAAACCAATTTACCTTGATAGGATCATCAAATTTAAAGTTGGTTTTATTCATGATGTCAAAGAATCACATGACATACACCATAACAAAGTCTCTCATCTTTTACTTGATTTATTTAAAATCTCAAATGGTATGTCCTACACACTTCTTTCTTTTGAATTACCTTGCATAAGGGCATCACACACCTTTGAGTCTTCCCACTCAAGTTCATAGAGTATATAAAATACGACACCCTTCGATACAATGCTCCTATTAGCTCACAGTTTTTGTATTATCATTTTTACTCCTTTTTATCCCCATTAAATTTTGTAAGTCGGAAAGTAATGCTTCAAATCTACAAACCCGTCATAAGGTTGTGGACTATCTTAGGGGTTAGGTTAATGATCCATATTTCCTTTTGTTATTGGTTGGCTCCTTGGATGACTTTGTGTAGTTCTATTTGATTCAAACTACTAGTCAAATTCGGATTCAATTATGCACTTGGATAATTAGTACTCGCTACGGTATTTATACTTTCCTTATTAAATTCAAGGGTTCCTCTTCCGATTCAAAAGAATCACTAGTAGATTTCGTAGATTTTGGAAATCTTACTCTATATTTTGGACTCATATAACTAATATTATTGCACCACTACTACTCTTTTATTTATTTCATTGAAATTGAGTATGTACAACATATTCCTTCTCAATGACAAATCCAATTCCTTTAAGATCTCTTCCACATTTATTTCCTTGAAACTTATAGGTAGCATAGTACATCTTATAGATTTTTGACTTAACCTTATTCACAATTCTTGTATAATTCTAATTTGTTCCCAATCATTTAAACAATACAAAGTAATCAATTATCTATCAAAATCAAGGTACATATATCTCCTAGAGGAGGGGTACTATTATCTTTTATTAGCCATTGTGGACTGGTCTAATTTCTTCTTTGAAGTTGACATCTTCTCTATATACACAATATAATGGTTTCCATGATAGATTCATTGGGTTTAACACCAATTGATTCAGAAATCTACTTCTAATGACCTCTATCCCCTACATTCATTATTTTCTTGATTTCCTTGGTTCCCTTTTCAATTTCGCAATCAAGGTCCATGCCTTGTTGTGCACCCTCTTGGTCATTTCAGTCTTCTCCTTCAACCTTCTCTTCGGTTTCTTCGGGAGGTTCTTATCCTCCTTCCTCAACCACTTTCCCTATTCTTCTCCTACTTGTAGTTTGTTTCACCTTCCCCCAATAACACCTTAGACTCCTCATCTATTGTGTTGTTTGGTTTCTCTCTACATGTTTTCTATTCTTCTCTTTTCTTCTCTCGGATCCTTCTTTATCCCTTCAATATTCCAGTTTGATTCTTTCTCTTTCCCCTTCATCCTCGTTATTCTAGGACTACATCCATTTTACACCTACACACTTACTTCATGTTTGCGAGAATTGGGCGTGGCATTTTTCCACCACTAGCATTTTAACTAAGAAAAGGAGTTTCTTAAAAAACTTTCCTCATAATCTAGAAACACAGTGTGCTTCATTAGAATCGAATGAATACAAAATATGGATAGTAAATTTCATTACATACCTATCACAATTATTTTTCATCTAGTGGTCTATAACTCGGGTTCATGGAATGCCCAATTTATGCAATTTTTCAATCTTTTTATATGTCCATTCATATTTTTCTTTGTCTTTGTACCTAAAACAGTAATATTCTAGTCAAGATAACCATGCAGCTAACTATTATGGAAGATCACACTAGAATATCTCATGAATGTCTCCATATATATGCTCCAATATAATTCTTTCAACAAGAATTTTTGTTACTGATATCTTCAACTTCCTTTAAATGTTTCATCTTCTCTCATAACCATTTCTCCACATCCCATTGTCAAGTAACCATCTTAACACTTTCATGTCCCGAAAATGAGAGATTGTTGGGCGGTCCCTAGATCAAAGCATCGAGATATGCAACAAGTTATAGTTTAGGATAAACTTACATTGATCGATTAAGCGGTGCAAAAAAATAATTGAGCTTAAGCGGTATTACACAATCGCTACATAACTTAAATCATTCAATGAAGATAGAGACAATAGATAAGAATATAAATAATAAATTGGAATATGTATTATTGAATCCAAACTCAAACATAACTCAAAATTTAGAACTTATGGATTCAAGATTAATTTAAAATTCAGATCAACTTCAATGTAATGTGCTTACATTGTTTTATACAATTTGAGGCAATTGTTGAGCTCTTCACAATCTCTATCTGTGTTAAAAGAGCATTACATATTCTATATTTTTTTTTATATGGACTAGGCATATACATTAGGATTGTGCAATATATAAAACATATTCATGTTAGATTTTAAACCCCTATACACTCCCAAAATAGATCTCCCATGACTATATAATAAGAGTTTTGTTGAAAACTCGATAGTATTTTGTGTCATGGTACCTACTCTTATGCTTCTCACACCACATTTATGTGTATTTTCATGGATTTTATTTCCATGCATGTTTCTTCTCTTGTTTCTATGATGGTGCATCCTTTCCTTGTTATTTGGTGTCATCTTTCCTTTTCTTTGACTATGAAAGATATTTTTCTCTTGGGTTTGGACATTTCTTCAACATTGAATGCATATCGGTAAGCTTCCCCGAGAGTATTGATGTATACAAATTCTATCTCTTCTTGGATGTAATATTACAATCATTGTAGTATTTGATAATTTGATTCTTCTCGATGTCTAGTGCACCCACTTTTTCCAATAGGGTATGAAACTCATTAGTGTAGTCTGCATTATCTTATCATGACTTTTGACGGAATTGGTGTAGTTTCTTGAACTTGTCCTCATATTTCCTCACTAGATTATATTCCTCTATGATATCCTCTATGAAACCACTCCATGTTTCTAGGGGTTTCACAATGACCATTACATAATCATTATCATCATTTTACATGGAGTTTGAATACCACTATTTCTAACATGCAAAGATGTTTTTAAAAGTGCATACATTATATTTTCATCATCGAGAGAAATATAATTCTAGTTGATCAAGCGATTTATCCAATTCATCAGCATCAATTTTCCCTCAAACTGTGCATAGGAATGTCAAAAATTACTTGTACCTTGAATGGTGTCGAGCCCTCAAAGGGTCTACTTGTTGCAGGTGTAGTTGTGGAGGTGGGGTCACTTGCGGGGATGACATGAGAGAGGACATCAATGAATTTTACCACCATGTCCCTCTTTTGCCTCTCAAGGGATTCAACATATAATTATTTGAAGGGATATCTCATTTCCTCTAATGTTGTTTAAGGTAATTTGAAGTGATAAGGAAGGTAATCCAAAGGATTGTGGGTCTTGACATAATGCTTACGGTATTCATACCTCATGCATTTTGATATGCGGGAGTGGAACAAAATTGCTTTGATACCACTTATTTGAATTAGGATGCAACATGATGGACAACACACTAAAAATAGTTCTTATTGTGTTATAACAATCAATTGACAATGAAAGAGCAATAAAAACAATCTAGATTTATTACTGATTCACTATGTATACACACTATCAAGCTCCATAAGAGAGATGTATGCCCATAGATCTATTTCTTTATTCAAAACAAGTTGTTTTATAGCTATACAATGGAGAGTATGAAAAAGTAATTAAAGTAGAATATGGAGGTTTCCATATGGGAACCAAAAGGTCATCCTACATGGAGACCCTTCGTATTCACTTTAGGGATGGACTTAAAAAGACAGAAGAGGAAAATTTTGATAAAAGGTCATCCTACATGGAGATCGTTTGTATTCACCTTAGGGGTGGACTTGAAAAGATAAAAGTGAAAAAATCTGAAATATAGCCTATTATTACTATTATTTTATTTAGTGCTCCTTATTAGGGTCATATCTCCTAATCCATTGACCTAATTTTCTAATCGCAAGATACGTTGTTGGAAAGATTGTGACATGAACTCAAAATACAATGCTACAAACACAATACTTTCATTATCGTCATACAATCTGAAGCCCAAAATTTTGTGAAGACCCTCAAAAATATAAAATACTAAAAACTACCAAAAACTGCTAAAAATAAATATTCACAACTTTCCAAAAATAGCTTTTCAAAAATCCTTTTTTAAATCAACAAGCACCCATTAACCTCCTTCATTTTTGTATGGTTTTGGAAGAGCTTATGATCACAATAAGGTTCCAAGGAAGGAGAGGGATTTTCTATAAGTCCAACATGATTTCAAGAAAACAAGTGATATTTATGAACCTCAAGAGCATATGAACATGGACTTTGACGTTTAGATATTATATTCAATGAAACTTGCCAAAAAAGTGTTATATATTTCAATACATTACTCTAGTTTTGTTGATTTCTTCTAAGCATGCATCAATTTGTTGTTTAGACCTAAATTATCCTAAAGTATGTGTTATGTGATTAGTTATAGTCCCATGTAGTACCGCTTTCCACAACTACACGAACATAAAAATTAAAACCTAACATACACTCCTAAACCTAAATCTAAATTAGAAAAGGGGAAGAGGAATCATATTTAATTGGCATGGATAATAGGGAAAGGACTGAGTCATCGTGTATGGACCAAAGGTATATATCACTAAAGTACTAATAGTTGTTTCAATTAAAATAAGTACATGTCATTTTTACAACTAAAATTTGAATTAAAAAGTAGCCAATAAAGTAGGTCACATCAAGTCACATCAAACATTTAACCAATCAAATGATGACACCTAAGTAGACTTCAACTACATGACTTAATCCTCAAGTAATGGTCCACCTTAAAATCCTTTGTATTTAAAATCACCTTATTTAAATACCTTTAAAAGTACCCTTTGCATATTAAATATTCTCTAAAGGAAAATAATATATTAGAGAAGTCGTTATCTATTAAAAGGTTTTTTCCTTAATTATATGAAATGTAAGTGAATATGTACACCCCCTTAATTTTTTTTAAAAAAAATATTAACAAGAAAAGTTATCATTTTAAGAGATGCCCGATAAAAAGAATGGTGACTAGTGTCTCATCAAGTCGGGGTTTCAACAAGTGAGTCATTAAGTAGATTATAAATTCTAGTAATCTAAAAATGAATGAATTCCTTAACCGAGAACAATGCAAGTAGAAAATTAAAGAATGGGTTAAGGAAATGTGAGTATTGCAAGATAAAAATATCATAAGAACATATTCCCGCATGTTGCTGTAAATGGCATAACATTTGACACTTTGTTTCTACGCCGATCTTGCACAATATTAATGTCTAGTTGAATTCTCCAAAAACTAAATAAGAGCCAAAAACATGACAAATCAACCCATAATAAACAATGCAATATACAAGAAACTATTTCGCATTTACAGGAAACGTTTACAAATAATATTCATTTCGCATGCTACTATTTCTACATTTCTTTATGAGGTTTCCACCTGAACTCGGGATGTCAAGTAAAATATGTTTACATCTCAAGGGATCTTTGTTCTGCATTATTATTTTTTGCAAAAGATAATAAACAATGCATTATCAAGAATCTACATTCAAGAACAAAGCCCATTAGGCCCATTAGGCGTTGACAAATAATATTCATTAAAGCTTGCACTATTTTTGCATTTTTAATGAATTTTCCACTGGATCTCTAGTAAAATATGTTTAAACATGGCCTATTTCTTTTTACAATGAGATATTAATAGCAGCATACAAGAGAAACAACCATTGTTGTGATATGCAATCCAAATGACTAAAATTGACAATGCAAGTCAATTCCAATTTTTTTGAAGTCCCATCAATTTTTTATGAAAAATATATCATCATAATTTGTTGTTATCTTTTTAGATAACATATTGCATTGTCACCTTGTCATTATTGGAAGTCTGGCACATTCAAGATTTTGATGATTTCGACACAGAATTAACATATATACTGATCTGGGTTTATATTTAACATTTGTGTGTGTAACCGCGTGAATTGGTAAGACTAAATGCTTATAAACCATTAGTCTTGGGTTTGATTCTTTTGCGAGTTAGGAATATAGAACATGCTCGCGAAATTTAGGAAATATGTTATTCGCATGATAAATAGATTCCATATAAAGAGACCTCGAGACATATCTAGATTTGGAATAATAAAACATGTAGTCGGAAGCAATTTACAAAGATGGTGTAGTCAAAATTTAAGAAATTTGTTATTGCGTGATAAATAGATTCCATATAAAGAGACATATCTAACTTTAGAATAATCAACCTAAGTTCCATTCCCATTGAGTCCATTGCATGTTTTCAATAAGTGACCATAGGGGATACATTGAGGTAGGGGTAGAACTTCTCCATATGGATCAAGCGGAACATAGTGGAGCTCTCGGAGGACATTAAGGACCCCGGGCCACCCTCAAGTCCTACTTAGAGAAAGTTCTCATCCACCACTCCAGTTTATAGCTTTGGTATAATAAAAGCTTTTACCATCCAAAGTTTTGGTTCGATCCCCGGGCCTTAAGCAGACCGATTACCCTTACATTTACACAACCGGTTGGGAGGACTTCCCCTATATTAACACGTCATGAAGTGTGTTAGGCACCTGGATCATTAACACCTGTAAAATCTAAAAAAAATAAAACATATATTGAAACAATTTACAAAAACAATATAAATAATAAAACCACAAACAATAAAGAAAACCGAACAAACAAACATAATTATTCACCTAAATCAACAGATGATTCTCCATTATAATTCCAAAGCCAAATTTACCCATCTTCTTAAAAATAAATAAGGGAAAAAAACTACACTAAATCTTAAACTCAAACTCCTAATCAAAATTAATCAATAAACGCAGACAAAGTTGATGTGGGGATTGAGCAAGAGACATCTCCGACAGGGGGTGACCGAGAACACATGCCATGATTCTCGCAAATATATATATATATAACTCAAATGCTTTTTTGTGCTATGTCGGTAGAAATGTGCATGTGTTATCAGGTTTACTCTGTTGGCCTCACTCTGCTGCGCAACTTTCCAATTTGTTGTACAAATTTATTCACGAGTAGTTCACTACTTTATCACGTCAATGTAATCGGGAAGCAAAGCACAACTTCATAATAAAAGCAGAGTGGTATGTGTGAAAGAGTGACGACATTTATTTCTCATAATGTCGTCATTGTCTTTTTTTGAGGACGGTTATCATACGCAAATTACATGAAATTAAGTGCTCATGTGTTTCGCACGTCCACTAGATACCTTCTCGATTTCTATAAAACGTAATTTTGGTATAGGATTAAATAGTTAACAACTAATTTAATTTATGTTGACTCTCATTTTGTTTTTTGTTTTTGTTTTTTGGTGATAACAAAAGTTGTCTTTCATTGTAAATAAGCTCCCTCTTATTTTGGGTTAACTTACTCCCTTTTTGTGCCTCAGTCCAAATTTCACAAAGTTCAGGCACTCAAGGATTTTTGGAAAATACTCCATTAGATAGAGAATTTCTTCCCTTTCCAGAAAGGTAAAGAGCTCTTTCTAACTCCTTGTATTTTTGAGTTATGGCTCGGCGGAGTTAGAAGGGAAAATTTGCCCAAGGCGGACCTGTGGGGCTTGGGAGAGATGTTTGCCAAGGAATCTCGGACCGGGGGAATCGAGGAAAAAGTGAAAATTTTCCTTTTGTCAAAAAGGTAAAAATTAAGTGCTGAGCTAGCACATCAAAAAGCTAATGCGGGCCGGCGGACCTTCGGAGGCAAATGAGATTTTTTGACTTTTTGTCAAAAAGTGTAAAATGGAAAAAAAAGGAGCCCCTACCTCCACCAACCCCAATGGATGCCACGTCATCAGAGGATTTGTGGGAGAAAAGTTCAAAATTTGCCCCAAGTTGTTTTTTGCCGAAAACGTTAAGGAAAAACTCAAAAGGCCATATCTTTTGATCCAAAGCTCCATTTTTGACGTTCTTTGTACCAATGGAAAGATCTAAAGATTCTCTTCATCATGGAGTGTTCAATTTTTTATTTTGGTGAAGTTTTGGGGGAGAAATTTACAAAACGTGTTTTGGTGTGGAAAAGACAAAAACCAGTTCCAACCACCAGATTTAATGAAGTATGGGTCATTTTCTTTGGTCTGTGAAGTAGATACATGGAATTATGAGATTTTGCATCGAGCCCATCAACAGAGGAAGAATTAAAACACATTTTGAAAAGTGGTTGGAGCAGATCCCACATTTTTTCCTCTCTTCTCACATTTTTTTCTATAAAATGTAAACAGAGGCACATAATTAGTGGTTGTTCATTTTTCTTCTCTCTCTCCCCTTCTTTTCTTCCCCAGGGTCGAAAATGGAGTTTAAACCTCCTCCCCTGCTCTGTAATGGCATTTTTACCTCTTTCCCATGAAATGGTGCACTGTGTAAATCTGGAGCAATAAAAACATGTTTTTGTGATGCATTTGTCCATCCTTTGCTCATTTTATTGCATCTTCTTGCCTCTCTTCATTGCAGGGTATTTGTGCATGTTTTGAATGTTCATTTACAGATCTGGGAGTTGTGTTCATGGGGTTTTGGAACATTTTCTATGTGAATTTGATCTATGGTCTGTGATGTTGTTGTCCATCCTTTCCATTGCTCACCTCTCTTTGTTCCATGGTAGTTTAGTAGATGATCAACACTTTCCTTCTCTGGTGTATCACCATTTTAGTGTAGGCTCTATTTTTTCTTGTTTTCTTTCTCTCCTTGTCTCCTTGGAAGTTAGATTAGGATTATATTAGCTTGCCTGCACTGGAATAGCTTGTGGTAGGTAGTTTAGGAAGAGGAACCAACCTTCTCTAGAGAGCTTTCCCACTTTTGCAAGGTCCCACACCTTGGGGAAAGTTCAATGTTATGCAATCACACCAGATGATTCTGCCTTAGAAAAGCAGATCCATAACTCATTTGGGGGTGTTGTGATTTCACACTAATAGTTTTGGCACGCACCCGGTGGGACCTAAGAGGTCTTCACTTCATTGCAACAAGATTGATGTGCACTTGTTGTAAATCTCAGCTTATGAGAAGCTTTAAATTGCACATGACTCCATCTGGTAAACAACTCATTCTCTCCGAGTTTAGACCTATTTTTCCATGTTTTCCATTCATCCTTCTTTCCATATTCTTTCATTCTTTCCATTCCATGAAGTTGTGCAATCATGACTTCATTTCCACCATGGAATTCACATCTACAGCAACAACAACACATTCCAACTCCAATAAGCTTTACAACTCCTTCAAATCAGCATTTTGAGCAAATTCAAAATCAGCAGGTCTACCCTATGAGCAGCAGTGCCAAAATCAGTTTGGCTATGGAGTTTTCCAAGAGCAGGGGTATGCAAACCATGAAGATAATCAAATGCAAGATGCTGGTATGTTGGAGAAGATTCAAAAAATGGAGATTGGTATGGTGCATTCAAGAGCTACAACTCAAATGATGGCCTTTAGAATTGGTTGTAGGGCACCTTGTCCATGGGAAGGCCCTTTTCCAAGACACTATAGCCCTCAGGAGAAGTTGGACTTCATGATTGGAATGCTTCCCAACTTGCACAATGGACTGAAGAAATAGAGGCCTATGAGTTTGGTGTTGAGAAACCTTGTCAATGGGTAAGTCCTACACCATCATCTAGTATTTCTCTTTCCATTCCTCAAGTAGCACCATCTCAATTTGAATGTCAAGTTGTAAACCCAGCCAATGTTTCTCCAGTTGTGAAAACCATCCCTCCATCCCCTAGTCTTCCATCTCATCTCAGCTTTTCTCTCTCTTCTCTTCCAAATCTAAATCCCCTCCACAAGAGAAAAAAGAAACACCTTCCCCTCCAAAGAAACAAGAAGTTCCATCCCTCCTACCACCACAAAAAAATGCACAAATGATTGAATCCCAATTTGTTTCTCCTCTTGCCTTCCCAATTCCATGTGGGGAAGAAGAAATTACAAAAATCAGTCATGAAGGACAACAAGAGGAAGAACCAAGCAAAGAAGGAATGATTAAGAGCTTAGTAAGCTTGGCTCTTAGATATGGGATTGAGAAAATTCCTTTGCTGGTGAAGCCTATAGAGGAGGCCAAAGATGAAGAGTCAATGGTGGTTAGGACTGATTTTGTTTGAAGCAGAAGAAGAGAAAAAAGAAGAAGCAGATCAACAATCAGTTTGCTCATAATGTAGTGTCTATGTTGGCACTTTGTTTGAAAAGAATGTTGATCCAATTGAAGTTGCACAATCAGCCATGGAAGGAGAGAAACAATCAGCTCAAAGTCCCATTGGAAAGGAGCAAATGGGTGAGACCAAATCAGAGTTTATATAGCCAGAAGAAGAAGGCATCATTGATAATTTATTGCTTTCATTCGAAGGGCTTGTTTTGGTTGATGAATCCACCATGGAAAGGAGCTCTGAAGAAGATCTTGCAGTCCCAACTTGTCCCCTAGAGCAGCAGATTGGGGAGTTTGATTTGGAAAACTTCATGCTAGAGGAAGAGTTCAATCAAGAGCAAGATGGTCTTCAAGAAGTAGAGGAAGGAGAAGCTGCTCCAAATCCAAAAGAAGAGGAGTGTTTTCCAGCTATGGAGGAGAGAAATGCAGATCCAAAAGCTTCAAGCATGAAACAAGCTATAGAAGAACCTTCAGTTCTTCCTTCCACTTCATCTCTCTTGAGCTCTAATGTTGGAGAAGAGTTTGATCTTTCAAACTTCATGTTGGAGGATGAAAGAAACCATGGTAAACAAGTTGTTGATCAAGAGAACACCATGGAGGAAGTTGAACATTTGCAGCAGGACAACAATGAGGTAGTTTATCTGTCTGATTTGGAGGATTGTTTTGATGGAGAAGAACCAGTTGAAATCACATTGTTTTCTCCTCCTTCATCCACCTTCCAAACATGCATACCTGTTGTCATGGAGGAGAGCATTCATTTGTTAGATTCTGTACCTTATAGAAGCCTTTTGGAATCAATTTTGGAAGATTTAAATCTTCCATGTTCTTCATAAGAGGAAGAAGAGAAAGAGCAGAAGGGTTTCACCACTTCTTCCATGCCATTCATCCAAGAAGGTCTACAAGAGGACTCCATTTTTGGAGTTGAAAATTAGAGCAATAGGCACATCAATCGGACTAGACCTTTCCCAATCAAGTATTTGGCTTCTTTGGAGCCAAAGGAGAAGCCACAACCAGTCATGCTTGCTTCAGGGCATGAGGATGAGCTACAAAGTACCAAGGATCAGCTATCATACCTCTTCAATCCAAATGCAAAGCAACTAAAATAGGTATTGGATTTGTCTTCAGTTGATACTTTGGTCATTTGGGTGGAAGATCAGCTTGTAGTTAGTTTTTCACTCATCCAACCAGCCATGTTCAATGCCAAATCAGTTGCATGGCTGCCATTTTTTAGGAAGGGAAGCTATTTCTCCCTGCCAGTTGTAGGTTTTGTTTGAGTTCCCTTTTCTCTTGGTTAGAGTAGTGTAGGTAGGTTTGTTTTTCAGTAGAAGAAGTGTTTTTGCACACTCTGCATGTTCCATTTGGAGCATGTATGATTTTAGTTTGTATATAGTTTTTGGTGTTGTTGTATTGCTCTTGCATAGTCCATTTCAGTTGGCTTTTGGTGAAGATCAACTCCAATTTTCAGTGGGTTCCCAAGTGATTCAAAGGTCATATTTTAGAGTTAGATCAGAGAATTGGTTATCAGGCTTGACTCCATGCCCAATGGATGCAAATAAGGCCACTGATCGTTCATCTAGCAAGTAGATGACCCCTGTGAGTCACCAAAGTTGTTAACCAAAATAAGCTCCCTCTTATTTTGGGTTAACTTACTCCTTTTTTTGCCTCAGTCCAAATTTCACAAAGTTCAAGCACTCAAGGATTTATGGAAAATACTCCATCAGATAGAGAATTTCTTCCCCTTTCCAGAAAGGTAAAGAGCTCTTTCTAACTCCTTGTATTTTTGAGTTATGGCTCTGACAGAGTTAGAAGGGAAAATTTTCCCAAGGTGGACCTGCGGGGCTTGGGAGAGATGTTTTCCAAGGAATCTCGGACTGGCAAGGAGGAATGGAGGAAAAAGTGAAAATTTCCCTTTTGTCAAAAAGGTGAAAATTAAGTGCTGAACTGGCACATCAAAAAGCTAATGCGGGTGGCGGACCTTCGGAGGCAAATGAGATTTTTTGAATTTTTGTCAAAAAGTGTAAAATGGAAAAAAGGAGCCCCTGCCTCCGCTGACCCCAATGGATGCCACGTCATTAGAGGATTTGTGGGAGAAAAGTTCAAAATTTGCCTAAGCTGTTTTTTGCCAAAAACGTTAAGGAAAAACTCAGAAGGCCATATCTTTTGATCCAGAGCTCCATTTTTGATGTTCTTAGTACCAATGGAAAGATCTGAAGATTCTCTTCATCATGGAGTCTTCGATTTTGGATTTTGGTGAATATTTGGGGAGAAATTTGCAAAAATGCGTTTTGGCATGGAAAAGACAAAAACTAGTTCCAACCACCAAATTTAATGAAGTATGGGTCATTTTCTTTGGTGTGAAGTAGATACATGGAATTATGAGCTTTTGCATTGAGCCCATCAATAGAGGAAGAATTAAAACACATTTTGAAAAGTGGTTGGAGCAGATCCCACATTTTTTTCCTCTCTTCTCACATTTTTTCTATAAAATGTAAACAGAGGCACATAATTAGTGGTTGTTCATTTTTCTTCTCTGCCTCCCCCTTCTTTTCTTCCCTAGGGTCAAAAATGGAGTTTGAACCTCCTCCCCTACTCTGTAATGGAATTTTTGCCTCTTTCCCGTGAAATGGTGCACTGTGTAAATCTAGAGCAATAAAAATGTGTTTTTGTGATGCATTTGTCCATCCTTTGCTCATTTTATTGCATCTTCTTGCCTCTCTTCATTGCAGGGTATTTGTGCATGTTTTGAATGTTCATTTGCAGATCTAGGAGTTGTGTTCATGGGGTTTTGGAACATTTTTTGTGTGAATCTGATCTATGGTCTGTGATGTTGTTGTCCATCCTTTCCATTGCTCACCTCTCTTTGTTCCATGGTAGTTTAGTAGATGATCAACACTTTCCTTCTCTGGTGTATCATTGTTTTAGTGTAGGCTTTTTTTTCTTGTTTTCTTTCTCTCCTTGTCTCCTTGGAAGTTATATTAGGATTAGATTAGCTTGCTGCACTAGAATAGCTTGTGGCAGGTAGTTTAGGAAGAGGAACCAACCTTCTCTGGAGAGCTTTCCCACTTTTGCAAGGTCCCACACCTTGGGAAAGTTCAATGTTATGCAATCACACCAGATGATTCTGCCTTAGAAAAGTAGATCCTGGTGTTTTCATTGGTACCATGTGTTTCTTTAGTTGTCGGTTGGGTCATGACCTTTTCCGGCCACCTTTTATTGTAACCACAATGTATTTCTTTGTTACTATATTGATGTGTTCCATTTTGTTCTTTGTGTTATTTATCGAATTCAATACATTTCAATTTTGTATTATTTTTGGGACTCCATTTTTTCTTGTCAACTCTCTATTTAGCCTTGTTTTGTCCCTGTCTATTTATTTCCATGTTCCCCTTGATTTCACATTATTCTAATTATTTTCCTAGAACTAGTATATTTTTGCCACTTATTAGTGCGGGCCCTTTTGACTAGGCTATTGCGAGTCTCACTCGGTTTTGTGTTCTTTTTGTTGGCCTTTTCTGCGTGTTATGTTTCTACTTGCATACCAATAAGATCTTAATTTGAATTCAAGAAATAATACAAATGCATTAGTACATTTAGAATAAAATGAACGATAAACACGTTGTTGAGTGATATTGAAGCTATAAGAGCATAGTTTATTCATTTCAAATCCATCCTTGTTCCAAACATAGAATTCAAATACTACAAGAGTATTTTACATTGATTACTTATTGGGTCCATTTAAAAGATCAAGGGTTGGGAGACTTCCATGCATCGTATTTCATGCTAACTTGCATCAAATGTTGATTTCCAAATTGTTTATTTAATCAAGTGTAGCCACTTATGTGTTTGTTATAGACTATGTGATGATCTTGAACTCTATATTAAGACGAGGAGATACAAGATAGTCATGTTGCTTGTAACACTTCATCTAAAGAAAAATGGCTACCTTTGAAATTGCTCTATTAATAGAAGATAGTCATGATTAAGATGACGATGGAGAAGGGGAACATTGGGGCTTAGGGCCGGTATTTTGGGATGACCCTTTCTTGTCAAAATGGTTTTATTGAAAAGGCCTTCAAAATCTTCAAGCAAATGCATTTGGTAGGTTCAAAGCTTAACTCCATAACCTTTTTAGCATACTCATAGCCCATACCGAATGGAAACCTTTGAATAGGGTATGGCAAGCATCAAAGTACAAATTATATTTTCATCTAATATTATAGTTAATAATACTCGTGTAGACATGTATACAAAAATTGTAAGCATACACAAAAGTTGAATTGTTTGACTAAATGGCTCAACGAAATGTGGTCTCATGGAATGGGTACATTTATTTTATTGACATCCAAACAAAATCACAAACTATCATCAACATGACATCCCTTCTAACGTACTTTGCAACTTATTATTTCCTTGATTTGTTATCACCATTTTGAACCTTGATTGCTTCATTCATTTATGTTAGATGTGGCTTTTTTCAAATTATCCTCATATATAGGGATATTGGGATGTTCTAGTAGTTTTCATTTAGAACTATAACAAGGTGCATCATGTCAAACCTACAATGATAAAGAAGTGACCATGTATTTTTCCAATTTTAAAAAATCTCTAAGCATTTGGATACCTAAAAGATGTTGTTAATCTCATAAAATTGTTGGCATGTGTGTGCTTGTGTGTTGTCATTGATGTAAAAGGAACATTAATGACAAAGGATGACGGAGGAGTGCAAGAGGAAGTTGTTAATAATGATGACATGAAAAGAAAATATATGGCATGAGTACAAGAGTGTCATAATTAAAGATCACCTAGTGAGGCATGACTTCTTGAGTAGCTAGTGGCTTGTAGAGGCATAGTGGTGATGTGATAAGGTGTCATGATGATGTCCTAGATTGTTGTGAAAGTGTGAGATGATGTGATACAGTCGGCATGGTGTGCACAAGTATGCATGAGTGGAAATAGTGGAAGTCGTTTGGTCTAGATGGCCCGAGGTAAGAGGTCTAGTCGATAAGATGGCTTGGTATGATGGAATGAAGGTATAAAGCAGCTAGAGAAGCATGGTACGGGCATGGAGAGCATGAAGAGAGTGTGTTAAGAAACTCACACATGTCTCAAAGGTTGGTTGCAAGGTGAGAGCAGGGTTTGCATGTGTTTATCTAGACTTAGTCTAGTTGCTTGGAGGCCTAATAAGGCATGATGATCGAGATGCAAACGTGTGTGGGCCCAAGAGGGAAGGTAGATGAGTGATACATGATGTCTCAAAGTTTTTAGGTCCTTTTGAAGTAATTTGAAGATGAGATATGATGTTCATCTACTTTGTTTTGATCCAAACATGATCTATTCCTATGACCTAATTAGAAAATTCCTAGTGGTTGAGAAGATGCGAGATCTATCTATGGTCAATTGAGCATTAAAGAAGTTGAGGAGGGTGTCTTAGTGCTTTGTGGAAAAATTTTCAAGTTGGTATGAAGAATATTTTGTAAGTTACGAGGTTGTTAGCTATATCGAGCTCAAGAAAGTGAGTTTTCCAGCTCAAATTTAAAAGTTTTGCATTGGTTGGCACATTTAAAGTCTACATGGTACCTTGATCCATTCAAGGATTTGAAGCATGGAGTTAAGAAGATCTCGAGTTGTAATGAGATCAAAATGAGTGCCTAAGCTTTATGAATGATTGTTAAGTAGGTATGGTGGTCAAAACCCTAGTTAAACCCTAGTTTACTATCGATGGAGGAAATCTTCTTGGTATGTGCAAAAATGCATTAGATCATAAAATTTGATTATTGAGGGATAGAAAGGAATCTCCCAAATTTCAGATGGTGGTGGTTTGATGACTTGACTATAGGTGGAGCCCACTCAAATTTGTTAGTTTCCAAAAAAACATTGTTTTGATCTCTAGTTTTCTATTTAACCTATGAACTAAATTGGTGTTCTAGGTTTTATGGGATCTATGATATATGTGTGGAGTGATTTAAAA
The DNA here is from genome assembly GCA_018340775.1 of Taxus wallichiana var. yunnanensis. Taxonomy (NCBI): domain Eukaryota; kingdom Viridiplantae; phylum Streptophyta; class Pinopsida; order Cupressales; family Taxaceae; genus Taxus; species Taxus wallichiana. The sequence goes on from CM031244.1 coordinate 329,021,524, forward strand.
TATTTTTGAAGTCATTTGGAGGCCTTCACATGTCAAAACATCAAGACTAGTTTTTAGGCCTAGAAGGCAGTTTTTAGCAATCATGGAGAATGGAATTTCTTGGGAACTTTTGGACTTGGTGATGTTGGTTGATGGCATTGGGGTATTTTAAACATACCATATGACATGATTCAATAATTGTTTTAGATATATAAGTCAATTTTTGTGGCATGGTTGAGGTCACAAGTTGACCTAGTTTGACTAGTTCAGGACATCAGTGTTTTGGTCTAAAGATTGGTCTGAAAGACCAATATTTTGGATTGGTTGATGATGCCTATCCATTGTATAATTATGAGTGCTGAAAATTTTTCCTACTTCATGTATTTATAAGTCTTGAAAGTGTCAGCAAGTGTGTGAGAAATTCCTACTTTCAAAATTGGTTTATGGGCAATTCAAGTTGCTTGAAGGGAGAATTTATTTTGATGGATTTGAGGGTTGAGTCATGAGGTATAACATGTTTTGTGAGTATATTTAGGTAATTTTATTTCTAATGAGTGGTGACATGGCCTATTTTATTTGTTTTTATATGGTTCTAGACTTCATTGTTAAAGACCGATTCTTGGAGGTTCCCAGGTTTGATTAGGAAACAATCCTACTTGGTGGTGCTATGAGATGAATAGATGATGAAGAGTTTTGTGAGCTTGTGGAAGGTGTTGATATGATTTCCTTGACATGTTTGATGTGCTTGGAGTGTATGGTGTGCTCGGTGGAGAAGAATTTAGTCTTCTTGGTCTTGTTGTGGTTATTGAGTGTCTTGATGCATTTTCGACTTATATGGGTCTTTGTTATGATTTTATATGATGTTGTAGATATAATTTTATGTTGGTATGACTGATCTTAATGGTCATGGCAGACCTATTAGTTTTTTATAAGAATATTCATGTATTTAAGCAAGTGTTTTTGGCCATTTGTGACTTGTTATGCAAGAGAGAAAAGTGCAAGCCTAGAGAGAGTGTGATATAGGTTTAAGTGAATCAAGAAAAAGCTGAGAGAGGGTATGGATGTTTGAAGAATATATAAGATCATATCAAAAGGTCAATATACCTATTCATCCCATGAAGAAAATAGATTGATCCAATAAGGAGAGAGTGTGTTTGAAGAGGGTTTTGAGATAGTGGAGCTTAATTTGTGATCACTATTAAATGGTTAATGGTTCGTTTAGTTACTTTTAGTTTTTATTCACCCCTCCTCTTGGGACATTGTTATTCCAACAATTGGTATTAGAGTAGATCCTTTTGAAGAAGTTTATCACTTGGGGATCCTTTTTGGTGAGTGAGAAAGTATATAAGGTAATGTCCCCTTTCTTATGCAAAGGCCTAAAGAGAAAGTCATACCTAAAAGCTTTTCGGTACATGGTGCTAATTTTCACTTTGGACCTTGGCGCTTAAATAGGAAAAAGTAACTTTAGTTACTTTTATTTTATTGACCCCTCCGTGGAATGAAATGCATCTAGGGTTATTGGGGATCTTTTTCCGTGGGAAGTATATAAGGATCTAGTGGAGTCTTATGGATTCAATCCCACATGGACCCTAGCTTCGGTGGTGAGAGACCCATCCCCTAGCTAGCCGGGGCATTCTTCGTGAGTGAGAGATCTACCCTAGTTTTGTCATTTTGGAGCCACTTTCGGGGTTGTGTTGTGTTATAGAGATATTATGAGGGTTTCAGAGGAAGGGTTTTGAGGATTTTTGGGGGCATTTGGGGAAGATCAGAGGGGTTCCAGATCAGATTCTATGTCAACCATTTGGGCATGGGCTTAAGCATCACTTTGAAGGCCTCCATCCGTTTCCAACCCTTTCCAAGTGAGGTGACTTGAAACCTTTATTTGGAGGGTTTTCTAGTTAGTCCCCTTCAGATCTAAAGGTGGAAATATTATTTCCTATATCTATTAATGTTATTTCCAAAGACCCTTAATTTTTGCTCTTGTATTTAGAGAGTTACGAACCTCTGAAGTTTTCCATTGCCTAGGGCATTCTGTAATTTTTTGGCAGCAATATATTATTCCAAAAATTCCAAAAATGTTTTTCTAGTGTTTATTATTATTATTGCAAGCTTCCCTCAAAATTTCATGCACTTTGGGAAAATATTTTGTGAGATATCAATTAAATACCATTCGTTGTCCTAGCTGGTCATTTTCTGTAAAAATCAGAAATTTTACTTTGCTGCAATTTTCATATTTTGTGCATTTTTAAGTGGTATCCCATAAGGGATATTTCAAAGTGGTATCAGAGTTGTTGTTCCTCCAGCTGTGTGGGTTAAATATGGTAGTTTGGAAAGATCTCAATGTGGGTTTTATGAAGGAAATGTTCACCAACATGGTGAAACAACAGGAAGCCACTAACCTTTATTTGAGCCAGCTCACTCAGAATGTGAATCAAAGCAGATCTAGGGACAATAAGGAACATGGTGAGAACAATGATAAAGGGCGGCCAATAGAGGTGATTGATGAGGATTCTTGTTGGAGGAAATACCAATCTTTGAGTAGGGTTTTAGAGATAATATGTCATTTCCAGATTATTGCATGATGAAGATTGGTAGCAAGCCCAAGCGAGGTCATCATATGCCGGTACCTGAATTACAAAAGAACTCATTTGAAGAAGAAGCTTCTAGACAAAAAGGTATGATTTCCATTGAGAAAAATAATTGCATTAGTGAAACTTTGCTTGTTAGAGAAATTATTCCAGCTCAGGAGAAGAAATTTGTATATGCAAGCAAGGAGGATGTAATGGAAACTCTTAAAAAGTGTGAGGAATGGAATAGCAGAGCTAGAGCTGCTAGGTTGATAGTGACTCAAGCAAGACAACACTTACAAGAGTTCAAGGAAACGATGAGGGAAATTGATGCAAGGAAGTCTACACCCATGAAAGAAGACTCTATGGAGCAGATGGCACATGAGGAGGAGCCTCACATGGACACTTGTGTGGAATTGCACATGTTGTTGCAATTTCCAAACTAACAACTCATGATAAGCTGATTTATGAAGAATTTCAGCCCATTGTAGACCAGAATGCTTAGGATTTGTGGAATTATTGCTGCCTATTCCAATTTATTTCCATCATGAGATGCATGGTATGGTAGATGATGAAGTCTTCATTATGGGCAGAAAAGTCAAGTCATTTTGGAGACCAAGCTTGACGAGGATACTCCAAGGGATGGTGTTTTGGAGGTTTCTAAATCAGCAATAGAAGGTGAACCTTTTGATGATATTCTTTATAAGGAGGTTAGTAGTAGCACGGATTTATTTCATCATCTTCATCCTATATCATTACAATAGTTTTATCATGATGGTATTCAGCCTATTGTCGATAAGAATGCTAAGAATTTGGTACATCAAAGTCAATTCATCATGAAGACAAAGAGTGATGATCTTCTTTATGAGGAGATACAAGAGAAGCAAAGATGGAAGACCTTACATGATACAAGGGTTCATGGGCATTATAAGGTATGGGATCCTGGTAATATGTGGCAATTATCCAAAACTATCAATTCTGATTTTGAAAACTTTGTGACTGATTTCATAAGCAAAAGAAGGAATTCAAATGTGTCTTTTGGGATTACAAGTGTTGGCAAGCATGATTTCTTCATTGGAGACTGTGTAAGAAGGGAGAGTACCTCTCAAGGTACTAGCGTTGGTTTTATGATTGCTAAAAAGGGTAAGAGAATATTTTTTAATCATCTTTAGCTTGTTGGACTGTGTATAACAACAGTCATAATGAGAGGAGAAAATAGCAATATGGGACAACAGGGTCAAAGAGGTGAGAGTGGACATTTAGGGAAGTGGCCTCCCCATTCTTCTGCCAGCCCTTGGGGCTTCACGAACCTTCTTTCTTGAAGGATCCAAAAGTTTCACAGGTACAACAACCAGTAGATATTTTGGATGAGGAGTCTTGTTGGGAGAGGTACTAGACCTTGAGTGAGGGCTTTCATAACAACATGTCATTCCAGAATATTGCAAAATGAAGATTGGCAAAGTAGACCCAAGAGAGATCATCGATATAGGTACCAGAGTTACAGAGGAGATTGGGATAGATTTCCATTCCACACTTTGATGGTTCTAAGAAGTGTACTGCACCGTCTTGGGTTCAGAAGTTGAAGACATACTCCGACTTGAATCCTATGTGAGGAAGATGCAATTAAGTTTGCAATCTTACATCTTGAGGGAGACGCTCATGATTGGTGGCATCATGGGTTGATTACACAGGGACACATACACATTACTACTTATGCAGAGTTTCGCGCAGAGGCTGGTGAGCATATTTGATAGGAGGGACCCTGACAAGTATTTCAGGGAGTTGACTCATTTGAGACAAACCGGTCCCCTGGATCAAGTATATCATAGATTTTTAGAGATTATCAATCATGGTACCTGATGTCATGGAGATGAGGTTGATTTCACTATTTGCAAAGAGTTTGACAGATGCTCTCACTGGGTTTGTGAAGGCATTTGAACCTTCTTCTTTGCACGAGGTTGTTAGGAAAGCTCGGGACTTGGAGTTATCCACTCCAAAGCCGAGGGCTCCACCTCACATTCAGCAAAGGGAACCTCCATCTGGATCAGATGAACTTCAAGTAGAGGGAGCCTCCACCGAGGCAAGAGGTGGCTAAGAAGCCAATCATTTCCCGAGAGGATAGAGATGAGTTGAGGTGAAAGAAACTATGTTTCGATTGCCACACACCTTGGGTTCCAGGACATGATTACAGAGGTAGAGGGAAGGCCCAATTCATTGAGGTCTTGAGGAGAGTGAGGGTGACAGAGGTGAGGAGTTAGAGACTCGTGAGATGGATGATGGAGATGGGGTTGCGTTGGATAGTGTTGATGCGAGGCAAGGAGGAGGAGACTTTTCCTCGGGAGATTATAGCCACATTGTCTAGTACTCTGATGTACAAGGCATTTAGGATTAGAGGAGTTATGCAGGGTCAACGAGTTGGGGTACTCATTGATAGTGGGGAAACCCACAACTGTATTGATGCCTCATTGGTTGAGAGGTGAGGATTATAGATGAGGATTTTGAGGGCTTCAATGGGGTTGTAGCCAATGGAGAGTCTATGAGGTGCACACGGTGGGTCCCCAAGTGAGCATCACGATGGGTAACTATACAATTACCGATGATTTCCACATTGTTGGTATGGGAGTGACCAACATAGTGTTGGGAGTGCAGTGGCTTCACTCTCTTGGTGAGTTTTGACTAACTTTCAGATGATAGAGCTGAAGTTTAAGTCCGAGGGCAGGAATGTGATTTTGAGGGGATTATCTACAAGGAGCACCTAGGGTGGTTACAACTGAGGGGATGGAGAGGACGTTCCGCATGGTGAGGAGTTTTATTATTATGGATCGATGTGGAGTATGATGGATGTGGGTGTGACCAGCAATGTTGCACATGAGACAGTTACAGAGATTGGGATTACAGGTTCAGATCATCCGAGTTTATCATTATGTTGGTCATCTGAAGTTTTGTAGACTGGAGATCTCATTTGCTTGTTGAGTACTCCAAGAACCGACACACTTGTGAGATTTTGGATGGCCACATACAAGATGACAACTACAGATTGGAGGATGAGATGATCTTCTATCAGGGAAGATTGAGCCTTGTGTCGATTCATGGTTGAGGATGGAGATATTGTGACATGTGCATTGTTCTTCCGTGACTGGGCACTTGAGCTTCGATGAGACCTATAGGTTCATGTTAGAGAGGTTCATATGGCATAGGTTGAGGGAGGATATCCTCAACTTTATACAGGCATATACGGTTTGTCACTATGACAAGTCAGAGCTTATGGGTTCATCATTTTTTGAATCGACATGGGATAACACTCCTATGCATTTTGTTGCTTCTATGCCCGGTGAGCACTTCACCCACGTGTTAGTCAGTGGAGAGATGAAATTGACTCATGGTTATTCAGTAGGTTCACATTCAGCGTAGGAGGTGGACTATGTGGAGCTGATATTTCGGTTGACTATCTACTGGAGTCTTGGGACTTTTCCTCCATGGGACACATTGAGATACATTATGAGGAGCCTTGCTCTCACATGAGTGCAGGTCATGTGGGAGAGTTAGCACCATTTGTGCATATACAAGTTGTTTCACAGGTTGATTCAGGGATTCTACAGGATTCAGAGTGAACTTTCATACCCAGGAGTTGATTGGAGAGGTAGTGAGTGATCACATGATGATAGCCTTGCATTGGCAGGGATTGGACAGATTGGAAATTTCGGTGTGGGTACCAGTGGAGAGTCGGTGTGGGCATCATACTACTTTAGGAGCAACATTGTTCTCTACACGACATGGAGAGCATGATCACTACATGGGGTGTCTTGGTTACTTCGCATCACACCGATCATTAGTTGACTACAGGGTGAGGTGGAGAAACTTACGGCGTGGTATTCAACTTCTACAACATGATAGGATAATGCTTGGGGTCAAGCATTTCTCGGGAAGGGAGGACTGTAATGTCCCCTTTCTACGCCAAAGGCCTAAGGGTCAAGTCGAGTCCAAGCCGTGGTCATACCCAAGGGGTTGTGGATCGTTGGGAGCTTTTGGGAAGGGGCCACATGGTGCTAATATTCAAGTTTTGTGTTTGGGGGTCACTTTGGACCTTGGTGACTTAAACAGGAAAAAGTAACTTTAGTTACTTTTATTTTATTGACCCTCCATGGAATGAAATGTGTCTAGGGTTATTGGGGCTCTTTTTGCCATGGGAAGTATATAAGGAGTTGGGTGAGAAAGGAAAAGGGAACTTTTTTCGCATACATTTTATTGACCCTTCACGTGCAACTGTTGTTTGCGCATCTACAACTTGTGGAGTGAAATCCCACAGGGACCCTAGCTTCGGTGGTGAGAGACCATCCCTAGCTAGTAGGGCATTCTTCGGTAGTGAGAGATCTACCCTAGTTTGTCATTTTGGAGCCGCTTTTCAGGGCTGTGTTACAGAGATATTATCAGAGGTTTAGAGGAAGGATTTTGAGGGTTTTGGGGGCATTTGGGGAAGATAATCAGAGGGTTCCAGATCAGATTTACTATGTACAGCCATTTGGGCTGGGCTTAGCATCACTTTGAAGGTGCCTCCATCATTTTCCAACCCCTTTCCAAGTGAGGTGACTTGCAACCTTTATTTGGAGGGTTTTCCAATTGGTCCCTTTCAGATCTAAAGGTGGAAATATTATTTCCTATATCTGTTAATGTTATTTCCAAAGACCCTTAATTTTTGCTCTTGTATTTAGAGAGTTACGAACCTCTGAAGTTTTCCAACCGCCTAGGGCATTATGTAATGTTTTGGCAGTAATATATTATTCCAAAAATTCCAATTAAAAAATGTTTTTCTAGTGTTTATTATTATTATTGCAAGCTTCCCTCAAAATTTCATGCACTTTGGGCAAATATTTTGTGAGATATCAATTAAATACCATTTTTGAAGGCTTAAAGATGAGAGAAGAAGAATCCATTGTTGTATATCTACTCAGATTTGATCAAGTTGTCAACTCCATGAGAGGTTTAGGTGAAGAAGTGAAAGAGGAAGTGGTGGTGTAAAAGGTATTAAGAACCCTTACTCCCAAATTTGATTATAAAGTACATTATTAAGGAAGCCAAAGATTTGAAGGTCATGTTGATGGATTAACTACATGGCATCTTGACTACATATGAGATGAGGATTGTTGACTCTAAACCTATCAAGAAACGATATTTTTTTCGAGGTGAAAAGAAGACTAATGGTGATTTTACTCTCGAGATTTATGATGATGAACTGTTTGCAATGATTGCTAGAAGATGAAGCTTGGTTCAGAGTAAGTACAAAGGAAAATTGCATTTTAAATGCTTTAATTGTGGTGAAATAGGTCACTTTTCCAACAAGTTCCCTCATAAGCTCAAGGATGAAGATGATGATGAGCATGATGAAGATCATGACAAGAAGACTCATAGGTTTGATAAAGGAAAGAATAATTTTAAGAGGTTTGACAACAACAAGAAGGACAAGAAGATTTTCTACACAAAGAAATAATGTTGTTCTTCTAAGGATAGTAGCTATGATGGTGTATCAGATTATGATTATGAATCGAGCATGAATATATAAGAGATAAAGTCTTGTTCATGTCCAAGGATGTTATGATATCTATGTGCAAAGAATCCATCTTGTTTTGTGATTTCATGCACTCGAGGAAGAAGAAGAAGGAGATGAAATAGAGATTGAGCTTATGAGTGTTTAGAAAGCGCTGAAGCATGCTTTGAGAAAAGTAACAAGAAGTGAAAGCACAAGTCTAGGAGTATGAAGCAAAGAACCATGACCTTGAGGAGAAACATTGGTCTATGACAAATAAGCTTGATGAAATAGTCAAAAAGTTAGAAATGCATATGAGTTCCATGACTTTAAGATTGCAATCCAAGGAAGAGGAATGTATTAAGCTTGAATAAGAGATTATCCTCCTAAAGAGAGCTATTTGAGGCGATTAATAGAGCTAAGAAATTTTAGAAGTTTGAAAAGAGCACTAAGGATCTTGATGATCTCTTAGGTAGTCAAAGGTGCATGAGACAAGACAGACTTGGGGTTCAAGGAAGACCTCAAAGGAAAATAGGTGATGTAAGATGGCACTATTTCTAACAAGGATATTGAAGGACCAAGCACCAAAGAGTAGCAAAAAGATAGAAATTTCAAAGACAATGTGAAGACAAAGTCCATAAGGCAACCCAATGCATCAAGGTATGAAAGATCCTTTAATGGATATTGTTATACTTGTAATGGATTTGGACATAGGGAAAAGGAATGTAGGAGGTTTGTCAAAGATGATCACCCATGGAGGGATAGTAGAGATGAGAAATCAATGAATGTTACTTGTTTCAACTATCAAGAGAAGGGACACACATTGCCAAGTATTGTCTATATGAGTCATCCAGTCAATTTTGGAGAGAAGAAGGTCTAAGAGGTATGAATAAGATAATATGATTTAACTACAATGAGATTGGACATATAGCTAGAGAATTTTGTTATGGCCCTTAAGGGAATATTAGGAGGCTTCATACTCCTAGAGTGCAAAATAAGAGACAAGGTGGGTTGTGGGATCCTAGAGAAAACAATGTTTTTCCTCCCAAAGTAGATGTTGAAGAAAATCAAGAAGGTTCTTAGGTTGTAGATCAGAAAAAATAAGGAAGAGGTGAGTCAAAAGTTCCTAAGAGGGCATGAGACCTCTTTAGTATGTTTTTATAGACTCCTTATGGAGAAGGATTTCTCTAGCAGGCTTCTTAGAGACATTGTCATCCATATGAAGCATGATGTTAAGGGGGAGCATGAGTGGTTGGAAATATGATACTAGAGGAGTGATGTGATAGTGTCAAGGTGTGCTCATTATGGTCTTAAAGGTCTCCAATCGATTTTGAAGTTGGTTTAGATGTTGACATATTGCAAGGATGTTGGATTCTTGAAGAAGGAATTCATTCATTTTGTATGATGACTTGATCAGACCATCAGATGCAAGGTTAAATGGTGCATTCCAGGTATGTGTGTGAGTTAGCTAGGTTTGCATATTGTGTCATTAGCTCTTGATTCATGTTTGGGGGTATCAAGTAAGATTAGGATTCATGGAGGCAATATAAATAGTGTGCAAAGCATTGTTAGGCACCGTGAAAACCTAAAGGTGAGTTTTTCAAATGATAAAGGATGGTTACAGGTCTATGTGTGGACCTTTGGAGTGCAGTAGTAGTGTCTCTAACAAGAGTATGGGGTGCCAATATGGTTTGCAAGGCTATATAGGCCTAGAATGAAGAGTTAAAACTTGATGAAGGTATGTGGAAACTGTGCAAGTGCATCAAAGCCAAGGTATGTCTTTGAGTTTCATTACTTGAAAGGGTAGCAAAGTAGTAAGGTGAAGAATGTCATATTGATGATTGTGCATGAAGGTTCATGGTGTTTTTGTATGAGTGCATGAAATTAGGGGAACTAGAGTGCTCATTACCCTTGAAGTATGAATCTAGGGGTATTATAGGACTTAGATGGTTGATCATTTGCATCATGACAAGGTACAATAGGTTGTGAAGTGGATGTGATGTCCTGGTGACATCCACCAACTCTTGCGTAAGATAGGGGGATATGCCCCGTAAGTCCTTGGCCACGTTTCCCCGACTCGAGCGGTCTTCTAGTGGATGTGAAATCCACCCTTAAGTACAATGGTTGTATCGGGCACTATCAGGCTGGTCTTTTGGTGCAACGGCAACTCGCTCCCAGTATCGAGCGAGAGGTCTCGAGGTCGAGCCTCATGGAGCGTGGTGGGCTGTGATGTCCGGTGACATCCACTAGCTCTTGTGCAAGGTAGGGGATGTGCCTTGTAAGTCCTTGGCCACGTGTCCCCAACTCGAGCGGTCCTCCGGTGGACGTGTAATCCACCCTTAAGTGCCACAATTGTATCGGGCACTATCAGGTCGGTCTTTTGGTGCAATGGCAAGCACTGCTCTTGGTATCAAAGCAAAGCTCTTGAAGTCGAGCCTCACAGAGCATGGTGGGCTACGATGTCCTGGTGACATCCACAAACTCTTGCGCAAGGTAGGGGGATGTGCCCCGTAAGTCCTTGGCCACGTGTCCCTGACTCGAGCAATCCTCCGTGGGCGTGAAATCCACCCTTAAGTACCACGATTATATCGGGTACTATCAGGTCGGTCTTTTGGTGCAACGAAAACTACTCCTGGTATCAGAGCAGAGGTCTCGAGGTCGAGCCTCACAGAGCGTGGTGGGTTGTGATGTCCGGTGACATCCGCCAGCTCTTGCGCAAGGTAGGGGATGTGCCCCGTAAGTCCTTGGCCACGTGTCCCCGACTCGAGCGGTCCTCCGGTGGATGTAAATCCACCCTTAAGTGCCACAGTTGTATCGGGTGCTATCAGTGGTATTTTGATGCAACGGTAAGTACTCCTAGTATCAGAGTAGAGGTCTCAAGGTCGAGCCTCATGGAGTGCGGTGGGCTATGATGTTCCGGTGACATCCGCCAGCTCTTACGTAAGGTAGGGGATATGCCTCATAAGTCCTTGGCCACGTGTCCCCGACTCAAGCGGTCCTCCGGTGGACGTGAAATCCACCCTTAAGTGTCACGGTTGTATCGGGCACTATCAGGCCAGTCTTTTGGTGCAACGGGAGGCGCTCCAGTATTAGAGTTGTTGTTCCTCTAGCCTGTGTGGGTTAAATATGGTAGTTTGGAAAGATCTCAATGTGGGTTTTATGAAGGAAATGTTCACCAACATGGTGAAACAACAGGAAGCCACTAACATGTATTTGAGCCAGCTCACTCAGAATTTGAATCAAAGAAAATCTTGGGACAATAAGGAAAAAGGTGAGAACAATAATAAAGGGCACCCAATAGAGGTGATTGATGAGGATTCTTGTTGGAAGAAATACCAATCTTTGAGTAAGGGTTTTAGAGATAATATGCCATTTCCAAATTATTGCATGATGAAGATTGGTAGCAAGCCCAAGCGAGGTCATTATATTCGATACGAATTACAAAAGAACTCATATGAAGAAGAAGCTTCTAGAGAAAAAGGTATGATATCCATTGAGAAAAATAATTGCATTAGTGAAACATTATTTTTAGAGAAATTATTCCATCTCGGGGAAAAAATTTGTATATGCAAGCAAGGAGAATGTAATGGAAAGCTGTTAAAAGTGTGAGGAATGGAATAACAGAGCTAGAGCTGCTTAGGTTGATAGCGACTCAAGCAAGACAACACTTACAAGAGTTCAAGGAAAAGATGAGGGAAATTGATGTAAGGAAGTCTACACCCACGAAAGAAGACTCTATGGAGCAGCTGGCACATGAGGAGGAGCCTCACATGGACACTTGTGTGGAATTGCACGCTGCTGCAATTTCCAAACTAACAACTCATGATAAGCTGATTTATGAAGAATTTCAGCCCATTGTAGACCAAAATGCTCAAGATTTGTGGCAGAAAAGTCAAGTCATTTTGGAGACCAAGCTTGATGAGGATACTCCAAGGTATGAAGTGGATATGTCTTATTTATTGTTGCCTATTCCAATTTATTTCCATCATGAGATGCATGGTATGGTAGATGATGAAGTCTTCATTATGGAGTTTGTTGAACCATTGCTCCAACTTTGTGTATATGAGCATCTTGTGGATGATATATGGTGGCAAGTTTTAGCTCACTTAATAGGTACAGGGGCCTGGATGGTAGAACACTTTAGCATGTTTTGTCTCTTATGCATGGCTCTTGGACAAAACAAAGATGCAATTGCTTGAGGGCAAGCAATTTTGGGAAGGGAGGATTGTAATATCCCCTTCCCATTCGAAGACCTTTGGCCTATTTTGTCAACTTGACGACCAAAGGAAAAATATAAGGGTGACTTAAGTTATATTTAATTATTATAAAGTGCCATTAATAAAAGAAAAAATATATATATAGCACTTATAATAGTTTATATGACTTAATAATTATTAAATCTAGGATGGAAAAGGCCCAAATATAAATTGTTATCCATCCTAGGTGAAAAGGTGACTTTCCTTAGAAGGGGGAATGGGAACATAGAAAGGATAAATGCCCATTTTACTATGTATTTCCCCTAGAAAAATGTGACTTGCATTAGGAGGGAAAAATTTGTTGGGAAAAGCATTTAATATGGGAAAATATTAAATGCTTGCATAGGGAAAATCCTTGTGAACTAATTGGATATTGTAGAGGTTGTTTTGGGTCTCTTCTTCCTTTATAAGGAGAAGTTGACTTGAGGGGAAGGTATTGCATAACCATTTGATATTTTCTTATTTATGTCTTAAGCTTGTAGCTTTTGCATACACACTTGGATTTGCTTTAGCTTGTGGAGTAAGATCCCACTAGGGACCCTAGCTTCGGTGGTGAGAGATCCATTCCTAGTTAGTGGGGCACTTTTCGGTGGTGAAAGATCCACCTTAGTTTGTCATTATTGGAGTTGATTTAGGGCTGGTTTGTTTGGGAATCAAAGTAGCTTGTTTTCTTAATTTTGGAGCTGATTTGATGCCCTAAATGTGTTGGGCGACCTACTTTTTAGGGAAAATTTAGGGTTTTTGTTTGCTATGCAAAAAATAATTTTGGAATATTATTCTTCATATTTTTGTGGCCCAAGATCCAAAGTTTCAGCTCATTTGGAATTTTCTAGAAAAAGATATGAATTTTGAAGCTATGTTGCAGACAGGGGTTTTAAATAATTTATTAGTCTTGTTTACATTTGAAATCTGCAATTTTATACATATTTAGGCTTTATAAATTAGTGGTACTAGATTTGAGTGGAAAGATATAAATTTAGAGGCTGATTGGTGTGGGTTTTCCACTTAACACAAGTCACATTTCCTTATTTAATTCAGATCATACGATACTTGTTTGGTATTTTGTCTACAAGTTGCATTTAAAGTTAGGATTTCCTAAAATCCATTTAGGGGTAAAATAATGTCCATTGGGGACATTACAATGGAGTAATGGTGAGTTACATGTGTATGAAGACTCAGCATAGGTAATGAAGAGCTTGTGTTGATCTTTAAATAGGTGCATAAAGTGTCAAAAAGGCTAGTAATTCCAAGTGATGGTTGTTTGTATGTATAGTTACATGGGGGAGATTTTCATAAGCTCAAAAAATTGTGATAGCATGTAAAGAAGGCAAGAACACATTGAAATGTTGCTTCAAGATTATGGGATTTTCTTTCACCTAGTTCCATGGAATAAGATCAAGGTATGTACTCTTGTGTTTAAATAGGCACTTAGAGGACTGTAGTATCTTATGCGAGGAAGCTATAAGATGATGGCTCATGTTTTTAGCATGCTCCTGTAGCAAGGAGAATTTTGACATTTTTGGATTAAAGAGGAGCTTGGGGTTTTGGTCCCAAAATTTGTTTACAGTATACTATGTAAAGTATTGGTCGGTTTATGGATGTTTCCTACTAGGATAAGACTCAAGATGAGTCAAGCATAATATCTTCATTCAAAATTAAGATAGTTGGCATGTGTGAGTGCGTTCATATGCTTATGCCTATGGGAGCTACAAGATACTATCATGATGGAATGAAGCCAAAAACATAGTCTAAAGAAGAATGACAGGTATGTGAGCTTGTTTGATGATTACGGCCGATGTTTCCAACCAAGAGGTTTCTAATATGTTGATGAAGATGAAGGCTATGTGCTACAGGTATGTGCTTTGTCATTAATGTACAATGAGGGAGAAGTTCTAGGTTTTTTCCATCGATGACAAAGGCAAGATTGTTGGCATGTGTGTACTTGTGTGTTGTCATTGATGTAAAAGGAATATTAATGACAAAATATGATGGAGGAGAGCAAGAGCAAGTTTGTAGTAATGATGACATGGCAAGACAAGATATGACATGAGTGTAAAAGTGTCATGATTGAAATCACATGGTAAGGCATGCATTCTTGAGTTATAGTGGCTTGTAGAGACATGGTGGTGATGTGATAAGATGTCATGATGATGTCCTATATGCTTGAGAAAGTGTGTGATGATGTGATATAGTAATCATGGTGTTCTCAAGTATGCATGAGTGGTAATATCACCAAGTTGCTTAGTCTAGATGGCCCATATAAGAGATCTAGTCACCATGATGGCTTGGTATGATGGAATGAAGGTATAAGGCAGCTGGAGAAGCATGGTAGAGGCATAGAGAGCATGAAGAGAGTGTGGTAAGACACTCACCGGTCTCATAGGTTGGCTGCAAGGTGAGAGCATAATTTGTAGGTGTTTATCTAGACCTAGTCTAGGTGCTTGGAAGCCTAATAAGGCATGATGATTGGATGAAGAGGTTTGTGCGCCCATGAGGACATGTAGATGAGAGTGAGACATGATGTCTCAAAGTTTTCAAGGCCTTTTGAATTACTTTAAATTTGAGATATGATGTGCATCTACTTTGTTTTGATACAAATATGATCTATTCCTAAGACCTGGTTAGGAAAATCCTAGTGGTTGAGAAGATGCAAAGATAATTATGGTCGGAGTGAGCATTGGAGAATTTGAGGAAGGGTTTCCTAGTGTTATGGGAAAAATTTTAGGTAAGTTTTCCAGCTCAAAGTGAATAGTTTTGCATTGGTTGGCACATGTAAAGTATGCATGGGACCCACGATTCTCTTAGGTATGTTGAAGCATGGAATTAACAAGGTCTCGAGTTGGAATGAGGTCAAATGAGGGCCTAAGCTTCATGAACAATTGTTTAGAAGGTATGGTGGTCAAAAACCCTAGTTTACTAGCGATGGAGGAAATATTCTTGGTATGTGCATAAAATTCATTGGATCATCAAATGTGATGATTGGAGGATGGAAAGGACTCTCCCAACTTTTAGATGGTGGTGGTTTGATGACTTGATTGTAGGTGGAGCTCACTCAAATTTTGCTAGTTTCTAGGAAAGTTTTTTTTTTCTCTCAAGTTCTCCATTCAAAGCTTATGAAATAAATGGGTGTTACGAGTTGTATAGGAGCTATGATATATTTTTGGAGTTATTTCATATCATGGTGGTTTCATTTGGAGATTTGCACATGTCAAAACATGAATACCGGTTTTAGGCCAAGAAGGTAATTTTAATAGTCATGGAGAATGGAAGTTCTTGGGAACTTGTGGACTTGGTGATGATATTTGATGGCCTTGGGGGTGTTGTACACATCCCATATGACGTGATTCAATATTTGGTTGAGCTTTGCAGGTCATTTTTGGTGGCATGGTTGAGGTCACAATTTGACCTAGTTTGACTAGTTCAGGACATCAGTGTTTTGGTATGAAGATTGGTCTGAAAGACAAATATTTTGGATTGGTTGATGATGCCTATCCATTGAAGAGTGGTGAGGGGTGAAAATTTATCCTACTCTATGCATTTATAACTTTTGAAAGTGTCAGCAAGGGTGTGAGAAGGTCCTACTTCCAAAACTAGTTTCTAGGCAATTTAAGTAGCTTGAAGGAAGAAGTTGTTCGAGATGGCTTTGAGGGTTGATTCATGAGGTATATCATGTTTTGTGATGATGTTTAGGTCATTTTATTTCCAATGATACGTTACATGACCTAGCTGAATTGTTTTGATATGGTTTTGGACTTCATTGTTGAAGATCTGGTTCTGAAGGTGCCCTTGATTTGAGTAGGAAACAATCTTTCTTGATGGTGTTATGAGATGAATAGATGATGCAGAGGATGTGAGCTCATGAAAGGTGTTTATCTGATGTACTTGACATGTGTGGATCCTTTGGAGGCATGATGGATTTGTTTGATGTGCTTGGAGTCTATGGTGTGCTCGGTGGAGAAGAATTTAATCTTTTTGGTCTTGTTGTGGTTATTGAATGTCTTGATGCATTTCCAACCTATATGGGTCTTTGTTATAATTTTATATGATGTTATCGATGTAATTTAATGTTGGTATGACTAACCTTAATGGTCATGACTGACCTAGTAGTGTTTTATAAGAAGATTCGTGTATTTAAGCAAGTGTTTTGGGCGACTTGTTATGCAAGAGAGAAAAGTGTGAGCCTAGAGAGAGTGTGATAGAGGTTTGAGGGCATCAAGACAGAGATGAAAGATGGTATGGATGTTTGAATAACATAGAAGAACATAGAAGCATGGTTAATAGACTTAATCAGCCCATGAAGAAGGTAGATTGAGCGAAGAAGGAGATATTATGTTTGAAGATGGTTTTGAGAGAGTGGTGATTAATTTGTGATCACTATCGAGTTATAAGCAGCAATAATACATCGGTGGTCTTCATCTTCGAGATGGTTGAGTTGGTGCTTGATCACCTTAAGGGGTTATAGCTTCCTTACAGGGGTTGATACCTAGCTAAATAGGGGTTTGTGCCCCTTGTGGGGTTGGTGCCTCAGAAAACAAATCTTGTGTGATGTGTCATATTCATGCAAGTATTTTAGTTTGAGTAATATAATCAAAAGTTTCAATGGGTTTTCTTCCCCTTGAGGGTTTCCCACTTTACATCATGTTCTTGTGTACTCTCTCTTGGTTATGCTCATATGAATGATTGTTTCATGTTGTTAAGCTCACATTAATGCATGGTTAAATGGTTAATGGTTTGTGCAAGTTAAATACAATTGGTTAAAGGTTTTAAAGGAATGATTCACCCCCTCTTAGTCCATTGTGCTTCCAACAAAAATGAGATGTGTAGTCTGCAATGTACATCACCACCTATATTCATAACATCACGAAGGTGTCCATATATTGAATTGTTTTCAAGAAATGTGTGCATGTTTGCAATGATAAGCGGGAGGAGATGAATAAAAGGAAAAACAAACAAGAGCGATACACTTGAAGGAAATAGAAAATGATTGGCGGAGGAGATGTGAGAGAAGGGCTTACAATCAATCCAATGCTTGGAGATGATGGAGAGATCATTTTTGGTGGTTCTTTACACCAACCTTAGTTATTTTGTATGCTCCTTTTGTCTTGTGTAATTGTATAATACAATGTGGATAAGTTAGACCTATCATTTGGAAATGAATTGCATATTTCCAATCTTCATATTTTACATTCTTCTCAATACAACAATCTCAATCAACTCCATTGCGATGTTAAAAAAATAATGTTAATGTTTTCCATTGGGCTTATTTTTTGAGTGGTGTTCTATCATAGAATATCATAATTGTAGCTAACGCAAGGCATGAGCATTTTCCCAAAGCATTGCCACTATTTCACCGAGTGAAACCAATAAGATTCCAAACTGATTAGATTCCTTTTCCTAGCATATCCTTTCATGTGCTAGATTTGGAGGTTTAAAATAAGGTATGCAAAATTACCAAATCATTGTGGAGAAGGAAATTTTATCGAGTTATTTTAGTTACAAGTTTTCTAATAGATAGTTGTGTTGTCATAGTGTTTTACTTAGCTATAGCCATATTGCAACTTCCTTAGTAGCTACAATGAGTTCGGGTTCAAAATTGTGCTACCTCTTTTGTTCCTTCCTAATTGTGTTGTGTGAAATACACAAATGGGTAGTAATTTTGTCCACGTCATCCCATCTTGTGGCTATATTTGGAAAGAATAACATTAACTTGAGTAATTCCATTTCGAGGGCATGCACACCTAATGGTGTGGAAAATTTCCTATTTCATGTTTATAGTTGCATTGCTCCTCACTTTGTTTTTACATTTGTCATAGTCTTCTTCAAAATACATGTAGTTAACAAATGCAACATTTTTTTGAATGTTCGCAAAGTGTTCGATAAAATGACTATACCTATAATATGTCTTCTCAATTCTTTTTTTGTTAGATGTTGTAGTTGTGAATGCCATAAAAATTATGTATGCAAAATGTGGAAGCACTCAAAAGGCACACCGGTTGTTTGACAAAATACATAATGCAAATGAAGTTTCATGGACCATGATGCTTACATGATATGATCAAAATAGATTTCGTAGGAGACAAATCATAAATACGAACATAAGAAATCTATGCGAGAATTGGAAGAAATGTCTTGGGAGGAGTGCTAACATTTTACTATTTAACTCAAAAATGAAAATATGGATTGGAAGTTCTGAGAATAAGAAATGCAACTCATTTCATAATGAAATTAAATCTCTCCAAATTTTCTCTCCAAATCTTATTTCAAAAACAAAAAAGTTTAAAGATTGACATGTTTCTATTATGAGATAATTAAACATTAACATCCCTTTGAGTGTAATTAGCAACTCATGCAATTGGAAATATTAGTTTTTAAATCCATGATGACTTCAAATGGACTCAAACTCTCGATTATGAGAACACAACCTTTCATTGTCGGTTGTGCCATCAAATTGGGCACCTTCATGAGGCTTGCCTGCTCTCCCCCATTCAGAATAAATAGAAGAAGAACAAAGGGGCTTCTCAACGGCCTAAGGGTTGGCTACCATTCTCTACGCTGGAAGTCAAAGATCAACCAGACGCCATGACGGTTGAGTTTTCCACTGCTGGCGGTGGTGCCAAGCGGTCACATGTATCTAACTCGTTTGACTTCGACCCCGCCTGAATAGCCCGTGCCTCGATCCTCTACTTGCTCGCTCCTCAAGCAGCGCCTTGGACCGTTGTCATGCGTTCGAAGGAGAAGAAGGGGCGTTTTGAGCCTCATGTTTCTCGTTCTCCTTTAGACCTGAGTAACTTTGTATTTGGTGTTCCTCAGACACCCCTCTAGGTGTTTTCTTTTGTTGTTTTGCTAGGCTTCGCCTTTTCTATTTGTGGCTTTGGGGCGTGCTCTCATACCACCCGCTTTTTTGTTGAGAGAATCTTGTATCATGTTGCATTTAACTTAATATAAGATCCCCTTTTCTTCAAATATATATATATATATATATATATATATATATATATATATATTAGTTTTTAAATAAACGATGATATCGTGGGAGCTGAATTAGGATTCGTGTTTTATAGTTTGTGGTATCGGTCGTGGTATTTGCCAAATCACCTGTAATACGTAGTACTTCTAAGACCTTTGATAAATCGAAGGTGGCGCAATTGAGTGGCTTCCGGCATGCTTTATTAGCTGTCAAATCATGTTTCTTTCCATTGACGGCGCTCATGTTTTAAAGATAAAGTGTTTATTATGAAACCGTCAATTTGCAAGGTGTTTAGATGTTAGTCAATTTAGATGTGCTGTCTAGATTTTTACGGCTAAGAACCTTAAATACGACCTACTAGTTTTTGCTTAAGCACAATTAATTAAACAAGGTCGCAATCCTAGTCTTAGCTTAAGCAAGTGAAAAGTGTGGATTGTATGATGTATTGAAATGATTGTAAAATGTGGAAAGGAGTCTTTAAAATATATCCAAACAGAATTTGCTTTTTAAAAACAATAATTTTGTGTGTTGTGTTATATTTTATGGGTATGAGATTTAGTGTACTCTTGAAGAATTAAGAAAATCACTAATAGTTGCACCAAAAGTGTGCAATGGAAACATTGATACGAGGATACAATGATGGATAGATGAACCACGAAGGAGTGTCACTTTAGTTATGTATTATGTCTACAAAATAACATATAGCACAAGAGAGTATTCAATACACAAATAATAGACCCAAAACAAAATCTACACTCGATCTTCAAACAAAGTTGCCTATAGTTTAGTATTTCACACTCCCGTGAAATTTATATTACATATATGCGTTGTTTCACATAAGAACCCTCTTAAATTAAAGCATTTTAATGACTTGTAACCCATCAAATCGGAATGCACACAAAGTATGAGTTAAGATTATGATCAATAACATTCATAGAATGTGATTTTCATTGTTAGATGGAGGTAAACACCCCCTCATATGAGTCAAGAGAATTGGTGGCAATTCCTTTTTCCAAAAAAAAATACTAGGGTTACTTATGGTAGAATATATCTCCGTAGTTAGAAAATGTTGAATTTTCTCCATTGAAGATGAGGGCACCAGTGATCAAATTTGAAAGGCTCCCTATATTTTAATTTGAAGGGTTAGGTTAAGCTTGACCCTTCGTAAGTGACAAATTAAACAATACATTGCCCTTCAATTGAAAAAGAAAATCTTAATTACCTTTCAATATATATTTGATTATTTTATATAAAATAAATATGAAAAAGTCAAAATTATTAAATATTGAAAAATCAACTAAAAATCTTGAAAGGTAGTTAAATTAAATAATCAAGATTCAAAAAAGTAATTACATGTTCAACTTGCATCACTCAAAGGAAGAGGTATGTGAGATTTCATTCTTTTTCATTCCTCATATACCTCATTCCAATGCACTATATTAAGGTGCGGAAAGAGATAAAAACATTAACATGTCTAATGTATTCAAACAAATCCTAGACCTCTCAATAGTTTGAATGTGATTTAACTTAGAAAATCCTCTTTCACATGTTGATGTACTTGTTGGAAGTGTGAAAACTATTTTCCATAGTTTCATTAAATTAGGGAATGAATCTTTCCACATTTCATCTTCACCACATTAATCTCATGCCTTGAACATAGTCTTCTTCAAAGTGCACTTTATGTAGATTCACAACAAAACTTATATTTTACATTCTTAATTTTTTTACGGCTATAAATAATATTTCATTTAGCATTCAGTGCCAAATTGTTGGTATAACAAATATAAGATTCCAAAAAGAAACAAACTCTTTGTTATTTGTGAATAAAATTTGTTAGACAATTTAGAGTGATCAAAAAATTGTAATTTTCTAAAGCCTATTAAGGTTGTAATAATAATCACAAGATATTTATTACATAAAAACAAATATAAAACATATGAATTTTTCAGACTTAAAAACTAAACGTGGTTTAATATTACACACTTTAATCTATCTCGAATACAAGAATAATTTAGAGCATAGGCAGAGTCCTTAAATAATCTAGTTATCCATTGATTTGCATAATACTAAAGTTTTTAACTTAGAGGCATACCAATTAAGATTATTATCTTAACAACAATCTAAATACAAAATTCAGAGAAACAACTAATATTTAAGAACCCAATTTCTAAAATAAAATAAGGGCATTGAGAATAAAATCCCCAAATTGATTTAGTGGCTAAAAAAAGATAAAAAACTAATATTGCTATTATGAAAATAGAAACACTCAACTAATTTCTTATTTAGTGGTGATTCATCTTCTCCTAGATTTTGTGCATGATTTGTGTAAAGTGAAAACATATTTTTTAACACAAAAATAGAAAGTAAGTATGAGTTATGCACTTAAATAATTAAAATGAATTCAATATTTATAAAAATTAACATAGTATTTAATATTTGTATGACAAGTGATTTTTAGTTGGCCCTTCTAATGAAAAATTAACATAAGTGACCTCATTTCAGTATTGACATGTAATTTTATTTTTAATTTTATTTTTGAAGTGTAAATTTTTAAACACCCTTCTATGACAAGTTGAAATACATTTGAAGGGCATTGACAACTTCAAATTTGATCCCTGGAGGGCACCCTTATAATATATTGAGGTCAACACAAATTTGAAGCCAAGCCAAAAAGTAATTGTATTCTTCATATTGTAGAAAGAGTGCAAATTATTCTTCCATAGAATAGGTTCACCAAACACATCGTTTAACACAAAGCTAAATCAATATACATTTTTTTGACAACACAAAAGTAATAAAGAAAATTTAAAAAGCACATGTTTGCAATTGGGAAAATCCTTAAAG
This sequence comes from Taxus wallichiana var. yunnanensis, assembly GCA_018340775.1. Classification (NCBI taxonomy): domain Eukaryota; kingdom Viridiplantae; phylum Streptophyta; class Pinopsida; order Cupressales; family Taxaceae; genus Taxus; species Taxus wallichiana. The sequence goes on from CM031244.1 coordinate 329,043,658, forward strand.
AGCACATCACAAAAAGTGATGATTATGACATTGCCCTATGGTGTTGGATATTACTGCATGTTTATTAAATGAATTGTGTATATTACATGTAAAAAATTAACTTCATTCATTTATATAGTAAATAACATCAAGCAAACAACTAAAAACTATAGTCAAGAAAAAGTTCAGTCTTTTTTACCTAATTTCTTTCCAAATTAAATAACACTCTAAGAAGTTTCCTCATCATTGATATGTAAAAACAATATAATATCAATTATATATATGTTAAAAATAACATATCAACAAATATATATTCAAAAGAGAAAATGTAGATTGTTCTGTTCATCATCTAGAGAAAACATTGAATGCAACGAAAACATAACATTGGACTTCCACCACATTTTTAGTGTCAAACAAACTGGATTTTTTTTTCTAGATTCATCACCTAATGTGTCTTAACTTCCCTCTAATACTCGACTGCATGCAAGGAACTATTCATCATGATCCAATGCCCGAGAAAGAGCATCTATCTCACCGTAGAGTCTTTTCAAATCTCACATCAAGTGTTCTCATGTAGCAAGTCTACAAAACCAACCGCTAAATATTGTCAATTACCATCTCCCTGTTATTCCCTCAAATTATCTTGTAATTAAGTAATAAGTAATAAATAATCATATTATCTTTTGGTTAGAAGGATTCTCAAAATACCAAAATCATATCTGCATCAAGATTTTTTCCCACTATTTCTTTTGTTGTCTTGACAACACCGTTCATATTCCCAACACAATATGTGAAAAGATTGCGATAGAACAATAAGCTTATATTTGTTTGCAATAATTATGAATGAAAATCCTATTACGCATCACCACTTGTAGGCTCTACCAAAATAGCCTACGTTTATAAATATTTTGACAAAGGATAAATTTGAACTCGATAAGAATAATAACCATATAGTTATATAATTTAGAAACTTCTACACAACCAAATCTTTTATGATATATTTGTTTCATTTAAGTAAGAATTGAACCAATGATCAAGTTTTGTATGGGTTCTTGCCCATGAATAAGGACATACCACCACGAAAATGTGAGAAACGATGGTTGATTTTTCATTATCGGAGTAATACTTACAGTATTAGCCGGTTAGATTTCTTTCATTAACAATACGATTCTTTGAAGGAAAATTTCCACCTTTGTAGTGTCTATTCAACATATCCTTCACTCTTGTTGCATGTATACCATATATGAACCAAAAAATTCATAACTAATTAGTTGAATATTCTCATATTCATAAAACCTAGAAGATATGTTATAAGAATAATTTGAAATTCACTGGGCTTTATTCGTGTTGATGAATTTAGACTTTATCTATCATTTTTACGTGGGAAGTATTTAAACATGTCATTTGCATTATTTTATAAATATGTGTATATATACATATATCGAATCAAAACAAAGGATTAAAAGCTTTATGAATTTTGTCAATGAGATATTTATGCATTTTTTTGCAAATGAAAGAAAGCATGCTCTTTGAACTTATTGATATGTTTTTAAAACTTTATTCATTGATGAATCTGAGCCAAAATTAATCCTTTCCAAACATGCAGTATACCTTAACCTTTAGATGTAGCCCCGAAGATATACTTAGCTCTTCCAATAGGATGTATCCTCTTATTTTTCTTTTGATTGATGAAATAATTGTCGTAACCAAAAAATACTTCAAAATCATAGTGCTAAAACTTCTAATGAAAAAAACATACCGGGCATCTATTGTAGTCCCAAATATATGGGAGTCATGGCATGGTTCGACATGGACCGGCAAGGTTGATCTTTGGGAGCCGCGATTAATGAAACCAAATATCTCCATTATAACTTAAATATTAGATTCCCCATTATGTTATAAACTTCCTTCACTATTAATTATATCAAGACAAATATGTTCTCATTTACGTAAAACAAACAACTAATATTTTACATCCTGAATATATTATGTTTTCCTCGATGTGATAATACTGAGATAAAAGAATATTGAAGAACCATGATGAACCTTCAATATACCCAATTGCACGAGCATTAGAAATTGTTTAAGCATTAA
>CM031244.1:329045830-329108330 GCA_018340775.1 Taxus wallichiana var. yunnanensis
TAGGATAAGACTCAAGATGAGTCAAGCATAATATCTTCATTCAAAATTAAGATAGTTGGCATGTGTGAGTGCGTTCATATGCTTATGCCTATGGGAGCTACAAGACTATCATGATGGAATGAAGCCAAAAACATAGTCTAAAGAAGAATGGCAGGTATGTGAGCTTGTTTGATGATTCGGCCGATGTTTCCAACCAAGAGGTTTCTAATATGTTGATGAAGATGAAGGCTATGTGCTCAGTATGTGCTTTGTCATTAATGTACAATGAGGGAGAAGTTCTAGGTTTTTTCCATCGATGACAAAGGCAAGATTGTTGGCATGTGTGTACTGTGTGTTGTCATTTGATGTAAAGGAATATTAATGACAAAATATGATGGAGGAGAGCAAGAGCAAGTTTGTAGTAATGATGACATGGCAAGACAAGATATGACATGAGTGTAAAAGTGTCATGATTGAAATCACATGGTAAGGCATGCATTCTTGAGTTATAGTGGCTTGTAGAGACATGGTGGTGATGTGATAAGATGTCATGATGATGTCCTATATGCTTGAGAAAGTGTGTGATGATGTGATATAGTAATCATGGTGTTCTCAAGTATGCATGAGTGGTAATATCACCAAGTTGCTTAGTCTAGATGGCCCATATAAGAGATCTAGTCACCATGATGGCTTGGTATGATGGAATGAAGGTATAAGGCAGATGGAGAAGCATGGTAGAGGCATGGAGAGCATGAAGAGAGTGTGGTAAGAAACTCACACCGGTCTCAAAGGTTGGTTGCAAGGTGAGAGCATAATTTGTAGGTGTTTATCTAGACCTAGTCTAGGTGCTTGGAAGCCTAATAAGGCATGATGATTGGATGAAGAGGTTTGTGCGCCCATGAGGACATGTAGATGAGTGAGACATGATGTCTCAAAGTTTTCAAGGCCTTTTGAATTACTTTAAATTTGAGATATGATGTGCATCTACTTTGTTTTGATACAAATATGATCTATTCCTAAGACCAGTTAGGAAAATCCTAGTGGTTGAGAAGATGCAAAGATAATTATGGTCGGTGAGCATTGGAGAATTTGAGGAAGGGTTTCCTAGTGTTATGGGAAAAATTTTAGGTAAGTTTTCCAGCTCAAAGTGAATAGTTTTGCATTGGTTGGCACATGTAAAGTATGCATGGGACCCTGATTCTCTTAGGTATGTTGAAGCATGGAATTAAGAAGGTCTCAGAGTTGGAATGAGATCAAATGAGGGCCTAAGCTTTATGAACAATTGTTAAGAAGGTATGGTGGTCAAAACCCTAGTTTACTAGCGATGGAGGAAATATTCTTGGTATGTGCATAAAATTCATTGGATCATCAAATGTGATGATTGGAGGATGGAAAGGACTCTCCCAACTTTTAGATGGTGGTGGTTTGATGACTTGACTGTAGGTGGAGCTCACTCAAATTTGCTAGTTTCTAGGAAAGTTTTTTTCTCTCAAGTTCTCCATTCAGCTTATGAAATAAATGGGTGTTCTGAGTTGTATAGGAGCTATGATATATTTTTGGAGTTATTTCATATCATGGTGGTTTCATTTGGAGATTTGCACATGTCAAAACATGAATACCGGTTTTAGGCCAAGAAGGTAATTTTTAATAGTCATGGAGAATGGAAGTTCTTGGGAACTTGTGGACTTGGTGATGATATTTGATGGCCTTGGGGTCTTTGTACACATCCCATATGACATGATTCAATATTTGGTTGAGCTTTGCAGGTCATTTTTGGTGGCATGGTTGAGGTCACAATTTGACCTAGTTTGACTAGTTCAGGACATCAGTGTTTTGGTATGAAGATTGGTCTGAAAGACAAATATTTTGGATTGGTTGATGATGCCTATCCATTGAAGAGTGGTGAGGGTGAAAATTTATCCTACTCTATGCATTTATAACTTTTGAAAGTGTCGTAGAAGTGTGAGAAAGTCCTACTTCCAAAACTAGTTTCTAGGCAATTTAAGTAGCTTGAAGGAAGAGAAGTTGTTCAGATGGCTTTGAGGGTTGATTCATGAGGTATATCATGTTTTGTGATGATGTTTAGGTCATTTTATTTCCAATGATACGTTACATGACCTAGCTGAATTGTTTTGATATGGTTTTGGACTTCATTGTTGGCTGGTTCTGAAGGTGCCTGGGTTTGAGTAGGAAACAATCTTTCTTGATGGTGTTATGAGATGAATAGATGATGCGAGAGGATGTGAGCTCATGAAAGGTGTTTATCTGATGTACTTGACATGTGTGGATCCTTTGGAGGCATGATGGATTTGTTTGATGTGCTTGGAGTCTATGGTGTGCTCGGTGGAGAAGAATTTAGTCTTTTTGGTCTTGTTGTGGTTATTGAATGTCTTGATGCATTTCCAACCTATATGGGTCTTTGTTATAATTTTATATGATGTTATCGATGTAATTTAATGTTGGTATGACTAACCTTAATGGTCATGACTGACCTAGTAGTGTTTTATAAGAAGATTCGTGTATTTAAGCAAGTGTTTTTGGGCGACTTGTTATGCAAGAGAGAAAAGTGTGAGCCTAGAGAGAGTGTGATAGAGGTTTGAGGGCATCAAGACAGAGATGAAAGATGGTATGGATGTTTGAATAACATAGAAGAACATAGAAGCATGGTTAATAGACTTAATCAGCCCATGAAGAAGGTAGATTGAGCGAAGAAGGAGATATTATGTTTGAAGATGGTTTTGAGAGAGTGGTGATTAATTTGTGATCACTATCAGTTATAGCAGCAATAATACATCAGTGGTCTTCATCTTCAGGTGGTTGAGTTGGTGCTTGATCACCTTAAGGGGTTATAGCTTCCTTACGGGGTTGATACCTAGCTAAATAGGGGTTGGTGCTCCTTGTGGGGTTGGTGCCTCAGTAAACAAATCTTGTGTGATGTGTCATATTCATGCAAGTATTTTAGTTTGAGTAATATAATCAAAAGTTTCAATGGGTTTTCTTCCCCTTGAGGGTTTCCCACTTTACATCATGTTCTTGTGTACTCTCTCTTGGTTATGCTCATATGAATGATTGTTTCATGTTGTTAAGCTCACATTAATGCATGGTTAAATGGTTAATGGTTTATGCAAGTTAAATACAATTGGTTAAAGGTTTTAAAGGATTGATTCACCCCCTCTTAGTCCATTGTGCTTCCAACAAAAATGAGATGTGTATACAAATGTACATCACCACCTATATTCATAACATCACGAAGGTGTCCATATATTGAATTGTTTTCAAGAAATGTGTGCATGTTTCGATGATAAGCGGGAGGAGATGAATAAAAGGAAAAACAAACAAGAGCGATACACTTGAAGGAAATAGAAAATGATTGGCGGAGGAGATGTGAGAGAAGGGCTTACAATCAATCCAATGCTTGGAGATGATGGAGAGATCATTTTTGGTGGTTCTTTACACCAACCTTAGTTATTTTGTATGCTCCTTTTGTCTTGTGTAATTGTATAATACAATGTGGATAAGTTAGACCTATCATTTGGAAATGAATTGCATATTTCCAATCTTCATATTTTACATTCTTCTCAATACAACAATCTTCAATCAACTCCATTGCGATGTTAAAAAATAATGTTAATGTTTTCCATTGGGCTTATTTTTTGAGTGGTGTTCTATCATAGAATATCATAATTGTAGCTAACGCAAGGCATGAGCATTTTCCCAAAGCATTGCCACTATTTCACCGAGTGAAACCAATAAGATTCCAAATCGATTAGATTCCTTTTCCTAGCATATCCTTTCATGTGCTAGATTTGGAGGTTTAAAATAAGGTATGCAAAATTACCAAATCATTGTGGAGAAGGAAATTTTATCGGATTATTTTAGTTACAAGTTTTCTAATAGATAGTTGTGTTGTCATAGTGTTTTACTTAGCTATAGCCATATTGCAACTTCCTAAGTAGCTTACAATGAGTTCGGGTTCAAAATTGTGCTACCTCTTTTGTTCCTTCCTAATTGTGTTGTGTGAAATACACAAATGGGTAGTAATTTTGTCCACGTCATCCCATCTTGTGGCTATATTTGGAAAGAATAACATTAACGAGTAATTCCATTTCGAGGGCATGCACACAATGGTGTGGAAAATTTCCTATTTCATGTTTATAGTTGCATTGCTCCTCACTTTGTTTTTACATTTGTCATAGTCTTCTTCAAAATACATGTAGTTAACAAATGCAACATTTTTTGAATGTTCGCAAAGTGTTCGATAAAATGACTATACCTATAATATGTCTTCTCAATTCTTTTTTTTGTTAGATGTTGTAGTTGTGAATGCCATAAAAATTATGTATGCAAAATGTGGAAGCACTCAAAAGGCACACCGAGCTTGTTTGACAATATACATAATGCAAATGAAGTTTCATGGACCATGATGCTTACATGATATGATCAAAATAGATTTACAGGAGACAAATCATAAATACGAACATAAGAAATCTATGCGAGAATTGGAAGAAATGTCTTGGGAGGAGTGCTAACATTTTACTATTTAACTCAAAAATGAAAATATGGATTGGAAGTTACAAGAATAAGAAATGCAACTCATTTCATAATGAAATTAAATCTCTCCAAATTTTCTCTCCAAATCTTATTTCAAAAACAAAAAAGTTTAAAGATTGACATGTTTCTATTATGAGATAATTAAACATTAACATCCCTTTGAGTGTAATTAGCAACTCATGTGCAATTGGAAATATTAGTTTTTAAATCCATGATGACTTCAAATGGACTCAAACTCTCGATTATGAGAACACAACCTTTCATTGTCGGTTGTGCCATCAAATTGGGCACCTTCATGAGGCTTGCCTGCTCTCCCCATTCAGAATAAATAGAAGAAGAACAAAGGGGCTTCTCAACGGCCTAAGGGTTGGCTACCATTCTCTATTTGGAAGTCAAAGATCAACCAGACGCCATGACGGTTGAGTTTTCCACTTGGCGGTGGTGCCAAGCGGTCACATGTATCTAACTCGTTTGACTCTGACCCCGTTCAGAATAGCCCGTGCCTCGATCCTCTACTTGCTCTGGCTCCCCAGCAGGCGCCTGGACCGTTGTCATGCGTTCGAAGGAGAAGAAGGGGCGTTTTGAGCCTCATGTTTCTCGTTCTCCTTTAGACCTGAGTAACTTTGTATTTGGTGTTCCTCTAGACACCCCTCTAGGTGTTTTCTTTTGTTGTTTTGCTAGGCTTCGCCTTTTCTATTTGTGGCTTTGGGGCGTGCTCTCATACCACCCGCTTTTTTTGTTGAGAGAATCTTGTATCATGTTGCATTTAACTTAATATAAGATCCCCTTTTCTTCAAAAATATATATATATATATATATATATATATATATATATATATATTAGTTTTTAAATAAACGATGATATCGTGGGAGCTGAATTAGGATTCGTGTTTTATAGTTTGTGGTATCGGTCGTGGTATTTGCCAAATCACCTGTAATACGTAGTACTTCTAAGACCTTTGATAAATCGAAGGTGGCGCAATTGAGTGGCTTCCGGCATGCTTTATTAGCTGTCAAATCATGTTTCTTTCCATTGACGGCGCTCATGTTTTAAAGATAAAGTGTTTATTATGAAACCGTCAATTTGCAAGGTGTTTAGATGTTAGTCAATTTAGATGTGCTGTCTAGATTTTTACGGCTAAGAACCTTAAATACGACCTACTAGTTTTTGCTTAAGCACAATTAATTAAACAAGGTCGCAATCCTAGTCTTAGCTTAAGCAAGTGAAAAGTGTGGATTGTATGATGTATTGAAATGATTGTAAAATGTGGAAAGGAGTCTTTAAAATATATCCAAACAGAATTTGCTTTTTAAAAACAATAATTTTGTGTGTTGTGTTATATTTTATGGGTATGAGATTTAGTGTACTCTTGAAGAATTAAGAAAATCACTAATAGTTGCACCAAAAGTGTGCAATGGAAACATTGATACGAGGATACAATGATGGATAGATGAACCACGAAGGAGTGTCACTTTAGTTATGTATTATGTCTACAAAATAACATATAGCACAAGAGAGTATTCAATACACAAATAATAGACCCAAAACAAAATCTACACTCGATCTTCAAACAAATGCCTATAGTTTAGTATTTCACACTCCCGTGAAATTTATATTACATATATGCGTTGTTTCACATAAGAACCCTCTTAAATTAAAGCATTTTAATGACTTGTAACCCATCAAATCGGAATGCACACAAGATGAGTTAAGATTATGATCAATAACATTCATAGAATGTGATTTTCATTGTTAGATGGAGGTAAACACCCCCTCATATGAGTCAAGAGAATTGGTGGCAATTCCTTTTCCAAAGAAAAAAATACTAGGGTTACTTATGGTAGAATATATCTCCGTAGTTAGAAAATGTTGAATTTTCTCCATTGAAGATGAGGGCACCAGTGATCAAATTTGAAAGGCTCCTTATATTTTAATTTGAAGGGTTCGGTTTAGCTAGACCATTCTTAAGTGACAAATTAAACAATGCATTGCCCTTCAATTGAAAAAGAAAATCTTAATTACTTTTCAATATATATTTGATTATTTTATATAAAATAAATATGAAAAAGTCAAAATTATTAAATATTGAAAAATCAACTAAAAATCTTGAAAGGTAGTTAAATTAAATAATCAAGATTCAAAAAAGTAATTACATGTTCAACATGCATCACTCAAAGGAAGAGGTATGTGAGATTTCATTATTTTTGATTCCTCATATACCTCATTCCAATGCACTATATTAAGGTGCGGAAAGAGATAAAAACATTAACACGTCTAATGTATTCAAACAAATCCTAGACCTCTCAATAGTTTGAATGTGATTTAACTTAGAAAATCCTCTTTCACATGTTGATGTACTTGTTGGAAGTGTGAAAACTATTTTCCATAGTTTCATTAATTAGGGAATGAATCTTTCCACATTTCATCTTCACCACATTAATCTCATGCCTTGAACATAGTCTTCTTCAGGTGCACTTTATGTAGATTCACAACAAAACTTATATTTTACATTCTTAATTTTTTTTACGGCTATAAATAATATTTCATTTAGCATTCAGTGCCAAATTGTTGGTATAACAAATATAAGATTCCAAAAATAAACAAACTCTTTGTTATTTGTGAATAAGATTTGTTAGACAATTTAGAGTGATCAAAAAGTTGTAATTTTCTAAAGCCTATTAAGGTTGTAATAATAATCACAAGATATTTATTACATAAAAAATAAATATATAGCATATGAATTTTTCAGACTTAAAAACTAAACGTGGTTTAATATTACACACTTTAATCTATCTCGAATACAAGAATAATTTAGAGCATAGACGAGTCCTTAAATAATCTAGTTATCCATTGATTTGCATAATACCAAAGTTTTTAACTTAGAGACATACCAATTAAGATTATTATCTTAACAACAATCTAACTACAAAATTCGCAGAAACACCTAATATTTAAGAACCCAATTTCTAAAATAAACTAAGGGCATTGAGTATAAAATCCCCAAATTGATTTAGTGGTTAATAAAAGATAAAAAGCTAATATTGTTATTATGAAAATATAAACACATAACTAATTTCTCATTTAGTGGTGATTCATCTTCTCCCTAGATTTTGTGCATGATTTGTGTAAAGTGAAAGCATATTTTTTTAACACAAAAATAGAAAGTAAGTATGAGTTATGCACTTAAATAATTAAAATGAATTCAATATTTATAAAAATTAACATACTATTTAATATTTTTATGAAAAGTGATTTTTTAGTTGGCCCTTCTAATGAAAAATTAGCATAAGTGACTTCATTTCAGTATTAACATGTAATTTTATTTTTTAATTTTATTTTTGAAGTGTAAATTTTTAAACACACTTCATGACAAGTTGAAATACATTTGAAGGGCATTGACAACTTCAAATTTGATCCCTGGAGGGCACCCTTATAATATATTGAGGTCAACACAAATTTGAAGCCAAGCCAAAAGTAATTGTATTCTTCATATTGTAGAAAGAGTGCAAATTATTCTTCCATAGAATAGGTTCACCAAACACATCGTTTAACACAAAGCTAAATCAATATACATTTTTTTGACAACACAAAAGTAATAAAGAAAATTTAAAAAGCACATGTTTGCAATTGGGAAAATCCCTTAAAGAGCACATCACAAAAGTGATGATTATGACATTGCCCTATGGTGTTGGATATTACTTTGGCATGTTTATTAAATGAATTGTGTATATTACATGTAAAAAATTAACTTCATTCATTTATATAGTAAATAACATCAGCAAACAACTAAAAACTATAGTCAAGAAAAAGTTCAGTCTTTTTACCTAATTTCTTTCCAAATTAAATAACACTCTAAGAAGTTTCCTCATCATTGATATGTAAAAACAATATAATATCAATTATATATATGTTAAAAATAACATATCAACAAATATATATTCAAAAGGGAAAATGTAGATTGTTCGTTCATCATCTAGAGAAAACATTGAATGCAACGAAAACATAACATTGGACTTCCACCACATTTTTTAGTGTCAAACAAACTGGATTTTTTTTTTTCTAGATTCATCACCTAATGTGTCTTAACTTCCCTCTAATACTCTGCTGCAAGGAACTATTCATCATGATCCAATGCCCGAGAAAGAGCATCTATCTCACTGTAGAGTCTTTTCAAATCTCACATCAAGTGTTCTCATGTAGCAAGTCTACAAAACCAACCGCTAAATATTGTCAATTACCATCTCCGTTATTCCCTCAAATTATCTTGTAATTAAGTAATAAGTAATAAATAATCATATTATCTTTTGGTTAGAAGGATTCTCAAAATACCAAAATCATATCTGCATCAAGATTTTTTCCCACTATTTCTTTTGTTGTCTTGACAACACCGTTCATATTCCCAACACAATATGTGAAAAGATTGCATAATAATAATAAGCTTATATTTGTTTGCAATAATTATGAATGAAAATCCTATTCGCATCACCACTTGTAGGCTCTACCAAAATAGCCTACGTTTATAAATATTTTGACAAAGGATAAATTTGAACTCGATAAGAATAATAACCATATAGTTATATAATTTAGAAACTTCTACACAACCAAATCTTTTATGATATATTTGTTTCATTTAAGTAAGAATTGAACCAATGATCAAGTTTTGTATGGGTTCTTGCCCATGAATAAGGACATACCACCCCGAAAATGTGAGAAACGATGGTTGATTTTTCATTATCGTGTAATACTTACAGGTGTATTAGTGGTTAGATTTCTTTCATTAACAATATTCTTTGAAGGAAAATTTCCACCTTTGTAGTGTCTATTCAACATATCCTTCACTCTTGTTGCATGTATACCATATATGAACCAAAAAATTCATAACTAATTAGTTGAATATTCTCATATTCATAAAACCTAGAAGATATGTTATAAGAATAATTTGAAATTCACTTTGGGCTTTATTCGTGTTGATGAATTTAGACTTTGTCTATCATTTTTACGCGGGAAGTATTTAAACATGTCATTTGCATTATTTTATAAATATGTGTATATATACATATATCGAATCAAAACAAAGGATTAAAAGCTTTATGAATTTTGTCAATGAGATATTTATGCATTTTTTTGCAAATGAAAGAAAGCATGCTCTTTGAACTTATTGATATGTTTTTAAAACTTTATTCATTGATGAATCTGAGCCAAAATTAATCCTTTCCAAACATGCAGATACCTTAACCTTTAGATGTAGCCCAGAAGATATACTTAGCTCTTCCAATAGGATGTATCCTCTTATTTTTCTTTTGATTGATGAAATAATTGTCGTAACCAAAAAATACTTCAAAATCATAGTGCTAAAACTTCTAATGAAAAAAACATACATACCGGGCATCTATTGTAGTCCCAAATATATGGGGAGTCATGGCATGGTTCGACATGGACCGGCAAGGTTGATCTTTGGGAGCGATTAATGAAACCAAATATCTCCATTATAACTTAAATATTAGATTCCCCATTATGTTATAAACTTCCTTCACTATTAATTATATCAAGACAAATATGTTCTCATTTACGTAAACAAACAACTAATATTTTACATCTGAATATATTATGTTTTCCTCGATGTGATAATACGAGATAAAAGAATATTGAAGAACCATGATGAACCTTCAATATACCCAATTGCACGAGCATTAGAAATTGTTTAAGCATTAATGATAGCTCCTTGAGCATTGTTCACAACCAAAGACCTTTAATATTGCTACTCTTATCCCTAACAAACATTCCCATGAAAAAATTAGTACCGAAAGAGAGATAATAATAAAGTTGTTATGCATAGTTTCCGAGATAAAGAAAATTTTTCAAAAGTGCCTTCTCCAACTAAATAAAATGTGATATTGTATATTACATTTGTGTTGTCATGCTAAATGTCTAGCATGAAAATTTGATTTTTTTCCATGAAAACTAAGCCCACACTCAAAAAATCCTTGAACCGGGTAATGTAAACATGTCCTCCGACCAATTGTTGACTATGTAAACCCCATCATGGCCAATAGGGATGTGATAAATAGATATTTAAATTGTGTTTCATGTGTAGGTAATCTAGTGGAAACAATTCATGGATTAATTTTGATCCACTTTGAAGGAACTTCTCCTGGAGGCCCAAAAAGGCCTATCTTTAGGGTTTTTACACTTGGTAAGAACCCCCGTGAATGAACAAAGAAGAGATAATTCATCCAAGAAGTATGTGACAGATATATGAGATCATAAGAGGAAGTTTAGGGAATTTATGCAGGAAAATAAGGTTTAGGAAAAATTTATGCAACACTTGGCTACTTATAGCACGGTGCAGGGAAATAAAAGTAGTAAAAAAGCTAGTCAGCTTGTTTTGGATGTTGTAAGAGCCTCGGGATATTTTGTGAAGTGAAAAAATACTCATAAAAAAGATAAGAAGTCCTAATTCACATTGTAAAAGTTTTCAGGAGATTCTATCATCCGGATTTTGAGATATTGGCTCGATAGTGCGGATGAAGATCCATGATCTCGGTGGGGATTCAAATGATAATTCTAGGATTTATATGGATACTTGATGCCTGATTCAAATCCCAAGGTGACCTATGTAATTAACTCTTCACTCAAAATGTGTTGGTTGTCATTTTCATCATCATACGTTTTGGTGGTGAATCACTTTCACCACGCACTTGCAGCTCGAGGATAGCTAAAAATGGGGTAAACTTCAAGTTAATAATTGGATCTTTAAAATTATGGGAATGATCTTAGTAGACCTTTTGGATTCAAAATGATGTAAGTTTTTCCTAGGTAACTTTCAGGGAAGTTCGGGGCAAGGAATCACTCTCGATGTCTATTTTTGGCAGTTGTTGGTGAAGGTGAGGTTTCCAAAAGTGTCTATGGCACATTTTCACACCTAGGATGCAATTTTTCACCTTTAAACTTGGTGAAAAGGTGTATGTGGCACAAAAAATTGCACCTCCAAGGTGAGGAGAGAAGGTTATAAGGTTTTTGTCACTTAAGAGGTCATTTTGGTGGTTAGGTGAGTGTTATGCACTCACAAGTCATTTTGGCCCCCTCCCCATGATTAGCATGACCCATAGCACACCTAGAAGTCACTGATGCACCTTTGCATTTGGTGTAAAAGTGCATGAGGTGCAAATAAGTGTGCCACCAAGGAGTAGTGTGTTTTTGTCACTTAAGTGACATCTTCATGTGTTAGGTAAGTGTCTTCCACTCACACCTTCCAACCACCCCCTCTCCATGATGAAACTCACCCTTGGTGAAATTTTCCAGAAACTCAAAACCTTTTCACCTAGTGCAAAAAATTACACCACCATGTAAGCACCCTCTCTCTCGTCACTCACCACTCACAACTTGCTTCCTAGGTCTTGTTTTCCACTCACCTCACTCATCACCCTTGTCCCCCTTCTCATGTTGGATACCCCCATGGCACATTTTCTCCATGTTATTCCATCTTTTAACCTAATTCAAATTTAATAAATTTGGTAAGGGATATGAGAGGCTCTTGGACCCATTTAGTAACTCCTAACTCACCCTCAACCCAGTTAAGAAGGAGGTGTCAAAGGTGGGTCAAGAGTTGGGTTTCCTAACCTAGGTTATCTTTTGAATATTTGAATCATACTTATCCAAATTTGGAGCCCATTTTTAAATATTTTTTCCCTCCATTTTTGTTATAACCTAGTCATGTCAAGGTTGCACTAAGAAACCCCATGCCCAAAATCACAAAATTGATCATATCTCACTCATTTTTGACTTGTTTCCTCTCAATTTTGCTGAAGCTTCCCTACATGAATGCCTTGAGAATTAATGTCAGAATGAAATCATTAATTCCCTCATCAATTTTTATATTCATGTGAAAATTTTAGACATGGAAAATTTCCCCCTCGGATATTCAAAGTTGCAAGCGAGCCAAATGAGCTAAAACTCGAAGCATGAGATCCTTAAAAAATTATATTTCCAATGAGCACCTTATTACACCATGAAAATTGGTAGGATTGGATTTATGGAGGAATTTTCTTTTTCTGCATTCTACCTTGTCATAAGAAGAAAACACAAACCTGCAAGTTCACTATTCATTTCGTGAAGATCTGGATGGGAGAAACCCTTGAAAGTTGGAGCAACGCATCTCGGTGAGAAGTAAAATTTTTGGAGACCTTTTTGGCCTCGATCCGACATTCTCGTGGACGATGTATATTTTTATTAATTCCCCATTCAAGAAACTTATTAAGGGTAGTAGTTATGAAGGACGAACATATTCAAGACGCTCAGTTCATTTCTAAGAAGGAAAAGTTCTCAAAAGTGATAATTCAGTGAAAATGCCACTACTAGTTAGTCACCCATGAAGAACTTACTAAAAATAGTAAGTGTCTGGAAAAGGATCAAAATGGTCATGGTTTTTAATCTTCCATTTCTCACTAATTTCAATCTTCACAAAAGATAAACTCATGATTTCAAAAGGATGGATAATGGCATTGTGTCTCAAGCAGGAGAAGAGCCTTCTTAGTTCCCAATTTTGGTCATCTTGGAACATTCTGGTCTCAGTGTGTTTATCAGTTATTCGGATGGGTTGATCAAAGGATTGAAACATGTTCCATCAAATCTTTCACCTTCACTCATTGCATGATCATAGTGCTCTTCACCTCATTTCATGGATGGATCCATTTCCCCAAGGCCCCAGATCACTAGGTTGGATTGTGCAGGCAATGGTCTCAAGTTGCATCAAGAACTTGGCATTTTTGGAGGCATTGCAGTAGTTCAAAGGTTTAAATGTTTTTTAAGTAAGGTAAATCACCCTTCATTGTCTTCATTGATAAAATGTTCATCATCTTTCCTTTTAATGAAATTCAATATGCTATAAAGGTGCATCATTCTAGTGAGGTCTCGAAGAAGCAAAGTTTCAAAGAATCAATCTTCATCGGTAGAGCGTGAGTGTGTTGCAGAAGGTCATCATGGATCAAAATTTCATCTTCAACACCATCAGAGCTGATCTACATTGATTTCGGAGGCATCTTCATCCATGCTTTGGAGCATTTCTTCTTTCCTCTCCTCTCTCATTCTTTCTTCTCTTCTTTCCTCCTTCTAATTTCTCATTATACACGATCATGATGTTTTTTCCTATTAATTTAAGTGACAATGAAATATTTGCAAGATGTAAAAGTAATTCCTCAAATTATAAGAGGGGTACTTAATTTGTTCTTTCCTAGGATAATGAAAAGTCACAAGTTGAATAGGAACATGAAGAGGCATGTGGGGGGTAGATGAAGAGATGAATTGTAAAGCTATAAAAGGAGATGACCTCCTCATTATAAGGGGATGGTTAATTCTTATTTACTATCTCCCATTGTATTTCTAGGAACAAGTGCCTTCATTTCCTCTATTCTCTTGTCTATTGAAATTATGTCTCCATCTCAACTTATACTCCAAGAGCATTGTAAATTGTGCAACATGATGCAATAAAACATTTTGTTTCTTGTTGATTGTTCCTCTTTCTATGTGAATGGTTTCTTCTGATTGATGTAAGTGAAATACTCTGATTTTAATGCAATAAACTCAAATATGCTATTTTTGGTTAAAATCCCCTTCTTATTTCCCTTTCCTATCTCTCTCTCTAAACAATTTTCCTCCCTTGTATTCCATACAAGCAGTTGCCACAAGTTTAGGGAAGTATTCTTGTGTGATCCCCAGTCTATGGGACACCCCCAAAATTAGTTTAGTTTATATTTATTTCCTTGATTTCAATAAATGGATCTTTCCCATTCAAGTAAAGGGACCTAGTCCTAGAGCGTTGGTGAAATCCCATAATTTGCCCTTGTGAAAAATTATTTCGCCAACAATTTTTGGTGCCCACTACGGGGAAAATTTTTCATCTTCTACACCCAATATATGAACCAAAAAAATCCAAAAAGTAAATATTAAAAAATCTAAAAAATAAAATATTTGAAAAAATAAAATAAAAAAATTTAAAATCCATAATCCCACAAAAAGAGTGAGCAAAAATTTGCCTTGAGTTGAATCCAAACTTGCAAAAAAACTAGTTGAAAGAAGATACACCAGAAGAATAGATTGAGAGGAATTATTGACCCTACTTTTGAAGCTTTGCAAAATCAACAAGAAAAAGTCAGAGATAATCCATACTACTTCTCTCAAGCTTCATCCCCATCTGATTCATCAAGTGGTACTCTGGAAATCCTATCCAAACTCCTACTGATACTCCTACAAACCCTCTTGATTCACCCATATTTCAACCACCGTTGAACATTGCATTCCCAAGTGAAGAAGAACAAGAAGAGTTTGGGGAAGAATTTGTAAAAGAACAAGAAGAAGGATACCTCAACATGGAAACAAAATGACCTCTCCTTGAGGACAAAACACTAACCCATTGGTTTTGGCTCCACCACTCCATGAAATTCCCGGAGGTTTAAGATTTTTCCCAAGTTTAGAGGCGATGGGAGCCAACATCCAGATGAGCATATATTGCTACATTCATAACTACATGTGGTGTGTTGGGAGTTTCTCATGAAGATGTCTCTGTCTATTTGTTCATTGAATCACTTCAAGATGGTGTTGCATTGATTGGTTTTATCATCTACCAAGAGGTTCCATTACAGGTTGGGCTCAAATGAAAACTAAATTTGAAGCTATATTCAATCCAGTGGAAGATGTTCATGCCCTCCTCACTCAATCGACACAAATGAAGAAATAACCTCAAGAATTCATGAGCTCCTTTGTGGAAAAGTTGAACAAGTTGGTCAACAAGATTCCTCTTCATTGTTGTCCCTACCGCTAATAATTTGAAAAGGTTCTTCTTGAATGCTTAGATAGTCAAGTGAGTTTCTTTGTACAAAGAGTGCAACCAATAGATTTGGACCATGCTCAAGAAATTTCCATTGAAGTAGAAGATGCCCTCATCTTATTAGGAAAGATCAAGAATACTTCAATGAAGGATAAGGCCCATAATCCCAAAAATGAAAGAACTGATTCATGTATGTAGTAATTGGAAAATGAATTGACAATGACGAAGATGGAGATTTCGTAACGAACATCCCATCAAAATCATAATAGAAATAAAATTGTTGGAGCACCCCAAAGGCTTGCCTTAGAGGCTCCATTTGTTAATGCAATTTGTAGAACTCAAGAAGATAAAGAAGGACTTGAACAAGAAAGTGAGGACAATGATGTCCTAGAGATTGAAGAAGTAGAGAACTATGTATAAATTAGATTATGTGAATATTTAGGAGGTGAAGAAGATGATGGAAAAGATGCACCCAATTTATTATTTGCATTATTCACCCATTCTCAATCTCAAAAAGGAGCTTCTTCTTCCGTTTCTACAAAAAAGAAGAAGAAAGAAGTTCCTCGGGTGGTAACTCTAAAAAATAAAATAATCAGTCAAGGATCTCAGCTTCCACCCTCCATAGAGTCTACACTAGAGAAACCTAATTCTATGGCAAGTAAGAGGCCATTTTCTATTCCAAGTAAGTCTCCCAATGCTCCTTCTAATTCTAATTCTCGCTTCTACAAAATCTAGTCCTTCAAGAGATTCTAGTGTGCCTGCAAAATCAACATTTTATCCTCAAGTATCTTCTCATTTTTCCTCACCTTCATACACTCATTTTAATATCATAGAACATGTGAACAAGTGCAAAGTACAAATTTTTGAACTTGAATATTTGCGGACTCACCTAAAACAATTTGACAAGCTTGTCAGTCATATCAAGGGTGGTAGTCCAAAACCCAAGAATGTGACTCCTAGTTCTAAAGGAATACTACCAACTCCACCTACTCCTCCATCGCAGAACATGTTTGCTATGAGTGTATCAAACACCGATATGGTTGATCCTTTCTATCTCTCCCTTCTCATTGGAAGATATCGCATGAATAATTATATAATAGATTCAGGTGTTTCTCATAATGTAATGCTCATAAAAGTTGTCAATGCTCTCAGACTTACCTTAACACGGGTCAATGGCTATTGTTACTCTATGGAGTCAAAGGAAGTCCCACTTGTGGGGAAGATCAAGGATGCATAGGTGGCTCTCACCAAATTTTTGAACAAGAAGGCATCATTGACTATCTTCGTAGAAGACACTCCAAAGCATCATTTGGAATGTTTCTAGGTAGAAGCTTCTACCAAAACTTGGGAGGAAAAATCCAGATGATTTAGTCTTCCACAACCATTCATTTAAGAGAAATATGGAAAATTTGCTTTCAAAAAAAAAAGATGAGATATACTTTGCACATGTGGGCGCATTTTGTGTTTATTAATCTTTTTGTATTAATATAGCCTTGTCTATCAATTAATTGAAGGTGCACATATGGGTGCATTTTGTGTGTGTTACTCCTTTTTGTATTGAGTTTATCTCTAATTTTATGTATAGGTATTTATAAATAAAACCAACAAGATTGAGCACCATTATTGATCCGGATGAGTTCTCGAGAAATGCTAATCCATATCAACAGTCAGAGAACTAGGGTTTATACAAATTCTATTTTTAGAAAGTTCTAGAATCCATTTTTAGTAGGTTTTGACAGATTTTACATTTTACAGTTTTAAAGGGTCTTCAAATAATTCATGGGATTCAGATTGTATGATGATACCATAGTATATTTTCATAGATTATATTTTCAAGTTCACTCTCTTATCTTTCCAACGGATCCAACGGTTCGCTAATCGAGTCAACGAGCTAGAAGATATGACCCCAACAAGGAGCACTTAAAAATAATAATATGATATTCGGATTTTGTCATCTTTTTCCCATTCAAATTCACTCTAAACGTGGATGGATGATGGATGACATTTCGTATTCTATTTCGAATCCTTCATTTTATGACCTTTTGGATTCTATTTCAAACCCTTCATTTGATGACTTTTTGACTTCCATTTGGAACCCTTCATCTTCGACATTGTTTCACTATAAATAAGATGGTTTCGAATGAAGACACAAGTTGGAAATATTTTATATACAAAAGTTGCAGGTTATAGGTTTTCAAGTTTGGAGGCATACATCTCTCATATACAAAGTTTTCCCATTTGTATACATCTTCATTTGTAGAGAATTGCAAGGCATACATCTCTCCTACAAATTTTTCCCATTTCGCATCCATTCTCGTTTGCAAAGAGATTCGACATACATCTCTCCTATAGAGTTTTCCCACTTTGTATACATATTTAATAAAGTTATTTTACTTTTACTGATTATAGTTTTATTATGTAATACAATTCATTACTTTTACAATTTCAACTATTTTATTATGAATGTATTGCCATAACACATTAAATTCCACCATTAATGTGTTGTCCATCGAATTCAATTTTTTTGGATCAGTGGTATCATAGTGTGGAAATAAATTTTTCAAAATTTTACAAGTTTTGAAAATGATGGAAAAACCAATATGAAAATACAAGAAGATAAAACAATTCAAAATGTTTGTCCATTTTTATCACAACAAAATGAGCATGATTCAATTCTCATATAAAACAAAATTTTGAGGGAAGAGAACCAACAATTGTAAAATAATTTGAGCATGATCATGGAGAAGATGATGAAAATGCAGAAAAATATTTCCCATTTTAGAAGTCCCATTGTGGAAGGATTGCTCCAAGAAGAGGTAAGATGCAATGAAGTTATACATAATTTACAAAATCAACTTAAAGAAAAAGAAGTATTTTGTGAAGAAATTCAACAAGACCTTGCCATCCTACAAGGTGAATTTGAAGAGTTGAAAGAAAATAAGAAAAGTGTTGCAGATACACATCCAGAGACAGATGAAAGCATGGTATGTTTTTCTTGTTCAACACATCCTGATAATTCTCCATATGTGATTGGTAGTTTTGAAAACACACAAAAGGTATTGGTTTCAAGTTGTTAAATAAAATGGGGTATGATGGACATGACCTTGGAAAAGATGGAAAAGGAATTCAGGAACCTCTCAAAGCATAAAAGAGACCCAAGAATTTTGGTCTCGGGTACACTAGGGAATCAACTCAACCCACCATGGGTCCCACATTCATCAAAGAAAGCATACAACTAGAATGTTCTTCTCAAAATTGGTGTGAACCTCGTATTCATGCATATGGAAGGTATTTGATTCATCACACCATTTGTAGTCATTATGGTAGAACAAGTCATGATTCTACTGATTTTGGAATCTCCATCCTTGTGATATTTGTGGGAAGTGCAACCATGATAGTTCTACATGTTGGTTTACTAATATTCCTACACATAGGTCTCTTAAAATAATAAATAGGAATTTTGGGTGGGCCACCCCACTCAAGTGGAAGGGGATCACTTCAACACTCAAAACATCTTATGTACATCAAAGGTCAATCCTACAAGCAATGGGGCCCATTGCTTCTCAAGGAAGGAGAATGATCCAAACGAGTTCTCTCAGAGAAATATTAATCCATATCAACAATCAAATAAGGGTTTATAAAAAGTCTATTTTTAGAAAGTCTTGGAAGTATGTTTTGATAGATTTGACATTTTACAGTTTTAAAGGGTCTTCAAATAATTCATGGGATTCAAATTGTATGATGATACCATAGTATTTTTCATAGATTATATTTTCAAGTTCACTCTCTTATATTTCTAACGGATCCAACGGTTTTTCAATCGGGTCAACGAGCTAGAAGATATGACCCCAACAAAGAGCACTTAAAAATAATAATATGATATTCAAATTTTGTCATCTTTTCCCATTCAAATTCACTCCAAACGTGGATGAATGATAGATGACATTTCGACTTCCATTTAGACCCCTTCATTTAATGACCTTTTTGATTCTATTTCAAACCTTTCATTTGATGACCTTTCGACTTCCATTTGGAACCCTTCATCTTTCATTTGGAACCCTTCATCTTCGACATTGTTCCACTATAAATAAGATAGTTTTGAATGAAGACAGAAACTGGAAAGTGGAAAGATTTTATACACAAAAAGTTGTAGGTTATAGGTTTTCAAGTTTGGGGCATACATCTCTCATTTACAGAGTTTTCCCATTTGCACACGTCTTCATTTGCAGAGAATTGCAAGGCATACATATATCGTACAAAGTTTTCCCATTTCGGAACCACTCTCGTTTTGCAAAGAGATTCGGCATACATCTCTCCTATAGAGTTTGCCCACTTTGTATACATATTTAATATAGTTATTTTACTTTTATAATTACAGTTTTATTTTTGCAATACAGTTCATTTTTTACAATTTCAGCTATTTTATTATGAATGTATTATCATAACACATATCATAATATAGTTATTTTACTTTTACAATTACATTTTTATTTTTGTAATACAATTCATTGCCTTTACAATTTCAGCTATTTTATTATGAATGTATTATCATAACACATTAAATGCCACCATTAATGTGTTGTCCACCAAACTCTAAAAAAATTAATTCGGATAAATTGTTTAGATTTATTCAATAGATATTCTATCATCAATCTCTCTTACAACAATACTAGATTAACAACTAGTAATTTTGGGAAAGATTGGATGATCACTAGCTTCATTTACAATACATTTTAGATCTAACTTGCACTTCATCCATATGAAAAACTTCACAAGAGCAGTCCATCTCCACCACACATAAAACTGATTTTTGTTTTCTAATCATGTACTTGAAGTTCTACTCTGGGAGAATTAAGGTTTTGATAATTATGTATACATGTGTAAAAATTTTAAATAATAAAAGTGCAAGAAGGATCTATAATTAATGACGAAGCAACCTAGTTTGACAAGTTGAAAAGTAGTGCCAAAAAGGATAGTAGCACCTAGAACCTGAGTTCGAGCCCAATCCTAGTGTTTAAGAAGTTTTAAGGGTCCATACTCTAAGACGAAGAAATTTTAGCACAATAATAGTTTGTTTTCCGTAATTCTAGATCTAGAATATTTGTGAGATAAATTGAAAGATAAGTCAAAATAAGTTTTTATGTAATACTTATTTTGGCATGTGCTTTATCGAATAATATTTCTTTATTACATTTAGATGGGTTTTTAATAGTTGAATGTCACCTTGTATTTATTTATAAAATCTAATTGAGCAAAGAGTGTCTAGATTTCTAACTTAATTAGGATATATGCAGCTACTTTCTTTTATATTGTATTTTGGTTGAATCACCAATGCATAAGTATTTACACATCCATCACATACCACCTTCCTATGATACAACTAAGGTCAACCAAGTAGCACATGACATATGTGCATGGGCACTCTACAATAACCAACACATTATATGGGTTCAAGTGTGTAATTCTCTTCCAAGTTCAAATTAAGCCCTAGGAAAACTAGGCAGTTGTCTAGGGCACCGACAGACAAGGGGGCGACTGAATCCAAAGATGTCCCTTGTTGTTGGCCATTTTTAAAACTTAGCATTAAAGAAACTTACTTGAAGATTCAATATTAATTGACCCATTTATTGATATTATTATATAGTTACATAAATTGCATGCATACACCTACTACAATATTATATTTTTTTTTCAAGTAAAAAATATAACACATTTATGAGCTCATATGATTTTTTTGGGTTTGTTACTCAATTCTCCAACGTAGCTCTATATTATGCATATCTATAATTTTTTCTAGGAAAATGTTCATGTATTTTTATAATGTCACATGTGTAACCCGTAGAGGTGAGTATAATTGAAAAAGAAGTATTTCACTCTCTATTCCTTTTTTTGGGGTGAAATATCTATTATTCATTATGGAGGAATTGTTAGCCTTGGTCCAAATACCAGTCTTCACAAAACCACACTTCATACATAAGAATTTTGTTTTGCTTTACGAACCAACAATGCCCTATTTAGGTTTGAGTCCTATCACCCACTTAATATTGGCAATTTGAACCTGTAAGTAACCTTGTTTAAAAAATTGTATCTCTGCTACATTTTGAGAACCTCCGGTGATTAATTCTCGGTCTTTTGTGATAATTTTATAGGATTTTAAATTATTTTTGTACAATAGTTTCTCTGAATCTGAGATTTATTATGACCCTAGCGTAATTTTCAAAATACAAAAATGCAAACACTTTTAGTTATTTACTTGATGGGAAAAATTCTTAACTAATTTTGTGAGAAGGACGTCCACTCAAATAATTTTCTAGGCACTCCAACCTTTAATCCATCTTTTCTCTCTTCGAGAGAAATATTCTTAACCATCTCATTAAGCTACCACTATTAATAAGTACTTTGCAAAACTTACCCCCGATTCACATATGGTCAAGAACATGTTATTTCTTTGTGTAGACACATTCTCTTCCTAAGCTAGCTTCATCAACACCCTCTTCATCATGAAATCTTCTCCATGTTACGGTTCATCTAATCCACTATCAAATGCATTAATTTATGTCTTCTTGTCTTTGAGAAACATGTTTGCTAGCATTGTTCCTCCTTCCACCATTATTTAGAGGCTTTTAATGACATTCAAATGCATGATGTTCGGTCTCTCCACAATAGAAACAAGTTTTGTCAAATCCACTACCTCTTCCACATCCTCTTCTCCTAAAGAATGTATTCCTCTACCTATTTGTGAATGACTATGCTCATGCGAGGAGCTTGCTTCACCTTTCATGCATGAATCTTTGCATCATGTGAAAACTTCCACTTCTACGTGGAAGTTTTCCTTTCTTTGTACATTGCTTTCTTGTGTATGGGACAAATTTTCCTCCACATTTAGTGCAATTTGATAGGATTTCTCTGCAAATCTCAATCTAATCATACTAAACTCATCTTGAATAGAAATATGCTATATATCATTCACATCTTTCGATTTTAAATTTAATTCAATCTACTCCAATTTTTAATATTTTATTATTACTTTTTAGAAATATTCTATTGAACTACCAATCGATTAGAAAATGTAAAGGCTTATCCTTCTAACTATTTTTCATTAAAAACTATTTATTATTTTAAATCTTCAATCTCTTTTTAATAAAGAAAAAGAGTAGCAGGGTTTTAAGTGTAGTTACATTTAATAAGGAAAAAATAGTAAGTGTTTAAATGTAGCTATTTCTTATATAGAAAAAATAAACTAGAGTTTTAAAAGGGGAATAGTTGTGTAGTGTGGATGAATGAGACGATGATGATTTCTTTCGCATTAAAATATATTTTTAACATTATTTAGACAAAGTTAATTTACAATGCAATTTAGTTTTGAGTTTTTGTGTTTTTAAAATATATTAAAATAATAAATAATAAAACATAAAATTGATGTTGTTTGGCTTTGAATAAGCCCATCGGGATCAAGTCTTGTTGAGTGTAAGACACGGAGATATCGACACGGAGAATTGAAATGGTTGAGGCCACGATCGTGCCATGGGTGGCGTCTTTGATGGCGTGGATGCCCTTTACTCACAACTGCTTAAGTGAAGGTGATCACTAGTTTAGTTAAACGCTTATTGATAATTGTAAATCCGTTATATGCTTCCTTCAAGTACGAGTAGAGATACAAGCAACCTATGTAATCTAGTGCCCAATTAAGTGCACTACTCATCATTTTTTTAATAAAATAAAAAATATATTTTGAATTAATGTTTAAGTTAAGTGGAAAATTGTTTTCAACACCTATATAATTTAAATGGTAAAAAGTTGTATTTAAAAAAATTAATTTAAAAATTAGTATAATTTTTGATATTTTAAAATGTTTTATTACACCTAATTATTAATTAGATAATTGGAAGTTTTATTTTTGTAATTATTTTTTAAATAAAATTAATTTATTATTATTATTGATTGAAATGATTAGTTTTGCATAAGTTATGTATATGAAATGTTTCTTTGGTTTAGTATTAAACATTGATTAGGGAAGAAGGGCCAATATGTGAACACTTCCCAATACTTCAAGAATATTTTGCATTAGAAATATCCAATAATTGATGGAATGAAAGCCAAAATTTTGAATGATGAAGTTTAAAAAATTGTTTATTTGTAAACCATTTGTGAATTAGGTCAACATCTCACTATTATTGAGTATTGTCTCTTCAACCACCAAATTTTTCATATCCAAATTTTAATGCATACCTGCACAATAAAACCATACCATCTTGTCAAGATTCAAATTCATCCATTAAAAAAACCAAAAAAATTGTAAACATGAAGGTAAAAAATAAATGTGAATATCAAATCAAATAACTGCAGCCACAAGATCATCTCAAAATCAATTTCAACCTTTGATTAAAAAGACCCTCCACCTTGATCCATGTGAAATCTCTAAAATGTCTGCGTGAACAGTTGTTGGTGCTTTGGTGTGTGAGCAGAATGGGGTCTTATCTGTAATGCACATCAAAATCCACGAGGACAAATTTCATTTCCCTCTTTTATTTAGCTTTTAATGCTCAACTAGCATTGTGTTTTGTGAACCACTTTGGGTCTCCACCAATAAATTAGTTTTTTTAGTGTGTCACTTCGATAGATTAGATGGAAGCAAAAAATATTAAATTATGGTTCCAAATTAAAGATATAAGATAAAAAAATGTTTATTTATAAATTGCTGTAAAATTGGCAATCCTACATGGCAAAGAATTTGCCTAATGGACCTGTGAACTTAGGGTGGTGTTCGCATACGACCCTTCTCCCATAGCATCTATTTTATCAAATTCATCACCGACATGATCCCAATCTCATTTTTTTTATCTCTTGTAATTTGTACTTTAATACCGGATTGCACATCATCTTTTATACCATCATCCACACTCTTCAACTACAACCCACTTGATATTTATTTATTATTTTAACAAATCAATATTTTTAAAGTAAGAGTCACTTTTTATATTGAAAAGAACACACTAAAGTTTTAAATGAGAGTAGTAGTGTAATATGAATGATTAAAGAATGTGATGACAATGATTTTTGATGGGATGAAAATGACTTTTAACATTATTTAGAATAAATTAATCTACAATATAATTTAGTTTTATTATAAATAATTGAACTCAATAAAATAAATTTATTTAGCAAAAAAAATTGAATATAAAATAATGTTTAATCACAAAATTTAAATGGTATATATATATAATTGGTTTGTATCTTTGGTTGAGCATGTGCAATTTGTGTTTGAGAAATTCTACCTTTATTAATTCTACCAGGTGGGGAGCTTCAATCTGTTTGAAATCGGACCCACACCTTATATGGATTTAATGAGGTTTGAGCCTAGGGGAACATGAATGCTCAAACTTATCCCACCTGAATTACCAATGAAAAACAATATCATCAAATTTTGTTTAATCGACCTAATTAAAAATTCAGAGTACATATGGGAAGGAAAATGCAATAATACTATATACAGCATTTTGAAGGACGTTGGGTAGATATGTATGCCCTAATTGTTCTGTTTCCTCACAATTTTCCACCTACTAGAGACTCTTAGTTGGTGGACGACATAAATTCCCCTCAAATTCAATTCTGAGCAAATATCCACCCTTCCGTGGCTCACCCCACCATAGCTGGCTCGCCATTATTGCAAGCTAGGCAACTCCGTATCTCCCTCTGGAGACACAGCTCTCCCCACAAATATCCCATGAAAGAAAGTTTGCCACTTAGCACTGTAGATGTAATTAAACGGTCACCTAAACGCCTGCAAATGGTGCGGCTCTGCTGAAGGCTGCGTCTTTATGTTGTTCGTTGAGACATTAATGAACCAGACCGCGACACCTGTATACGGATACATAACTTGTCAGCCTCCTTTATTTGACTCACCAAACTATTTCAATGCTTTTAAAAACTAGTCACTCTATGAGTTCCTGTAAGCTCAAATCCGCCCAGTCATGGCGACTACTCTCGGGCTTGCGATCACTGCAGCTATTTTCGCTGTGTACGTGTTTTTATGGGCGGAAGCCCAACGATTTCCTGCAATATTGGTGTTCGGGGACTCGACCCTCGAC
This sequence comes from Taxus wallichiana var. yunnanensis, assembly GCA_018340775.1. Lineage (NCBI taxonomy): Eukaryota > Viridiplantae > Streptophyta > Pinopsida > Cupressales > Taxaceae > Taxus > Taxus wallichiana. The sequence continues at coordinate 329,071,272 of CM031244.1, forward strand.
CCTGGCAATAACAACAATATCAACACGCCTGCCAAGGCCAACTTCCCGCCTTACGGAAGAGATTTTCCCGGCGGCATTCCCACAGGGAGATTCTCGAACGGGAAACTCACTTCCGATTATCTTGGTATCTCTATTCTTTTCTTTCACGGGCAATGACACAGATTCTGAATGTTGGTTATGATTGTAATTCATTTTTGTTTTTTTGTTTCAGCGTCTGCATTGGGTTTGAAAGAAACTGTTCCGCCATATCTGGATCCCACCCTCTCCTCGGACGATTTGCTCACAGGAGTTAGCTTTGCGTCTGCTGGATCCGGCTATGACAATATGACCTCAGAGAGCGGAGTAAGCTGTGCACATTGCCTGAAATTTAATAATGTGTTTTTGCTAGTAATGATTTTAATGGAGGTTTGACATGGTGCAGAACGTGATAGCGTTGTGGAGGCAAATACAGTATTTTAAGGAGTGGAAATCCCGAATAGCGAGCACTGTCGGGCCACAGCGGGCCTCGGCCATCGTAAGCGAGTCGCTCTATTATTTGGCTGCCGGAAATGCTGATTTTGGAGTCAGTTATTTTTTCAACATAGGGAATATTCAAAACAACCGTGCCATGAACTTCACTGTTCCTCAGTATATAGATTTTCTTGTTAAGAGCGGTACCGGCTACATAACGGTTAGATTCTATCATGCATGTATATACATATATGATCTTTATTTGGTGGATCAGCAATCTTTTAGCTTTACATCCATGATATTTTTAGTATTATCGTATGCATTGTTGGAGTTTGTTCGGTCTTGATTTTTACCTCATAATTTCAACGGACGGCGAGTTTTTGTTCTGTTTTCCTCATTTCAGTTCCAGAAGTAGATAAGATAGAAGTATTAATGTAAAGGCGATCATCAGTAACTGGAGTAACTGTTAATCAACTCTAAAACCTGACAACTAAAAACATTCAATTAAAACTGAGCGCTCATTAAACATATCATCTATTTTAATCATCTACTCTTCACTAAACATAACTTGTAATGATAATGTTTTGAAATTGATTCTATATTTCAAACCAATGCTTATAAGCATTGCATTCTGTATCAACGAGTTTTTCTGATTCCGTTTGATCAAAAGAGAGTCTCTCTTCCTTATTTTTTTTAGGTCTTTTCTTTCTACATGTTTCTCATCTAAGCCTATGAGAGTTCGTCCTTAGTGGAGCTATCACAATTTTAGCTCTCTAAGGGATGAGGGCCCTATGTAGACCTTTTGTTGATGATCACTACTATACCTAAATTCTTCCATGCCCTATTTTATTCTCCTTCTCTATATTTTCCCATATAAATGCTTTTATTTAATTTTTGTGCTTGTGCCAGACATTCTATTCAATGTTCTATCTTTTCATCCACTTGCGTTTTAATTCACCCATAATCTTTATTCTCTTACCTAGGTAATGGCTCTTTGAAAACTATGTTCGGCCAAAACTATGTTCGGCCAACTGTTTGCTGTTCAATTTTATTGAGGTATGGTAGACGTAAAATCATGTCAACGGCTTTTATGGGAACTGTACTTCTTTCGGCTAAATAAATCTCGTAAAAACAGAGTTTTCAACTTGTAGCAATATGTTTTTGAATTCTCTCATAACTGTGCGAGAAATCCAAAACGTCATTTGACCCCGGGGCCTTTTAACTGTTGGGGACCTGGGGTGATGTTCAGTGTGCATTTATGTGGTGGTGCCATGAAGAATAAATTTTTCTGACTGATAAGAGGAGTGCATTAATTGAAGACAACACCGACTCAAATAAATGTACAGCCAGATTTGAACGACTTTGTTATTTCCTTTGCACGGCTCTTTAAAATCAAAATAATTACGTAAAGTTAAAAGGAGTACTTATTTTAAAATTGTTGGTGTTGGTATGTGGATAAGGATTTGTATAATGGTGGCGCGAGAAAGTTCATAATAGCCGGACTCTCTATCTTGGGTTGCTCGCCATCAGAAAGAACGTTTCTTGCAGTCGCTGGGAGGCCATGCAATGTAAGAATAAACCAGGCATCGGATGCATTTAACAGAAAATGGTCGCCTGCTCTGGCCAACTTGCAGAGATCACTGCCAGGGTCGACGATCGTTTATTCAGACATCTATGACATTGTGGTGGATGCCGTCACATTCCCACTAAATTATGGTAAAATTGAAACTCGCCACAGAATTCTCAAAATCTTGTGGTGGCTAATGTTTTTGTGAATTATTTCGACTGATTACTTGTGGGTTTACATAAAATTGCAGGATTTTTGTCGACGACGACGGGTTGCTGCGGAACTGGTCTTGTTGAAGTGGGACGAGACTGCGCGAGAGCCGCTCGATTGTCATGCCCGGACGCGTCAAGATTCGTGTGGTGGGATTCTGTACACCCTTCTTCGGCCATGTATGAGATCATTGCAAACCTTGTGATGAGACGAGATGTGCCAAAACTTCCATAGAGAACAGTTTCGAGTCTTGTTTGAATAAGAAAGTGATGTCACGGGTATGGTATGTGTTTTGCCTCGTCATTCTAAATTGTGCGTGGGTCACGTATAAATGAAGTGAATCTATAAAGGCACTTTATTAAAGATTGAGATATTATGATGTGCCTTACATTTGGATCGATGTACTCTCTTTTTTTTTTTTGCACTTTTATAGATAATTGGTTTTAAAATATATATCTGTTTTATTTATTTAGTCTATGAACACTCCAATTTATTAGGTAGATGCTATTCAATTCTACATCGTCAAAATTAGTGTAGTCTACGGTCTATTTACAAATAATTTGTATTCTACAAGTGCATTATATATTTTTAGCTTAGAATTTCATAAAGTTTGTATAAGATTTGGCTTGAAATTTATGCAGCGATTCCAAATCTAACGATTTTAGAGTTTTTAACAAGAAAATTAATCAAAGCTTATCTAATTAAATAAATGTAATATCATCTCTAGATATTTAATCTAGATTTTTAAACTCTTGTAATATAATATGTTCATATGAACATAAGTTCAAATCTTTCAATGGTTTGTTTTAACAAGATTATTTTTATATTGTTAAGAGTTCAGAATTTTGGTGATTTGAAGTCTCAACATAATAACTAGTTATATAGGTAATACTTAATATTAAAGAATGTTTGGCCCTAGTGCAAATCTAAAATGTTAAATCTTAAATTATTTGTAGTGTGTAATTTTATTAAATTATTTTGTTGGTTCAGTTATATTTCTTTGGGTAGAAAACCTTTTTCATTGCATTAAATCCAATTTTGCTTTTAATAGGCAACCTAGGATTTATGTCCACCCTTAAGTTCTTAAATATCATCCAAACCCAAATTCTCACACCTATTTAGGTTAGGCATGATATTCTAATTGTTGAATTATAGTTTCATTTTATGTCACCTAGGAAAACTACATCCTTTATACCCACTTGGTGGAATACTAAATTTATTGACATTTATATTTTGATCATATATTCAAATTTCTTTAACTCAATTGTATACAAAGTAGATAAAAAATAATTCCAAAGCCTATATTTTTATTGATACAAATAATAATCTTGATACAAATGTTAATGATGATGTAAATGTTTACAATATTGTGTAAGTAAATAACCTCGCGATAAACTAGATCAAGTGGTATTTATATTTTGATTATATTAAAATTTCTTGATAAATTTTAATACACATGATAATGATGATTTAATTGATGTAATGGTGATATATTAATATTGTGATTGAAACCATACATGACCGTCAAACCAATAGACATAAGCATAAAAATGAAGATTACGATGATACCTATGTCCTTAACACAAGTTGGTCCCTTACGCAAGGACAGGCTTACCCAATTTCATGAGGTCTTGACACAAACCCTAAAGATATCGAGGGGGTATTAATTGGCTTATTAGAGGCATGTAAGGAACGATGTGCTAAGAAACACTTGTTAGGAGAGCCTAACTTTAGGAAACAAATGTTGGACCATCATATGATGATGCTAATGTATATTCTCGAGGCTTTCTTTTCACATTAGGTGCTTAAACCAAATATACTTCTTGCACATACTAATGCACTTATAGCAGACCGAGTTTTCTTACGTCTACTATTCTATGGGTACATTACAGGCTTTTTCTCAAGCCACCATAACTATTTTTACAACGTGTTTCTTCTCTCTCCTACAACTGATGCTAATATTACACCACCACTACATGGCTCATTTTGTTATAATGGGACGCGTTCTAATATTTCAGCATGTATGTTTTTACGAACCTTTCCTTAGATGCGTACACGCCCAACTTGATATAACAAGGTGCTTATAAGGAACTAGTTCTATTGATTTATTCCATAACCTACATTACGGAATTTTTTTACATTAGATGCTTAAATCAAATGGGGTTGGCTTGAAATTAATGTGGCGATTCCAAATCTATTTTGCTCTATGTAAATTGATTTAGAGTTTTTCGAGAAGAAAATTAATTAAATCTCATCTTTAAGTAAATAACTACAAAAACAATTTTGAGACATATAGTCTACATTTTAAAAATATTTTAATAGTTAATACAAACAAAAGTTTAAATTTTACAAAAAGTTTTATTTTAAGAGCACTCTTTATGCCAAGTGGTGTTCTACAATGATAGGCAAGGTTGTAGTGGAGTGCGTTGTTCATATTTATTCTTGACATTAAAAATTTGACGATCATTTGACCATCATGTGACAATTCATTCATAAATTTGACTTTTGTTGGGCTCGAATAATTATTTTTTTGTCCTGGTGAAGTAAAAAAATAGCAATACCTTGGCCATGTAATAATGTTTAGGTCTTTTTTTTTTAAAAATCGATATAGCTTAACAAGTGTATTTGCCACAACTTAACAAGAAATTGATAAATAATTTAATGAAGTTGTTGATTAATTAGGTATGTAAAATATAATACACAAAATCCTTTAAGTTTATATCAATTGAAATTGATATCTCGTATTTTAGATAGAAGAATTTAAGATATCTATATTAGTTCTATATTATTTTTATATAAATTAAATAGAATTTGGTTTTGAAGGGACCAAGAAACTCTTTACAAAAAGAGAAGCACAGATCACACAAGCCAATCGAAAGAGAGTAAAAGGAGCCAAGTCAAACATGCTTGAAATAACGACAACACTTAAACATAACCAGACCAAATAGAGGTATGCCATATTAAACTAATAGTTTTTAACAAAAATGCAAAAACAATTGCCATACAAGATAAGTGATAGGAACAAAACAAAAAAAATCCAAAAGGGCAGCCATATTAAACTAGTTCTATGTTGTTAGTTGAACTTCATCACAGAGTTATGAAGAATTTTGATGACTTGGAAGTCTATTCATAATAGTGAGCTATGTAGGCAATATGTCAGTACTTGGTCATTAGAGAATGCTTGGGCCTAGAGCAATCTAAAATGTTAACCTTACATTATTTGTATGTTGTAATTTTATTAAATTATTTTGTTGAATTCAAGTCTTTCTTTCTAATATACATCTTAGGGTTTATATTACTACTAGAAGTAGGGTCATTTATCCACATCGTTATCCACAAAAAAATCATTTTGTGGAAAAATTGTGAATTTTTAACATTACATAAGTAACTTCTATAAAAAGAAATGTAGATTTTCTACAATTTCATAAAATTAAGGTTTAAACTTGTGAAATATCCACATTGTTGAAATTTCATTGTAAAAAAATCACATTTTCTCCATATATTTTGAAAGAATCTAGAACATTTAAAATAGAAGTATGAATACAAAACATAACCCACATATATCTCATGATGAGATTTTATCATACAATTTCCAAGGTTTATATTTTAATATACAAAGTCTACAATAAATTTTGATTGGGTATTATTCACAATTTACAAATTATACGTATATTTTAGACAATTTAGTACACACCATTGAATACTAGTTGTTCATAATCTACAGTATATAATTTTTATTATGATTCAAAATTTTAGCACCATTTCTAAGATTCAAATAAAATTGTGAATATTCTACACATTATAATATTGAATTTGTATTATCCATAAAATTTGAAATACATGCATTGTGAGAAATTCAATAAATCAAAAATATTATTTGTTGATAGTCCACAATATATTAATTTTAAAAATAAAATTGTTAATTATCTACAATAAATTACTTCCTTCTCTAAACTATTATATAGATATTTCACAATGTAATAAAAATACAAATTATGGTTCTAAAATATCTATATTCTTATAGTTTAATTGTGAAAATTCATGCTTTCTTCTCATATTTTTAAAAATTAAACTTTTAAAAACTAAATATGAATATTTATTTAATTATCACATTTCAAATGTTCTGATAATTATTTTCCAAACAAGAATAATGAAAACTATATATCATTAATGTTATGTTTCATTATAATTTCTGCCATCTCCTTGAAACAATACAAAATAATAATATCTAGTTAAATAACATAAAATAAAGTCCAATTAGTATTCATCAAAACATATGTTTCCTTTATTACTTTTATTTTATGAATAGTCGTTGTATTTTAATAAGTTAAAGAGAAAGTGAAGTTTATTGGTTAATAGCCCTAGAATTTAACCAACTCATCATACACGTGTTGTGCTATAAATAATTTTCAGTTCTTCACAAGGATTGATAAATAATAATTATAGGTCGTTGATAAAAGCTATTGATCTAAGGGTAGGGATACATTTCCCCCCCTTGTTACACAAGATTCTATGAAAAGGGCGTAAAATTTTGCGAAGTGGATCTAATCTATAGATGCATGCATATGTTTATATGAGTAGACGATTCGATGTAGATGAAATGAGATCTGAATAAAAATGGCAAGGAGGCTTCACCTTTGATGAATATTTTTCTTTCTCCTGTAAAGGAATGTCTATGGCATTAAACCTAAAGCGGAAAGGAAGTAGCTTGAGCGGATAATTGTTTGGGGGTAATATTATAAATTCTCCTTGCTCAGATCTATGTAATGCTTTCACGAATGTCAATACCCAATTACAACTACATTTTCTGCAAAATAAAATGATGGATAGTAGGTAAAAATGGCATTCGCCTACAAAATTTATTTTTTTTTTTAAATTTTTAATAGATTTTTAACACAGTTTCTTTGAAATACACGTCTATAATGGTGGGAGAGTTTACGAACCTTTTTGGTTTTAGAAAACATATTGTTTATCATTAGGTTTGTAATTTAATTAGATATCTAGGGACTTTTTCCCAATTATGTGTTTTACTAAATTTGATATATCATGTATTAATAGCCTTGCACATTTATTAGTTTTTTCGGTCCAAATCTGGTAGCATATAAGCTAAGTGGAGCTCTCGAGATCTTCCACAAATCCAACATCTTGGTTGATCTAAAACAAACTTCTCCAGGTAAAATATGCAAAAGAAAAGGAGCTTGTATACACATCTTTATTGGCCACATGTTTCCTCTTTTTGTGTTTTTAATGGGGTTTCCAAAAAAATATTTTAATCATCCCTGAGAATTTGATTTATTTGTTATGATTTATGTCCCCTCTAATTTTCTAACCCATAACTTTGTTTTGTTCAGATTTATTGAAAAGAATCCACATTGTTTCCTTACACATCAAAAGGAAGTATTGCTCTCAATAAAACTGTGGGGTATTTTTTAGGAGATGCATACTTTGCTACAAGGAATGAATGGCTAATTTATATTAGTCACTATGTCAGATTTCTCAACATGGAGATAACAATATACTGACATAAGTTCTCATTGTGAGTGAAGGAAATTGAAAGCATTGGAGGATCTACATTACCCGAAGAAGTGGAGATGCAGGAATGGAGATTGAAGTAGATCCAAATTAAGCCAATCATAAAAAGGATTGGAAATTTCAGCAATAGAGTTCAACCCAAATTTCACTTGAAAATGAATGTTTATAGAATATGAGAAATATCTAAACTTCAATGCATTTATGAAATAAAAATTATTATAATATTACATGCATGTGCACATTAAAGATATTTATTTTAATAAAAATATTATTTGATATTTTAAAATGATTTATCTTGTGAAACTTACTTTTATGAATAAATAAATATTTTTCAAATATTTGTTCCAAACAATATTATTGCATGTTTGAAATACATCTAGCTCATAAAAATATTTTTATCAATTAAAAATATTTATTCCTTCGCACTTTATTTTAAAATAAGAAGAAATGGTTTAATACGTTTTATATTTTACACATTCTAATATTTTATTATTGTTTAATTATTATGTTTTGGTATGAATAAATGTATATTTATATTTTAAAATTTTAATTTTCTAATTTCTAACTTATTTTTTTAATGAATATGTTTTTGGAATTTTTTAATTTTTAGTTAAATGTAGTAATTTCTATTTTAAATACAATATTTTTTAAAATATAATTTTTAAATAAAATAAGAATTATAAAATATATTATTATATAATGTGAATTATTTTTATAAATATAAATGTAATATTTTTTATTAGAAGTTTCTCTCAAAATTGAATAATTGTATTTGAAATAATATTAAAATTGTAAAATATTTATTATTAATATTATTATTAAAATTATAATATTGTAAAAGTTTTAAAATTGTTAAAATAGTTACAATTGTAAATTATAGACCTATGTATGAACTTCTTACTATTGGGATTTATCATAGAATGTTAAAATTGTAGATTTATAACATTATTAAATTGTAAAAATCTTCACAATTTTTTCAATTATAGATATGTAACAATATTAGAATTGTTGGAAATGCCACAAATAGATTTTTCACATTGTTTTTCATTGTGGATTTTGTCACAATCTTTGTCACATTATATTTTTCACAAAAAAATTGTGGGTGGAGTCCACAAAATTGGATTCACAATTTTGAATAAGATATCTACAAAATATTGTGAAAACTTTGTGGATACTAAACCCATATTCTTGTAGTGTGTACACCCTTCAAGTTTTTAAATATTAGGGAAAATTCCACATTTTGGAATTTCATTTAAGCCTAATTCTCACACCTATTTAGGTTAGGTGTGATAATTGATTGTTGAACTATAATTTCATTTTATGCCATCGAGGTAAACTAAATCCCTTACATCTACCACTTGAAATACTAGATTGAGTGGTATTTATATTTTGACCATATTCAAATTTCTCTAGCTCAATTGCATGCAAAGTAAATGAATAATAATTCAAAAGGTTAATATTTTTATTGATGCGAGATGATAATCTTGATATAAATGTTGTGATATTGTTTAAGTAAATGGTGATTTTAACAACATCAATATACATATTATTGTGGATTGAAACCATATACAACCATAAAACGAAGAGATATGAACATACAAATGAAGATCACCATGATACTTATGTCTTTACACAAGTTGGTCCCTCAAGCATAGATAGACTTACCTAATTTCATGAGGTCTTGACACAAACCCCTAAGGATATTGAGGGGGTATTATGACGTATGAAGAAGACACTTGTTATGAGAGCCCCACTTGAGGAAACATATGTTGAACCATCTTATGATGTTAGTCTACATTTTAGAGGCTTTATTTTTACATTAGGTGCATAAACAAAATGTATTTACCGCACATAATAATGCACTTATAACAAACCAAGTTTTCTTACATCTACTATTCACTATGGGGCATCGAAGCTTTTACTCAAGCCACCATGACTATTTTTAGAGTGTTTTTCTTCCTTTGTTTCTCCTATAACCAATGGTAATATTATACTTTCACTACATGATTCATTTTGTTAAAATGGGATGCATTCTAATATTTGAACATGCATATTTCTACAATCCCAACTTGTTGCCATATAACAAGGTGCCAACAAGATACATACTACAATGAGCTTATTGATTTAATGCATAACCCTTTGACTCTTGAAATTGTCAACCATCCTACCTAAAATGTTCATGTCACCAAGATTTACCTTATTTGATAGTAAAATTGATCCACAACATCATTTAGTCTTTCATTGATTCATATTCAATGCAAGGTGTTATGGTTGATAATGGATGAAGGGAGAATATATGCACAATTAAAATTCTCACTAACCTTGGGTATACTTCTAAGGACTTGTTGGGTACGACACTCACAATAAAAGGATATAATGAAAAAACATTAGAACTTACTTGGAGGCATTGTATTACCATTACAAGTAGGATCTGAGAGAGGCTAGTATCCACATAGTTCCTATTTTTGTTGACCAATTACATAGTCAACATGGTATGTGGACATTCATAGATGCTTCAAGTATGTATGCAACAAGATAGTCACTATTCAAAGTGGTTCATACGAATATCCCATACAACTTGTGACACTACATACATCAATGCCACGATGACTTACCATTCAACCTACACAAGTAAAAACTTCACAACCAAGTAAGATATGACATCAATGACACATAGTTGAATTTTTCAGGGGACTTACCATTAAGCCCATTTCATCAATTGTGTTTTTGAGGTGAGCCTATATGACATATACAACATGCATTTTGTACCTAGCCTGTAGTGTCTATTCTCTCTCACCTTATGATAGATGTATAATAGCCTTTTGAGTGTGTCCTAAATAGAATATTGATATTTTTTTCGATGTAAAATGAATTCCACATGTTACTATGATTACTCAATCTCCTTTGCATACTCTTTAATGTTGATGATTGATGTTACCGCAAGATCAAACTAGTTATCCTATGTTGAAAGTGAAACATCTACTACACCTCATCAAAAACTTTTGATACACACATTAATTGATCCATGACCTGTCATATGAGAATCACGTCAATGGGATCACATGGTAGCACCGATAACCTATATTTTATGTTAGCTCATATACATCATTACTATACATCGCTTCTCAATGTATACAACCTATTCCTATACAAAACTTCTCGTTATTGTTTTCCCCCTTCTTTCATGAGCACCCTCTCTTCCGTTATTTACTTCTATTAACGATTACGATCATAAACAAATGCCTTCGCATTATGTCATGCCCATAATTTTCCCACCCAAATACAACATTAAAAATACCGGAATATTTATTTTTAAAACCACATTTATTACTGCTAGCATAGTCCCAGATTCAAGTATAGGTGTCACATACACACTAGGTTTCACTGGTTTACATTTGTCCAAACGATATACAACTAACTATTATACAATCACATACATTGCATCTCGTAATCAAGAGACGTTGTTGTTTGTGGAAGGTCTATTACAGTTGTTAGAGCCCACAATTCATATTTCCTTTTAGTTAAGTTTAATCATTTGACATCATTATTTAAACCACACTTATGTGTACAAAGCATTTGCTCATGCCTCTTAGTTGCAATTATTTCCATTTAATAAAATGTTTGATCACCAATGATACTCTCCTTTATTTTCATTTGTTTTAAGATCATCTTAGGCATTTTAGTCGTTTTGGCATCATTCAAGAGGTATACAATATTTATAACAATTGTTCCAAAGATTTTGTCTCACTTACTCTTGTTTTTATTACATTTACATTGGTTACTTTAGTCTCATATTAGCATCGTTTTTAGAACAATTACGATTCATATAACACTTACTTTTCACTTAGGGATTCAAGACTCTAAGGAGTGCGATCTCACACAACAATTCATTTCATTGTTCTTAGGAAACTCAAGTATTAATACATATTACAAGTGAGACATTCAATACAATTTTATGCATTCAAATGCCTTCTAAAACACTATTTCAATCGTTGGGTAAACATACATCAAAGTTTCTTTCACCAATAACCTCATGAGAGGTCCCACGATCTATTAATTTCATTAGCACTCAAGGGGGTCTACACCCTACTACAAGACAATACTAGCGTAGTCAAATATCCTTATCTTGCAAAACCTTCATGCAACCGAGATATTCGAACTATTTTCCAAGGTAACACGTTTATTTGTGAGAGTTTAATGTGTAGGTAAATTGACACATAGAATCCACTCGCATCATTTAGATCTCTCAATGAGACCATTCCTAGGTTAAAACACCCCAAATTATCTTCACAAGAATTTGGCTATCCACTAGGGTACTAAGGACAAGTATGCACATGAGGAATAAACTAATCCATGATGTGACTAGACCTATGACACCTAGAAATGTTGGTCTTACTCGCCCCAAGTATGACATTATACACATAGTATAGCCACCGCCTCACACTGAGAATATAGGTTAAAACACCCAAAACTATATTCATAATGATTTGGCTATCCACTAGGGTACCAAGGACAATTACGCACATGAGGAATAAACTTATCCATGATGTGATTAGACCTACGACACCTAGAAATGTTGGTCTTACTCACCCCAAGTATGACATGGTACACATAGTATAGCCATTTCCTCACAAAGAATACTCAAGGAAGTGATCTTTTGTAAGTCTTGTCTTAGGTGTAGGATGAGAAGACAACTTGTGAGGTTAAAGTATTTTCTTAGGACGTTAGGGTTTTGAAAAATTGGACGTGACTCAATTGAGAGGGAAGGTATGACAAAGTTTAAGAACGTGTTTCATTCCGATAGTTTAAGTATGATAAGTTTTCTACCAAACATTATGAGTTTTATGAACTACAATAATTAGTAAATGATTGTTGCAAACATCTAAACCATAAGTACAACATCCAAATCCAAATGGGCATGAAAACCACGAAGTAAACATTACACTTTTACCAATTTACACTTTGTCAACTATCTTCTTTGTTAATCAAGTTAACATGGTTTCTACATAGTTGGTCATACATCCATTAGGTGTCACTTCTACTAATGTTGAAAATTTAGTTTAAAACATAAGTAGATTCAATTCAAATATTTTTCCATGTGCTCCCCCTCAAACTAGGGGTCGACGACACAAAGGAAGTCGATCACGAGTTTGAAAGAGATAGATGATGAAAGGATGGAAATGATGAGAAAAGAAGATGAGGGGATAAGATATCCCAGGCGAGGATTGAAAAAAATTAAAAAGGAAAATAAAATATGGCAGTGATTTGAGAATCGTTGTAGTAGGGAACAAAGGGTGGTCTTTAGGAGATGATGACAATGTCCTACGGGCTTGTGAGTTGGTGAAAACCACCTTTGCAAAATGGAGGAACCAAGGGAATGCACAAAAATGGATGCACAAGCCATGAGGCCAATGGGTGGGATCGTAAAAAGGCAAACATTGAGTATGCACAAGGATGACCACAAAGGAAAATGCTAAGATGCGATGGATGGTAGGTGGGGAGACAAGGGAAAAAGTGGAAGTCACGATAGAAGCGAGGTGGGATAAGAAAATATGTCGTCGAGGGGTGGGACAAAAAGGTGATGATAAAATAATGGTGAGAGAGAGAGGGAACACAAGGATGAGAGAGAGAGAGGAAAAGGGATGAAAATAAAGATGCGATGGATAGAAAAAGCTAGGGTGGGAGAGACAGAAAATGATGAGAAGAAGAAGACCACTTTAAGGAAAAGAGTGGAAGAAAATAGAGAGAGAGAAGAGAGAGAGAGAGAGAGATGGAAAAGAGAGAGAAAAAAAAGAGGAGATTGATGAAAAGAGAGAGAGAGGAGAGAGAGAGATGAGAGAGAGAGAGAGAGGAGAGAGAGAGCGAGAGAGAGAGAGAGAGAGCGAGAGAGAGAGAGAGAGAGAGAGAGAGAGAGAGAGAGAGAGAGGAGAGAGAGAGAGTGGGCTATAGAGAGAGAGAGAGAGAGAGAGAGAGAGAGAGAGAGAGAGAGAGAGAGAGAGAGAGAGAGAGAGAGAGAGAGAGAGAGAGAGAGAGAGAGAGAGAGAGAGAGAGAGAGAGAGAGAGAGAGAGAGAGAGAGAGAGAGAGAGAGAGAGAGAGAGAGAGAGAGAGAGAGAGAGAGAGAGAGAGAGAGAGAGAGATTTGTGCGTTTTTTTTTTTTCATTTTTCAAAATTTTGATGTGTCACTAGCGACTTGACATGGTCTCTGTCGATTGGGCCTAAAAAGGCATCGACCATAACCTCGTACGCATCAACCTAACATGGGTCGGTCTTGACTAGGGTGGGGATGATAGATTTTTACTTACTTTGGATTTTTGACGAGATTTTTATGATGAGGATATTGATGGTTGCATGTTTAATTGGTTTTGTAGGCTCGAGAGACCTTGTACTTGAGATATAGAATGTCTTCCTTATATGAGCAAATTAGGGGTGATATAGCAGATGTTGAGTGGGATCACCTACCAATAGTTGGATCAGGTGGATTATGCCACTACTAATGGATTCCACGAGATGTGGGCCTCATGATTGCATTGGTGGATTAATGGGATGTGTGGACATGCACATTTTGGTTCAGGATAGGGGAGATGACTGTCACCTTGGAGGATGTATACCACATCCTTAGATTACCGATACAAGGAGAGAGCAGGTAGTTTGTATTCTAGTTAATACTAGATTGGAGGTGCCGACACAACTATTTGGAGCCGATTCCCCATATATCACGTTTGCTTCAGGCCCTTTTTATATGAGATGAGATATGACTTCAGGGATGCACAAAGATAATTTCTTTTCTTAGTTATGATGGCGATATTGTTAGCTAATTAATACATTTTAGTTAACGAACATTTTCATAACTGTTTCTTTCACACGTTTCCTCCCTCGCAGCCTATTTAAAGGCGTCACTTTGTATCATTTTATATAGCAATACATACAATCTTCTGTGTGCGCCTATCATTGGTATCAGAGCAAGGTTGCCTGTCCCGCGTGAAGGAGGAGGTTGCCTGTCCCGCGTGAAGGAGGAGTGTGCCTGTCCCGCGTGAAGAACGTTTGAGTGCCTGTCCCGCCGTGGAGAGTCCTTTGCTGGTGCGAACAGTGCGTGGAGGAGACTGGTGCGTGAAGGGAGCAAAGTTTGAGTGCTGTCCCGCCGTGGAGAGTCCTTTGCTGGTGTGAACCTGTGCGTGCGTGGAGACTGAGACTACCGTTTCTTTGCTGTGCGTGCGTGGAGACTAAGACTGTCCCTCTTTGTTGTGCGTGCGTGAAGGAGGAGAGGAGACTGGAAGACTGTCCCGTTTTTGCTGTGCGTGGAGAGTGCTTGTCCGTGTTCTTCTGCCTGTGCGTGGAGTTCTTTGCTAAGTGGAAGACAAGAAGAAGAGAAAAACTGTGCTTGGTAGGAGCCCTCAAGGAGCCCTCAGTGACTGTTTTGTTCTTCTTTGCTCCATTAAAACTGTGCAAGTGAAGAAAGCCTACAAATTTTGAAACAGTGTGTGCGCGTATGTCACAAATTTCGATGCACAAAGCACCGCAAGCAATGCACCAAATATTTGGGCATTGAATGACAACGAAGACACCACTGGGCTGTTCTTTGCCTTGGTCAACGAGCTACACAACACTGGTAACATTCTCTTTGACGAGATTGTGCGCCGAGGACTGTTGGAATACTTTTGGTTCGACGTTCAATGTCAAGCACGGCGGATTCGTGCAGAACTTGAACGTGGTTATGATGCAGATGACAAAGCGAAATAGAATGCCCACAGGAGCATCGGCGTCTCACTGCACGAGCCTATAGAGCCCATCTTCGGGATAGATTCCTTCAGTAAGCATTGTAGCCATTTTTGAAAAATAAATAAATAAATAAGATACATTTTTGAGTTTTTGAAAATGTCTGCTCCAAAAATATTGCTATCCGATGCCCAACTCTTGAAAGGGCCAAATTTCGCCGCATGGAAAACCAAAATGTGGACGATTCTTCAATTCGAAGATCTTTGGGGGATTGTCTCTGGCAAAGACGCCCCTCCCACAGATGATGATCTGTTGGAAAAATATGAAAAGGCTGATGCGAAAGTGCTAATGCTCATCACCCTGAGTCTTTCTGATGAGGTGCAGCCATACATTCGGGAAGCAACTGCTTCTTCTCAGGCATGGAGCGCATTGTGTACCATCTACGAAGCTAAGAATCTGACGACAAAGTTGCAACTTCAGACAAAGCTTCATACGATGAGTATGCATGATGGCGAATCAGTAGAAGCCTTCTTGCGGCGTGTAGCTGAGTTACGTGCAGAACTCTCTGCACTCGGTGAACCAGTGGACGACAAGTTGCTAGTCCCGCTCACCCTGCGAGCTCTTCCTTCACGGTTTCAGACACTGATCACCACGTTGACAATCACTCAATAGGAGGTGAGTTTTGCAACCCTGGTGAATTATCTCCAGCAGGAAGAAGCCATGCAAAATGTACAAGAAGCCTTCGAAGACAAGGCTCTCATCACGAGGCAAAAACATAAGCCTCGAGAAAGGGCAATCGCCCCCAAAATCAGAAGCAGCATGCTCAGCAGCCATCTTCATCAGCGGCCACCACAGCGGCCACCCCAGAAGCAGCATAATCACAAGGCGGATCGGTGGTGCCACATTTGCTCCACGGATACGCACACGACTGCGAACTGTTATTACAACGGTCGCAAGTATGGAAATTCTGGCGAAGAGAGCACTTCTGGCCGAGGATATTCCAAGAAATCCCGATGGCATGCTCGTAATCAGAGGCAGAAGGGCCACATTGCTGCTCAGCAGGATGCCACCTCCGATGAAGAGGTACGGATCGACTCATTCGACATTGTTCTAGTCTCACAGAGACTCGCGGCCGTCGAGAAGATGTCGGTTGATTGATTCAAAGTGCAGCAAACACATGGTATTTGGCAACAAGAAGTTGTTCCATACTCTGAGTGACCGGCCCACTGGAGATCGGATCACCATTGCAGACAATCAAGAGTATATTGCAGCAGGGATTGGTGATGTCATCATTCCTCTTGGAACACGAAGATGTACACTCACAAAGGTGCTCTATGTTCCAGGTTTGACTTCAAATCTTTTGTCTGTAAGTCAACTTCTTAACCATAGAATGCAGGTTGAATTCTTTGTTGAGAAAGGGGTCAAGTCCTGCATCATTTCCCAGGGAGAGTCAGTCATTGCTCAAGCATTTCTGAAGGGCCGTCTATTTGCACTGGATGCGGTCACTTCATCTAGCGTTGCTCTCTCTGCATCAACGGCAGAGTCCACTGCACTTTGGCACTTTCGATATGGTCATCTTTCTGCTGGGGCTCTGCATCAACTCAGTGCGAAGGAAATGGTAAGAGGGCTTCCTCCACTCTCCCATTCCTTACCTGTTTGCTCGGGATGTCTTGCGGGCAAACAACATAGAGGTCCATTCAAACAGAGCTCTTATCATTCTACAGAGCATCTTCAGGTCGTTCACACCGATCTGTGGACCCCTGCCAGCTAGCTTTCAAGGTTTTGCGTACTTTCAGCTCATCATTGATGATTACTCACGAGAAAATGTGGGTATATTTCCTTCGGAAGAAGAGTGAGGCACTTGCAAATTTCCAAACCTTCTACCAGCAAGCCACCAGGCATTCTGGGAAGCCTCTTCTTCTCCTCCGCTTAGATCGAGGGGGGGAATTTGTGTCAAAGAAGTTCTTAGCATACCTGAAGCAGCATGGCATTCAACAACATTTGACTGCTCCCTATACGCCCCAACAGGCGGGATTTCGAGCGCCACAACAGATCTGTCATGGAGATGGCTCATTGTATGCTCTCGACCGCCAAGTTGGAGGAACATTTTAAAGCGGCAGTCTAGATAGCAAGCAGTGTATTTACTCAACCGGGCACCCACGAAGATCTTGCAGAACAAGACACCAGGAAGAGGTATGGACTAGTCGTAAACCTTCTATTCATCATTTGAGAGTTTTTGGTTGTACTGCATATATGCATGTTCCAGATAAGAGAAGGAAGAAGATCGATCCAAAGACACTGCCATGTCTTTTCTTGGGGTATAGTACTACCTCAAAGGCATATCGTCTCATGGATCCTGAGACGAAGAAGATCTACGAGAGTCGAGATGTGGTATGTGATGAGTCGTCCTTTGACTCCCTGCCACACAATGGAGATCCAGTAACGACCTCGTCACATAGATTGCTCACACATCCAGATGATGAGCAAGATGATTCTTCTCAGAGAGAAGAAGAGCTGAGTGGAGACTTGTTCGTTGATCTTGGCACACTGGAAAACACATCTTCACATCAAGCGGTGCCAACATCGAAATGGGTCAGTACTATCAGGGATGCACACACGAACTCACTTCGGAGTACTTCTACGGGAGTTAGAACACGAAGTCAAGCTAGACATGAGGTAAATTTTGCACTCATGAGTTCAGTTGTTGAGAACACCGAACTTGACACTGTTCGTGAGGCATTAGACCAACCACAGTGGAAACAGGCTATGGATGCTGAATATGATTCCCTGATTCAGAATCGGACGTGGGAACTTGTCGATCTGCCTCCAGGTAAGAAATCCATTGGCTGCAAATGGATTTTCAAAACAAAATATAAGTCGAGATGGTTCAATCGACAAACACAAAGCACGACTTGTTGCGAAAAGGGTTATGCTCAAGAAGAAGGAATTGACTATGGACGAGACCTTTGTACCCATTGTGAAGATCAAAACCATCGAGTTGTATGTGCAGCGGCACAAAATGGATGGAAACTTCAGCGAGATGGATGTCAAGAGTGTTTTTCTAAATGGTGATCTACAAGAAGAAGTGTACATGGCCCAACCTGAAGGGTTTGTAGACGAGCATCAACCACACAAGGTATGTCGTCTGATAAAGTCTCTTTATGGACTTAAACAAGCACCTAGGGCATGGTATATAAAAATTGATGATCACTTATTGTAGCATGGATTTACTCGTAGCCCCTCAGATACAAATTTGTATATCAAGAAGGTAGGAACAAAGATTGTCATTCTGGTTTTGTACGTAGATGATCTTGTGATCACAGGAAGTTCTGACAATCTTGTAGATGATGTAAAGAATGATCTGAAGAAATCCTTCGACATGACTGATTTGGGGCTACTTCACTATTGTCTTGGCTTAGAGATATGGCAAAAGAAGAATCATATCTTCGTCTCCTAGATGAAATATGCCAAGACACTCCTAGAAAAGTATGGGATGTCAGATTGTAAACCAATGTCCACACCTATGGAAAAAGGTTTGCAACTATCTAGATTCGGGATTCACCATAGGTAGATGGCACTCACTACAGGCAGCTTGTGGGGAGTCTCATTTACTTGACTTATACCAGACCAGATCTTTGCTTTCTTTGTGAGCTATCTCACCAGATTTATGCAGGAGCCGAAGAAATGTCATTGGATAGCAGAAGAGAGCATGTGTTGAGATATGTCCGAGGTACAGTTGACTTTGAGTGCAGAGTATCGAAGAAAACACTCAGTTCTTCTTACAGGGGATATACTGAGACTCGGACTATGCGAGATCCGTTGATGACAGAAATCCACTTGAGGATATGTTTTTCATCTCGGAAAGTCTGGACCTATCTTGTGGATCAGCAAGAAGCAAAGCTGTTGTTGCTCTCTCATCCACCGAGGTGAATACCGCCACACGAGGAGCTGTGTGCGAAGCAATTTGGTTACGTCGCATTCTTGCAGATATAGGGATTCCTAAAGAAAAACCTCCCATCATTCACTGCGACAATCAAGGTGTGTTGAAGCTTGTGAAGAATCCTATTTTCCATGAGCGAACAAAGCATATTGAGGTCGAATGTCACTACATTCGTGAACAGGTCTTGAACCACCAAATTCAGCTCGATCTTGCCCTACTGATTTTCAAGTTGCAGATATTCTCACCAAGCCTCTCGGCAAGGTGAAGTTTGATTTGTTTAGGGGGTACATTTGTAAGAGCAATGTATTAAGGGGGGGAATGTTAGCTAATTAATACATTTTAGTTAACGAACATTTTCATAACTGTTTCTTTCACACGTTTCCTCCCTTCGCAGCCTATTTAAAGGCGTCACTTTGTATCATTTTATATAGCAATACATACTGATCTTGTGTGCGCCTATTAGATATCCTACTATGGACTACCTAATTCATGGGGTGCAAGTTTCCATGGAAGCTATCAAGAGCCCCTGGTGACATAGTGGATCATAGGACAATGTTTTCTTTTGGCATTGCATTATTTGCATAGGTTTATCATGAGTTGAGAATGTACACCTGAGAGAAGGAATGAACTAGATGTGGGATTTCTTCTACGCTGCTAGGCTTATGAACACATACTAGTGGTCAAGCCAACAAGGCTACCATAGGTATTTGGAGATCACATTGAGTTGACAGTTGGATTTTTGAGATGGTGAGATAATCAAGCTCATGGAGACAAGAGAGAGAAATAGAGAGAATATGGTACATGGATAGATTAGTGGATCTTGAGACAGATCAAGTGAGATGGTAGTCATACCATGACTTCCTTACATGGCGCGAAGCTGATATAGAGTTGATGGGGATGCAACCACTAGGTGCATAGATCAAGTGAGATGGCAGCCATACCATGACTTCCTTGCATAGCACAAAAGCGTCTGAGTTGGCGAGGATGCAACCACTAGGTGCATACATGGGCATCAACCGAGAGATGATTGAGGCAATGCGGTTTGATAGGATTCAAAGGTAATTTGCGAGTGGTCGAGATAGTACCACGAGATCCCATTGTGTAAAGATGAGATGATTTAGAGAGAGACTTGCGAGTCGACATGGTTGATCGATTGGAGGAGGAAAGGGCATCATCGGATGGCGATGATGATGACGATGTAGGAGTTGGTGTGGGTTTTGGAGATTGGATGACTACCACTTGGCAATACGAGATGTTGGTAGAAGGAGCCAAGGTTGGAGATGAGGAGGATGATGCACCCATGGAGAAGGAGTTAACTCTTGGAGATGGGGGTGATTATGGAGAGGAGAGTGCAGAGGGAGCACAACAATGCATAGAGTGAGATCTTTCTCACTTAGAAATAAATACCAATCCATAAGAGCGAGAGGCAAATCGTTAGGAGGTCTTGTATTTGTGACAAGAGAGGGATCAAATGAGGGAGCAGAGGAGTTGGTACAAGAGACATGGGGATGCCTATAGAGCTAGATTCATAGATCTTACATTGATCCTTGTGGCTAAGTTAGGTAGTAGTGTGTTGGTCCGAAAATCATGCACTGGACAGATCTATGGATAGGACGAGCCAACGGTGTGCGGGGGCTTAGCCCCTCTTTGAGTCAAAGCCAAAGCGAAACTAGTTTATTGCTATTCTACCGGAGGAATCTATGCAATTCTCACAGATTACGCCTTGGGGTTTGGGATCTCATCCCAGTAGAGAGTGTTTCAGGCTGCGAAAAGAAAGGAATGAAAGAGGGAAAAGAGAAAGAACAGATCGAAGGAAGAAAAGAAATGAATTCCAAAGCGAGAAAGGTCGAGAAGATTTATGTTTTTGGGTTGGTAGTAAGCATGAGCCAAACCTACTTGCATAAATAAACAAAGCAATCTTGATGAGCAAATGATAGAAAAGTAGATATGAATCCAACAGATTAAACACATACAGATCTAACGTAAGGAAGATCTGTTTTCTTTATTTTACAAGAAAGCTCAAATTCTTTCTCTCCTCACTTCTATTTTCATCTAAAAAATGTTCACCCCGAATACAACAAGTATTCCAGTATTTATAGAAGAGAGGAGAAGAAAAGCTAAAAAGGAGCCAACAAATATTTACAAAATATCTAAAAGTCATGTTGACTTTTGACAACTTGATGGATGACATCATCCCATGATGCAACATGGATGATGTCATCATTTGTATCAACTTACTTCAGACATTTCAACAAGAAAGTCGGAGAATAGAGAGAAGAAGAAGAAGAGAAAGAAGAAAAAGAAGCAGCTACTCGTCATCGTCGTCCTGCGGCCGAAAGGGGGTTGCCTGCTTCTGATGCTGCTCAGGAGATGATATGTGGAACTGAGCGCGGTATTCCAAAAACTTGTTAATCATGGGCCCAAATTGATCCTGTGATGGATCCTTGTGCCGTTCATTGATTGCTTCGCAAGTCTCCCGCTCGCTTATGAGCTTTTCTGGGAGTTTAGAATAATCTTTCTCCGCCTCGATGAGGAACCCGATGAAGTCCCTACAGGCCAGCAGGTTGTTGATAGATTCAGTGTCAAACGTGACCTCTGGCCCCGTTCCTTGAGAAGCGATCTCCTTGAAGATCCGGATAGTTTCATCAGTTGATCTCATGGTAAAGGAAGGAGTGAGCAGCCCTGGAGACATGTTAAGAACAATTCGCTCCGTTTGATGCATCGCATCCATGGCCTCTTCCTTCACCTTGTCTATCTTTTCCGAACAAACTCGGCTGATCTATCCAATAGTCGAGTGGACATGGTTTTGTTGAGGGCCTTGGATGGCGAAAACTCGAACTTGACCGAGATCTTCCACCGAGCAGTCGAACATTTGTTGAAAGGTCTCATGTTGGAGTCTAGCATGATCTAGCTCTTCTGATATGGGACCCGCTAATGCTTGGAGTTCCTTGTTCACCTTTCTGATGTTTAGATATGAATTGACATATTTGGCGATCACTCTTTCACGTCCTTGAGGATCTGCTCCTCCTCAGTAGAAACGGCCATACCCTGCTCGCCGATCTTTGAATATTCATTGATTTTCTCCTGGCTGAGAAGCTCAGAAGTCTCGGCGGCAGTCGTGGGAGGTGCACTACCCATCTTCTGTAAGGCTTGAAGCAGATATTTGTTCTGCTCCTTCAGTAGCCTTTTCTCTTCTTTTGTTTCCTGAAGCTTTTGACAAAGGGCGTCGACCGCGGAAAGAGCTTCCCCCTGGAGACTTTCAGAAGATGTCCCCATTGTGACTTGGGTCACAGTAAAATCTGCCGAGAGACAGATCCTTTTTCTCCTTGAGGGGATCAGGGTATGCTATTTCCATAACTCTCTCACCCGCAACACTTTGAGAGAAGCGTGTTACAGGCTTTTGCTTCTTTGCCCCTTTGGCCGGAATCACTGAAAAGTCCATCGGAGCGATGGGAACTTTCCTCTTTTGTTGGCTCAGCTGCTGAGAGATCCAGGCTGGTCCCATAGAAGAAGGACCAGAGACAGAGGAGGAGGGAACAACAGTAGAAGAGGGAAAAAATGTGGAGACACGCGGCGGTGGCATTGAAATCATAGCCGAAGAAGTGTCCACGGGAGGAAGGGAAAGCTGTTTGTAGAAGACAAAGGAAGGGAAGGGAGCCGGAAATGAGGGAAGAAATGGAAGAAGAAAGATCGGCGAGGGAGGAGAAGATAGACGAAGAGGCGGGGAAAGAGTAGAAGAAGGGCGGAGGACACGACCAAAGGGGTGGTCGTTTGAGTCACTCGAGGAGGGAAGAAAGAGAAGAAGAAGGGACAGAAGGGACCTCTCGTGGTTTGTAGCAATGCCGACATCCCGAGTGGATGGGCGTATGGGACTATCCTCTCATTTGCTTCTTTCTCTGGCGAATCGAGTTATTATTACTGTTCAGCGCGTGGAAGGAGGACTTCAGGGGCTTCTTCACGAATGGTGCTAGGTTCACCTTCTACACCTTTTCCTTTTATTGCTTCTTGGACCTTGGAGGTGCATTGCCCAATGGGGAGGTTGTGAAATCTACCCCGAGGTAGATCAACCCGTTCATGCGGCACCGGTGCTCGTTCTGCGCGTAGTCTCCTTGACCCTCTCCTCAATTGTTTGAGGAGCTTTGCTTCTGTCAATGGCCGGGAAGGGCTAATCATCCCCTTCCGTGTCATTATACACCTTGTCTACTTCATCTTCCGTAGTTTGGAAGCCTTTGGGGACAATGGCCACTCCGTATTGGATAATTTCCGCCAATGCTAAGCGAGAATGATCCTTTCTTATGAGTTCCACCTCGTGGATGACGTCAATGTAAATATCCTCAATTTGAGGGACATGGATCGGATCAAGCTTAGCTCTTGGCGGAAAGCTGACTCCTTGGGTCAAAGGTAGGCCTCGGTGAGGAAGTCATGTTTCAAATTGAGCAACTCCAGCTCTGCGAACATTTCCTTCGCCTTGTGATGGGAGGAGCATGTGTACCGGCCCACTGTGAGGGGGAAAGGAGTTCCGCCCTTCTTTCTTTTGAGGCATTTCTCATGGTATGTGACCAGCGCCTTGATAACTCTAATAGAATCAGCTTAGGTCCAAAGATACCTCGGTAGCTGGTTGGCTCGCCCAAGAAGTTGACCGCCCTCAGATAGGTAAATGTGGGAAACTGGGTGAACAGGGCCCCCCACTTCTCCACGGTTGACACAATGTTTTTGGTCGTGCGACCATGAGTTAGATTTGGCCTTAACAGGCAAATGATGTGATAGAAGAAAGCATCATTAATTTTGGTGAATTGAGGGATGCTATTCTCCACCTTAGTTCTGGATAATATTCATATATTTTGACCTGAGGCCAAATTCCACTTCGGTTTAGCCCTGGATAATCCCTTTCCGACGCTGCAGCGTAGACTACGTAGGAGTTCATATGGAACACTCCCGTTGTGGCGAATTGTTGTAGCTGCTCGGAGATGGTGCTGCTTATTATTTCTCCCCAGCAAAAGCGCTGCTCAGGCACATTCTTATTCATTGTTTCCAAGTACCTCAGCATCCATTTATGGAAGTAGTGGGCGTCAGAAAGCCCGAAGACCCTGCTCAGGAAAGTAATAGTATCGCTGAGCTCTTCTGAGAAGTCACTGCGGTGGATGATTTGGGGCCACCGGGTTACCACCTTCTTGTTTTTCAAGTAGACTTCGTTCATTAGTTGCATGCATTGGTCTTCATTGTCTTCCCAGGCCTTGATGCACTCTTCTTGGCTGACGGCCACAAAGTGCCGGTGGTGAGGATGCTGAGAGCATTATCTCAAAATGACAGGCGGTGAGGTTTATGACTACCTCGCCCTTCTTTGTTTTCGACACATCTTGTGTCCTTGTTGTAAGATGTGCAATCACCATCATGAATTCATTATTGATGGCAGCGACGGGATTCCTCCGTGAAATGCGAGGCACGCCTATTAATTTGTCCATCCACGGACTTCTTGTAACCTTTTGAGTCCTAACCCAGAATTCTTCCATGTCAATGTGACCTAATTTTGAGTCTCGACATCCATACGCATTCACTGTGATTCGGGCATCCTGACCCTTTGATATTTGTACTTCATCTCTTCCTCTCTGTAAGCTTAGCCTTTCCTCTTGGTTTGGTGGGTCTCTTCTTTAGATGTAGACATATGTTCTTTTGAACTCGATTCTTGTTTTGCATGAAGAAGAAGCGAGACCCAATCCAAAAAGGTTGAATTAGCCATTTGATCTTCCATTGGAATGTTATCAGAAGAAAGAGTTAGAGATTTTAAGGCTCAGGGCGCAGGGCGCATGAAAAATGCAACTTGCAGGCTAAATAGAAGGGCGCATGAAAAGGAGTGCTTTGCAGAGGTTAAATTCAATAAAAGGCGCATGGCGCATGGATGTTGCATATTGCATTTGATATAGGGCGCATGAGAAGCGCGTGTTACATTGGGACAGGATGCGCCCAAGGGAATATGGCGCGGCGCACGAAAAACTCACACAACATGGTGTTATTGCAATCGGGGATGCGCCTGCGCCTTTATAGCTTCATACTTAAAGGAAAAAACTTTTGTTACATGGAAGGCTGGAGTGCGCCATGGGCGCATGGAAAAAGGATGCAACATGGACGGATGGTGTGCCATTGGGGCGCAGTTTCAGCACTTGTAGCACGCGGAAAAGGCACGCCTTGAGGGCGCATGAGCTCATGATGCAGCAGGCCGAAAGGGTGCGCCATTGGCGTGGATTTTGCTTTGTAGTGAGGTGGGTAGATGCGTCATGGGGGCACAACTGTTCTTAGTGTTGCGGGGGTTCTGAGACGCGCGCAAGGAGAAAGTAAAACTAAACTCTTAAAGGGGGTTTTACATGATTCTTAGATTTCTTCTCCTCTCTTTTTTTTTTTTTAACATGCTCAGTGGGCAAACGAAACGGTTAAAACCAAGAGGATTATAACCATGGTTTCAAGAAAATGACCTTCTCCAGCAGATCTGGAAAGAGGAAGGATATCATGGGGGGCAGACAGCAAACGGAGGAGGCTAGGCCAACACATTTATATATAAACAACCACCCAACAAGCAAGAACCAAACCAGGAACACACCAAGAAATGAAAGCACAAAACGCACAAGAGAGAAATAACACCTCTTACCTGGATATATAGCAAAAGTTGCAACGGGTCCACAGGACGATGAAAACGACGGAGCAGAGGCTGACAAGTTCAGAATGATCACGTGCTCAACAAAAGTGAAAATGACATTTGGGAGCGCATTCACACACACACACACACACACACACACACACACACACACACACACACACACACACACACACATATATATAAACTGGACATAAATGCGCCAACCACTTTTTCAAAGGCGCATGAGATTTGTTGTCGACACGGGAAGGGATGCGCCCTTTGGCGCATCAAAGCATCTGCCAACATGAGATAAAGCGCGCCCTTGGCGCACCAAATCTATTGTCGACACGGGATTATGTGCGCCCTTTGGCGCACCAAAGAGCGGCGCAACACAAGTTGTATCAACACAAGCGCATGCGCCTTGGCGCACGCAGGGAAGGTTAAACATTCTTTGGCGCATGAAAAGTTGTGTTGACATTGAAAACCATGCGCCAAAGGCTTTTAAGGGGGCGCATCAAAAGTTAGTGTTACAAGGATATTTCATGCGCCCAGCCAAAAAAGGCTCAGAAAGACTAAGTTCGAAAACTAGATTTCCCGGGAAGGGATTTTACAACGTTTGAACGAGGATCCCTAACAAGGGATGGAACAAAATTTTCGGTATGGTTGTCGGTAAAATTGCCCTTGTCAATTTTACGGGATAATAGTGGCTCTTCTGGGGACTATCCCCTGAGCGAGCTCGGGGTAGAGAATCCCGAGACCACTTGTGTCTATCCATTGGGTAACAGAGTCAAAAACAAGGGGGACCGGAGGGAGAACAAAAGAAACACACGACAAACCGAAAGCAAACACACGATGAAAGCAAACACACAACTTAAAGCAAATTGTACAAAGAAGAGAGCAAGCTCTACTTCCTGAAGATCTTCAGATGCTGCCCGCTATAGGGAAGCGGGAGCTCAGTTCCATCCAGATATGAGAGATAGAAACTATTCTCTCCGTTGAGTTGCTTGATTTTGAAGGGCCCTCTCCACAGGGAATCAAACTTTCCATGCATGCCCTTTGGTTCTCTTCGCTTGTCCCATAAAAGGACGAGATCTCCCACTTGAAAATCCCTTTGCTTGGCTTTCTTATCGAAAAGCCTCTTAACTTGATTCTGATGTTCAGTGATCCTATCGACCACCTTCACTCTCTTTTCTTCAAGTTCTGCCAGATACATGATTCTCTTTTCAAGAGAACTTTGGAAAGTTTCATCTTCAATGGCTCGTGCCAAGCGCAGAGCAGGAAGTTCCACAGAAATGGGAAGCTCGGCATCAGTGCCATATAACACTTGAAAAGGTGACATGCCGAGAGATCTCTTGGGAGTAATGCGGTCCACCCACAAAGCGTCGTACAAAGACTTGTGCCACATCCGCTGATTTGATTCCACCAGTTTTCGTATGATGGCCACCAAGTTCTTGTTGCTGGATTCCGCTTGACCATTTCCCTGAGGATAATAGTCGGATGCGTGAGCCAAGGTTATCCCATATTCATAGCAAAAACTAATAACTTCTCGTGAGGAGAAGTTAGAAGCATTATCAGCAATGATTTTGTTTGGAACGCCGAACGACAATGATATTTTCTTTAATGAAATTTGCAAACCACCTCGAAGTGGCATGCTTGACAGGTATGGCTTCCACCCACTTGGTGAAGTAATCCGTTGCTGTAAGGACATAGCTATGTCCAGCACTCGATTGAGGATTGAGTGCGCCAATAAAATCAATTCCCCATTGTCTGAATGGTTCATTGATAATGATCGGCCTTAGGGGAAAGGCAGCCAACTTGGGCTTGCCAACGAATTGTTGGCAGGGTTCACATTTCGCCACCCAGGTGGCTGTATCTTGAAAGAGCGTCGGCCAATAATACCTAGCTCGAATGATCTTGTGTGCAGTTACGGATGAAGAGAAATGCCCTCCACAAGCTGAATTGTGAAAACTTTCCAGTAGTTTTACTTGCTGGGGCTTGTCGACACATCGCAGGAAGATGCCATCTATCCCGCGCTTATATAAGCCGTCATCCCAGATGACATATTTAGCCACCCTGAGCTTTATAGTGCGCTTCTCCTTTGCAGTTAGGTGCATCGGGCATTCGCCGTAGGTAAGGAAGAAAGCGATGTCGGAGTACCACTCATCACTAGTTGCAACAAATAGAACCAGAGGCAGAGAATCAGGCCCTTCTTGCCGGTCCTGCGCTTCTTCGATGTAGTCACCCCTCTCATCAGGATTTTCTGAATCTTTGTTTTCAGCCATTAGCTGACACAGGCCCTTGCCCCTTACCAGCTTGGTTGGTTTAATATCCAGGTCATACTCCTGGACCTTTGCGATCCAATTTCGCAAGCTTCCTAACTCTTGCTGAGTTAGAATTGATTTCATCGCCGTGTCAAGGACCAGCACCACCGTATGCGAGTTTAGAATGTAATACCTGAAATTCTTCACTGCTTTGACAACGGCAAAGGCGTGCTTTTCCAACTGAGTCATCTTCAGTTCGTGAAGCTTGAGGGGAGAACTCATGAATGCAATCGGGGACTCAATGTCTTCTGAATTCTTTTGCATTAAGATTGCAGACACAGTATGCTCAGATGCATAACTATACATGATGAAGTCCTTGGAGAAATCTGGACATACCAGGACTGGTGCATGGGCAACGGAAGCTTTTATTTCTTCAAATGACCTTTTCCCCTCTTCACTCCATCTGAAAGTTGGTGACCCCTTCATCATGTTCAATATGTGACGGGTCTTTTCGGCAAAGTCAGGAACAAAACGCCTGAGAAAGTTCACCTTTCCAAAGAAAGAATGAACACCAGTCTTGCTTGTAGGCAGAGTAAGGCTTTGAATAGCCTTAACTCTTTCAGTATCTATCTTTGTCCCTTCTTTGCTGACCACATGGCCTAGCAACTTCCCTTCCGTGACTCCAAAAACAGACTTTTTTGGGTTTAGGGAAATCCCATGTTCTCGGCACCTGGCCAACACTTGCTCCAAGTGATCACAGTGATCGCTTCGTTGTTTGGAGAACACAGTCAGGTCATCTAAATAAACCACAATGACCTTCCCCATCATACCTTTGAATGCAAAGTCCATGGCCCGCTGAAAAGTAGCACCAGCATTAGTTAGGCCAAAAGGCATCCTGCTGTAGGCAAATGTACCCCAGGGAGTAGTGAATGCTTTGTTTTAAACTGATCTTGGTGAAACTTCAATCGATTGTAACACGAAAAACCGTCAAGCATGGACATCATCTCGATCCGATTCTTTGCTTGCGAGAACTTGATCCATTATCGGAAGAGGGTAGTTGTCTTTCAGTGAAGCTTGATTGAGTTTGAAAGTCTATGCGAGATCGTATTTCACCATTTTCTTCACGCCTTTGGCACAATATTTGCTACCCAAGTACTGTGATGGATAGGGAAGATGATTCTTGCATCTAGCATCTTCTGAATTTTGGCTGGATGGTACCCAAAATCTTGGGATTATAGTGCCTCCTGCTTCTGGCGGAAGGCTTTGGCATCGTCTTTCAACGGAATATCGTGCTGAACGTCCTTTGGCTTGAAGGACTTTAAATCGGCATAAGACCATGCCAATACATCCATATATTTTTTCAGCAACTTGACAAATTTTCGCTTTTCTTCTGGCGTGCAACATTTCCCGATGTTCACAAATTGTGGATGTGCCTCGAACCTAAATTGGTAGTTCGGTCTCGGGGATGAGTCGGGATCATCCGCCTCTTTTTTTACAAAACGGTCATGCCTGTCGAACAGGCGTTCCAGAGAAACCAGGCCCTTTGGAATTTTATTTCCCTTGAGCTGACATATGCCATCGATACCTTCAGATTCATTGCCTTGGTCGGTGACTGACTCACGGCAAGTGGAAGTAGACCCTTCAAAGTGCAATTCTTTAAAATTTTCTGCCTTCTCCAGAAAGGCAATGAGTTGATTATCATCATTGAACACCTGCCAATGCTGAGAATTGTCTGGCACGCTCGGGCGGAAAACCACCTCAATGGTGTACTTGTTCATTTTCAAACCTGGATGTGGGAGCATGAGAGATGCTGAAACAGCCAATGAATCAGCCATGTCATTTTGGGCTCTTGGAATCGCCCCTATTGAAAAGGCATCAAACTCTCAATGCTGTCCCATACCGCATTACGGTAGTGCCTGAGCCTTTCATTTTTCACTTGGTAAATCCTTTTGACCTGATTTACAACTAGCTCAGCATCACCTTGTACTTTTAGATTTTTTATTCCTCTTTCTTTTGCGGCTTGCATACCGAGTAAGAGAGATTCATACTCAGCAGTATTGTTGGTGTTGAAAAACTGCAATTTGAAAGAGAGAGGAATGACTTCTTCCTCAGGAGATATCAACACGACCCCAGCACCACATCCACTAGTTGCACAGCTCCCATCAAATTGCAATGTCCAGATCTTATTAAGATCTCCTTCCTGAATGAGAACAGCCCCTGTTTTATCCGTCTCAGTAGATAAGAAGTAATTCCCCATCCCTGATGATTCAAAAAGGATTTGAGCTTTGGGGTCTTCAGAGTTGGTAACCAAGTATTTCTTTTGTGATTCTGGCTCCAAAGTCTGCATTACGCCTTTGACTGGAATTCTAGCTTTGGACCAATCCATATGAATTTCTCCACCAACTTCGCTGCAAAAACTTCTTCCCAGCAATATTCCATATCTTTGCGGGAATGTCAAAGCAACGAGAATTTGTCATTTTACTCTTTTATCCGGGAAAGCCGCAAATGCAAATTGCGCGTCCTTGATTTGGCCAACCAATGGGACTTGCTTAGTTTCTAAGGAATAACATCTGCCGAAAGGTTTGGTAAGAGTGAGGCCCAAAGCATGGGTGACTTTTGCCGGCATGACATTATCAGAAGCCCCGGAATCAATTATGCAGTTACTCAGCTTGTGTCCATTGATCAGAAGAGAGAGATAGAAAGGCTCTATCTTGCCTGACGCAGATGTTGAAGCAACATTTATATGGGATTCAGGGGGAGTGGAAAGGATTCCTTTTGGGGAAGCCTGATTAGGTATAACAGCTTGACTTTGGATATACTTAGTCAATCTTACAAGCTGTTCGGGGTTTGACTGAAGATACTCAGCTTCAGACATTTGGATCTTGGTCTTTTTTGCATGATCTATAATATCAAATGCGGCCAAGGGTTGCGTTGGTAAAGGAATGAGTCCCTCACCTCGCGATGATGGAATAGGATTGGTGGTCTTAGTAGGAATGTGAGAGGACTGATTTGGAGGAGAGATAGGGGGAAAAGATTTCTTTGTAAAAGATTTTCCAGGGAGTTGAGTAGGAAGAGGATTACCTCTTTTAGCAATGATCGGAGGCGCGTTTGACACGGCCTTCTCCTGCTGGACATGGGCAGCAACTTCCGCTTCTTTTCCTTGCGACGAGTAAAAACAGCATATGACTGCCCGCTTGCGTACCCCTGGGTACCCTCTTCTTCATCAGATTCTTCCTCATCAAATTCCATATACCCGATAGTAGAGTCGCCAGTCGGTTCACCGACATCTTGATCATCTTCGCCTTGAGACGAAGGTTCTTCATAATACTGCTCTTCTTCTTCAATCTCGGCCAGAGCATTGACCGGAGGGGCCTCAAGTGCCAACCGCGGAGCAGCTGTAGGTAAGCGCGGTCTTTGTGAAACATTGTTAGGAACGAAATTCCTCCGCGGAATATCCCGGTATGAGGAGGCGGGAGAGGCTGGGCAATCGCTTCTTTAATGCAAGCAAATCATTCGCCATCTTTTGGAATGCTGGATCAGACGAAGTGGTGGGCGAAGGGCCCAAAGATTTAGGCTTGGCTGATTCCTTTTTTAATTCGCCGGATATTATCAGTTATCTTCTATGCGAATGGCGGTGGCAGGCGAGAACCAGGTGGCAACTCGTTCTGAAGGATCAAGAAAATAACTTTCGAGCTCATAGCGTTTCCGAAGAAACACTTTTGATTTTCCGGTGTTGGAAGCATGGCAACAGGGACACGGTTGATTAGTGCATTGAACCGGGTGACAAAATCGCGCATGGTCTCATTCGCCTCCTTCTTAGGTGAGTGATTCGTGATAATAATGCAAATGCATCCTCGAAGGCTTGTACCGTCTTGAAAGCATCCGTAAGGTGGCCAATTTGGTGATAGATCCCCGCGGCAAATGCTGAAACCATTGGTGCGAGTCCTGTAGGGTTTCCAGAAAAAGGTGAACCGACACATCTTCGTGGGTCACATCCAAAATACTGCATGACATGATGAATGCAGATATGTGGGAATCCATGCTTTGATTTCCGCTCCCGTCGAATTTGGGAAAATTCTTTCGATTTCCGTGAGGGAGAGCGTGAACTGGATGTGGTAAAGCCAAAGGACCCATCGCGTTTCCCCATGGTACCACCATCTGAAAAGCCGGAAAGAGAACACGAGCTGGAATTGTAGTTCTTGAGAGTAGTGAAGGCACTACAAAGGGATGTGGATGCCCCCTCGCAAAAAGACTTTTCTTCGTGAAGGTGAGACACTCTACGGATGACCGGCTAGCGAGCTTAGTCTTGAAAAAGCGTGCGGTGTTACGCTGAAATTGTGCCTTTGAAGCGGATCGAAAGTGGGATCAGCTTCTCCACGGGCTCTCTGCTGCGCGTAAAGGTTCACTCTTGAGTGTTCCTTCCGGATCTGCAATGTTATGGCGCAGATTTAAACTTTCTTTTTGGTTGTACTTGCTGATTTTCTAGTTTTTCTGTCAAAAACCGGCAGCAGGCACTTTTCTAGATATTTAAAAACTATCCTCTTCAGAAAACCGATTGCGGTTAAATGAAAAATTACAACGAGGATAAGCGGCGAGGAAGATTAGTAAGCTGATTTTCAGATCTGATTTTGAATTTTCAGAGGGTTTCAAACTTTTTGCAAACAGCCAAAAACTCAGATCTACGGCAAAATACTAATTTTTTCAAAAACTCAGCGAACTAAAGATCTTTAAGCTGGACAGATCTATGACTCTCGAAGAAAATTTTCGGTTTGAGCACTTTTGCAAATTTTGGATTTTTAACAAAAAGTTGATTTGCAAATAAAGCAATCTTTTGATTTTTTCCGATTTTTATATCTTACTACCCTCATAGATATGGTAGATCTATTCGATCCCCAGCGGAGTCGCCAAAAACTGTTGGTCCGAAAATCTGTCGCCTGGACAGATCTATGGATAGACGAGCCAACAGTGTGCAGGGCTTAGCCCCTCTTTGAGTCAGCAAAGCGAAACTGGTTTATTGCTATTCTACCAGCAGGAATCTATGCAAGTCTCACAGATTCTACCTTCGGGGGTTTGGGATCTCATCCCAGTAGAGTGTTTCAGGCTGCGAAAAGAAAGGAATGAAAGAGGGAAAAGAGAAAGAACAGATCCGAAGGAAGAAAAGAAATGAATTCCAAAGCAGAAAGGTCAGAAGATTTATGTTTTTGGGTTGGTAATAAATGAGCCAAACCTACTTGCATAAATAAACAAAGCAATACTGATGAGAAAATGACAGAAAAGTAGATATGAATCCAACAGATTAAACACATACAGATCTAACGTAAGGAAGATCTAATACATAACACAGCTATTGAGCACAAAGTCTTAATATTTGTATTATTGTTTTCTTCTGTTACAAGAAAGCTCAAAGTCTTTCTCTCCTCACTTCTATTTTCATCTAAAAAATGTTCACCACGAATACAACAAGTATTCCAGTATTTATAGAAGAGAGGAGAAGAAAAGCAAAAAGGAGCCAACAAATATTTACAAAGATATTTACAAAATATCTAAAAGTCATGTTGACTTTTGACAACTTGATGGATGACATCATCCCATGATGCAACATGGATGATGTCATCGTTTGTATCAACTTACTTCAGACATTTCAACAAGAAAGTCGGAGAAGAGAGAGAAGAAGAAGAAGAAGAAGAAGAAGAAGCTACTCGTCATCGTCGTCCTGCGGTGAAAGGGGGTTGCACGCTACGATCTTTTGCTCGAGGAGATGATATGTGGGGCGAGCGCGGTATTCCAAAAATTGTTAATCATGGGCCCAAATTGATCCTGTGATGGATCCTTGTGCCGTTCTGATTGCTTTCGCAAGTCTCCCGCTCGCTTATGAGATTTTCGGGAGTTTAGAATAATCTTTCTCCGCCTCGATGAGGAACCCGATGAAGTCCTTACGAGGCCAGCGAGGTTGTTGATAGATTCAAAGTGTCAAGTGACCTCGGCCCGTTCCTTGAGAAGCGATCTCCTTGAAGATCCGGATAGTTTCATCAGCTGATCTCATGGTAAAGGAAGGAGTGAGCAGCCCTGGAGACATGTTAAGAACAATTCGCTCCATTTGATGCATCGCATCCAGGGCCTCTTCCTTCACCTTGTCTATCTTTTCCAGAACAAACTCTAGCTGATCTATCCGATAGTCCAGAGTGGACATGGTTTTGTTGAGGGCCCTTGGATGGCCGAAAACTCCGAACTTGACCGAGATCTTGATGAGCAGTTGAACATTTGTTGAAAGGTCTCATGTTGGAGTCTAGCATGTTCTAGCTCTTCTGATATGGGACCCGCTAATGCTTGGAGTTCCTTGTTCACCTTTCCGATGTTTAGATATGAATTGACATATTTGGCGATCACTCTTTCTTTGTCCTTGAGGATCGGCTCCTCCAAGCGAAAGCGGCCATACCACGCTCGCCGATCTTTGAATATTCATTGATTTTCTCTGGTGAGAAGCTCGAAGTCTCGGCGGCGATCGTGGGAGGTGCACTACCCATCTTACGTAAGGCTTGAAGCGAGATATTTGTTCTGCTCCTTGATAGCCTTTTCTCTTCTTTTGTTTCTGAAGCTTTTGCAAAAGGGCGTCGACCGCGGAAAGAGCTTCCCCACAGACTTTCGAGAAGATGTCCCCATTGTGACTTGGGTCACAGTAAAATCTGCCGAGAGAGAGATCCTTTTTCTCCTTGAGGGGATCAGGGTATCTATTTCCATAACTCTCTCACCGCATGACACTTTGAGAGAAGCGTGTTACGAGCTTTGCTTCTTTGCCCCTTTGACCGGAATCTTTGAAAAGTCTATCGGAGCGATGGGAACTTTCCTCTTTTGTTGGCTCAGCTGCTGAGAGATCCAGGCTGGTCCCATAGAAGAAGGACCAGAGACAGAGGAGGAGGGAACAATAGTAGAAGAGGGAAAAAACGTGGAGACACGCGGCGGTGGCATTGAAATCATAGCCGAAGAAGTGTCCACGGGAGGAAGGGAAACTGCAGCTGCAGAAGACAAAGGAAGGGAAGGGAGCCCGGAAATGAGGGAAGAAATGGAAGAAGAAAGATCAGCGAGGGAGGAGAAGATAGACGAAGAGGCAGGGGAAAGAGTAGAAGAAGGGGCGGAGGACACGACCAAAGGGGTGGTCGTTTGAGTCACTCGAGGAGGGGAAGAAAGAGAAGAAGAAGGGACAGAAGGGACCTCTGTGGTTGTAGCAATGCCGACATCCTGAGTGGATGGGCGTATGGGACTATCCTCCGCTGCTTCTTTCTCTGGAAAATCCAGAGTTATTACATTGCGCTCTGTGGAAGGAGGACTTCCAGGGGCTTCTTCCTGAATGGTGCTAGGTTCACCTTCTACACCTTTTCCTTTTAGCTACTTCTTGGACCTTGGAGGTGCATTGCCCAATGGGGAGGTTGTGAAATCTACCCCGAGGTAGATCAACCCGTTCATGCGGCACCAGTGCTCTGTTCTGCGCATAGTCTCCTTGACCCTCTCCTCAATTGTTTGAGGAGCTTTGCTTCTGTCAATGGCCGGGAAGGGCCAATCATCCCCTTCCGTGTCATTATACACCTTGTCTACTTCATCTTCCGTAGTTTAGAAGCCTTTGGGGACAATGGCCACTCCGTATTGGATAATTTCCGCCAATGCTAAGCGAGAATGATCCTTTCTTCTGAGTTCCACCTCGTGGATGACGTCAATGTAAATATCCTCAATTTGAGGGACATGGATCGGATCAAGCTTAGCTCTTGGCAGGCAGCTCCTTGGGTCAAAGGTAGGCCTGGCTGGGAAGTCATGTTTCAAATTGAGCAACTCCAGCTCTGCGAACATTTCCTTCGCCTTGTGATGGGAGGAGCATGTGTACCGGCCCACTGTGAGGGGGAAAGGAGTTCCGCCCTTCTTTCTTTTGAGGCATTTCTCATGGTATGTGACCAACTGCCTTGATAACTCTAGTAGAATCAGCTTAGGTCCAGCATACCTCGGTAGCCTGGTTGGCTCGCCCAAGAAGTTGACCGCCCTCAGATAGGTAAATGTGGGAAACTGGGTGAACAGGGCCCCCCACTTCTCCACGGTTGACACAATGTTTTTGGTCGTGCGACCATGAGTTAGATTTGGCCTTAACGAGGCAAATGATGTTATAGAAGAAAGCATCATTAATTTTGGCGAATTGAGGGATGCTATTCTCCAGCCTCAGTTCTGGATAATATTCATATATTTTGACCTGAGGCCAAATTCCACTTCGGTTTAGCCCTGGATAATCCCTTTCCGACGCTGCAGCGTAGACTACGTAGGAGTTCATATGGAACACTCCGTTGTGGCGGGAATTGTGTAGGCTGCTCGGAGATGGTGCTGCTTATTATTTCTCCCAAAGCAAAGCAGTTGCTCGAGCACATTCTTATTCATTGTTTCCAAGTACCTCAAAGCATCCATTTATGGAAGTAGTGGGCGTCGAAAGCCGAAGACCCTTTCGGGAAAGTAATAGTATCGCTGAGCTCTTCTGAGAAGTCACTGCGGTGGATGATTTGGGGCCACCGGGTTACCACCTTCTTGTTTTTCAAGTAGACTTCGTTCATTAGTTGCATGCATTGGTCTTCATTGTCTTCCCAGGCCTTGATGCACTCTTCTTGGTGGCGGCCACAAAGTGCGGTGGTGAGGATGCCGAACATTATCTCAAAATGACAGGCGGTGAGGTTTATGACTACCTCGCCCTTTTTTTTCGACACATCTTGTGTCCTTGTTGTAAGATTG